>CM056058.1:82294359-82684359 GCA_029574335.1 Rana kukunoris | reverse complement strand
CCATATTGCCGGGACCCGACATTACATTACAGCCGCAAGCAGTTTTAAATGACTTTTATTCCTTTAAAAATTTAATTTTGTGCGCTGACTGTTCTAAACACAGAAAACACGTGCCACTTTACACTCATACTATAGACACCCCAGTTCCTTTTATTTTTTCACTTTAACCATTATTAAAATCACTGCTCCCAAAAAAAATGCAATTTTTAAAACTTTTTTTGCATTGATACATGTCCCCCGGGGCAGGACCCGGATCCACAAACACTTTTTTAGGACAATAACTTGCATATTAGCCTTTAAAATTTGCATATTTGATTTTTGATGTTTGAGTCCCATAGACTTTAACGGTTTTCAAAAGTTTTCGCAAACTTTCGGTCCGTTCACATGTTCTGCCACAAACTGAACTGGGGGTTGTTCGGCTCATCCCTAATTAAGACATGTGGATTAACCTCCCTGGCGGTATGATTCTTTCAGATTTTAGGTGCTGAAAGCAGTACCTTTATTTTGCATGGCAATTCTTAGGAATAACTCACCTAAATCTGTCCAAACCAGAGTCTCTAGTAGACTATGACAAAGTTTGAAACACAAAATCATAAATTATAATATAATAAATAATAACAAATAATAATTTAATAATAACAATACTTTTTATTCAATAAATTTTAACAAATAATATATTCAAATACTCTGATTTTTTGGGGGGTCAAACAAGGGTGCAAAATCATTATTTAGTAAATGTCTCGGGTATGAAAATCTTTAAAGCAAGGAATGGCGCAAAGTCCAACGTCGCAGTCGAGACAACAGAAGCGCGTTTCTTTGCGTATTTTGTTTCCGCTGTTGTCGCGCTTGGAGCAGCAAACCACACACATCCGTTTTTTTTGCAGTGGGTGGTACATATTCCAAAAAATGACGACCAGTCAGGCGATTAGGATTTACAACACCAGAAGCCCATCCAGAACGGTTTACCGCCGTTGGTGTTTGGTGTTTTAGAAAAATCTGTTCTGCCACCTTCCACATAAAGTCTGCATGGACCATAGACCTGGCATTTTTTTTTTCAGCAGGATGAATGAATTCCACAGACATTGCTCCAAAAGATGTCGGAAATTTTTTTTATAATATTTTTTCTGCTGCTTTTGCATAGCTGGATAAAAGGTCATGGCTTGGTCCGCCCTGTCCACACCTCCCATCGTGTGGTTGTAGTCCAATACAACTTGTGGCTTTCTTACATCTTTTCCACCTCTGGTATGGACAATGGTGGTCGAGGTATTATGCACTGTGCTCATAAGGGAAATGTCCTTTTTGTCCCGCCACTTTAGTGCCAACATTTTCCCTTTTTGCCATGCAGCAACTTCTCCTTTCCCAAGCTTTTTATTTGAAAATGCTGATGGCATGTCCCGCCGGTTAGGCCTCACGGTTCCATAAGCGCCTGTCTTATTCATAAGAAGGAACTTGTACAGTTCTGGTGAAGTATAGAAGTTGTCTGTAGTGACACAGTAGCCCTGGTTGAGCAAGGGCTCTATCAATGACAGAACTGAAGCGGGTGCCATCCCAAAAAAACTGAATCTCGGGGAGAATTTGGTCCCTTTGCCAGTGTAAAGTACTGTGTTCCAAATATATCCAGAGCTGGATTCACACAGCATAAAGGATTTGATTCCAAAGCGAGCGCGCTTAGACGCAATAAATTGAATCCAACTGAGCCTACCTTTATAGGCCATCAGACTTTCGTCTATGGTGATGTCCCGCTCAGGAACATAGGTCTGCTGGAAGTTCTGCAGTATGATTTGGTAAATATCCCAAAACATTTTTAGCTTTGGTGCTGGATGAGATTGTTTGTCGAATTCCTCGTTATTTGCGAAGTGCAAATATTTCATAATCAAAGAAAATCTATATTCGGACATTACAGTTCCAAAAAAAGGTGTGGCCAATAATTTATTTGTGGTCCAGTACCACTTTTGGAGTGGTTTCCCCACCACTCCCTGTAAAATTAGGAGGCCAAGGAATTTCCAGATATCATCACTGGTCACAGGCTCCCATTTTCTGCGCTGAGAAAATAGCTGATGGGTAGCAGCTTGCTGATCTTGATATCTGTTTGTCTCTAAAACTATTTTGTCGATCACCGCATCCGTCAAAAAAAGTCGGAGGTATTCCAACGGATTATCATCCTCTATGTCCACTTTTATCCCAAGTGATCCTGTAAATGGAAACCTTGGGGGCGCTACGTGCTCCGTAGCGCAATCAATTGCGCACCAAGTCCGCACATCGCTGGGCACAGGTGCAGGATTGTCACTCGCATCACTTTCTGCGTCCGACGACGAACTTTCCCACGCGTCGCTGTCACTCAGCTCCTCCGCAAGGGATTCTGCATCGCTGTCGCTGTTTGGCAGCAGGTCGCATAGCGATTTGGAAGTAGAGGCACGCTTTGCCATGATTGCTGTGCAGTATACAGACACTGGTACTGTAAATCTGCAGACAGGTCACTTGAGAAAACACTGGGGGGGCAATCAAAGGTCACTGTATTTTTTTTAAAAATGTTATCCAATTGTATCAGTGTGTTTTTACTGTGTTTTACTTTGTTTCTACTTATACGTTTGAATTTGTCCTTCTTCAACTGCAGCACATTGTGCCAATGCATTTCTAGCTCTGCTCTCTTAAGAGTCAAAAGATAAATCAATACCCCCCCTGGTTGCCCTGATTCTGTGAGTCCTCTGCCACCTCTGAGGCCTCGTACACACGAGGCAATAGATTTGTTCAAAACGGTCTGTCCGACCGATTTGAACAAATCTGTCTCTTTGGATTTTGGTTTGCTCGCGTGTACACATGAGCAAACCAAAATCCCCGCCAGCAGACGGCGCGCTGACGTGTCGGTGACGTGGCGGTGACGTTGACGCCGCCACGTCACCGCACCAGGAAGTAAAACACTTCCGCGCATGCGCCGAATCCATTCGGCGCCGGTGCGAGACGACATGTCTGCTGGTAAGTGTACTAACCAGCAGACATGTCGGGCGGACGGGTTCCCACCCGATAGATTTCAAAGCATGCTTTGAAATCTGTCGGGTGGCCAAATCCGTCGGCTTGCCCGTACACACGATCGAATCTGTCTGCTGGGACAGTCTAGCAGACCGTTTCCAGCAGACAGATTTGATCGTGTGTACGCGGCCTGACACCCTGGGTTAATATATATTTTTTCTTCCCCCTTTAAATAACAACAATAAGAAGGAAATACACAAAATGTATTAAATAAGCAAAATGTACTCAATGAGATGGAAATAAAAAGAATCAACGAGTCAAACTCAAGTTTACACGTTAATTTAAATGGTTTTTATTAGGGCTGGGGAAATTAAAGATGAATTCCTCGATTAATCTTTAATTTTTTTGATCGATCAAAATTCTTTTGATTGATCAAAATTCTTGATGTCACCGGACAGCCTGGACAGTGAGACTTACCCTGCTGGATGCAAGCAAACTGCACCCATTGGATTGAGGTACCTTTGCATCTGTGGAGCAGGAGGATGCATCAGGTTCCATCAGGGGAAGGGGGCAAAAATAACCATTGTTTTCCTGTCCTAAGCAGTTTTGTGCAGACAATTCTTTATGTATCGGCAGCATCTGTTCCGTACGAAAGACTGTTCAGTTCTTCAGGGTATATTGTCAATAAAATGCGATCATGTCTGCTTCCAGAAAATGTAAACACTCTGGTATGTTTGCGTTACTGAATAAAGTGATGCCTACTTGCCTACTATAAAGTGACTGACAGTCAATATACTAGATACGTTTTATAATTAAAGTTGAACTAACTTTCTACGTTTTTCTTAAAGTTTAATAAGAAAAAATTACTTATGTCAGTGCTACAGTTTTAATTTAAAACTTATTTCTGTGAACTGTGAAGTTAAGTCTTGGATTGTGGAAACTAACTAGTGTCGGGTGATTGTATATAGTGTATACCACATTTACCACTGACTAATGCAGAGTTGCAATGCAAGGAGATCAGCTAAAAGTAGTTGGATCTGTATGTGCGTTATAATTAATCGAAATTAGTCGATTAATCGATTAAAAAAACAAACGATTAATCAAATACAAATATTTTAATCAGTAACAGCCCTAGTTTTTATTTGGTTTTGAACATACGAAAGTAAAGAAAAAAAAGTATACTTTTTAATGAATAACAACATTTTCTATATTGTGTACAACAATAAAAGGAATTGTTGATTGCTATAGTAAACTATATTTTCTAACAAGAGAATTTGTAATCTTAATTATACGTTACAACTGTTTTCAAAAGAGACCAATATTTAGCTACGTTTTTGTCTTTATAAGCTACAGGGGCGTACCAATAGGAGGGCGGGGGGCGCTCTGCTCCAGGTACCACACATTGGGGGGTGCCAGTGGTCGAGTGACTTCACTATAAGGGGTGCGCTTCGCACCCAAGTCGGGTGACACTGTCCGATCATTCCAAGGACATCCCTGCTGCCTCTGGCTGCTCCCTTTCAATTTTTAGGTGTTTTTTAGAACACCCCCAGCCCCACGACCGCAATGGACTGGTCCAGACCATCCACACGTTCAGTGACTGAATTCCCTCCTGCTAGCTCCGCCTCCACCCACCACTGCGGCCTCAGCCTGTCTCTGTCAGCTCTCTCCGCTGGGGCGGCTCAGCTGCTGCTACCACACACAGACACAGTCAGGATCAGGAATCTAATCCGGACCTCCCAAGTTCCTCCCTAGCTGAGACTGAGAGCCAGGGGATAGTGGTGAGCAGGGGGGGAGGGGTGTGGGGGGTGTTGTAAGAAGAAGAGCCTGGAGGAGTGTGTGTGTCTGTCTGCTCTGCCACCATGTGCTGACCTGACTTGGGGGGGGGGGGGATTGCTGTGTCCACCACACCCCCTGCCATGTGTACTAGCACTTTAAGTAGCTGACCTGATTTGGGCGGGGGGGTTATTGCTGTGTCCACCACCCCCTGCAATGTGTACTAGCACTGTAAGTAGCTGACCTGATTTGGGCGGGGGGGTTATTGCTGTGTCCACCACCCCCTGCAATGTGTACTCGCACTGTAAGTAGCTGACCTGATTTGGGGGTGTGATTGATTTGTCCACCACCCCCTGCCATGTGTACTAGCACTGTAAGTAGCTGACCTGATTTGGGGGTGTGATTGCTGTGTCCACCACCCCCTGCCATGTGTACTAGCACTGTAAGAAGCTGACCTGATTTGGGGGGGGGGGTGATTGCTGTGTCCACCACCCACTGCCATGTGTACCAGCACTGTAAGTAGCTGACCTGATTTGGGGGGGGGGGTGATTGCTGTGTCCACCACCCCCTGCCATGTGTTCTAGCACTGTACATTTTTCAAGAACTCTATAGGCCAGATTCAGATAGAATCGCGTAACTTTCCGGCGGCGTATCGTATCTCATTTACACTACGCCGCCGTAACTTTGAGAGGCAGGTGCCTTATTCACAGATAACTTGTGCCCACGGCGGCGTAGTGTAAATGTGCAGGCGTAAGCCAGCGTAATTCAAAGTACGCTGGTAGTGGGCGTGTTGTATGTAAACTAATCGTGACCCCACGTAATTAACCCGCCGAATGAACTGCGCATGCGCCGGCCATGGACATATCCCAGTGCGCATGCTCCAAAATCACGTTGGAAATATTAATTGATATCGACGTGAACGTAACTTACGACGTAAACGACGTAAACGACGTACAATTCAACGCTGTTCCGACGTCCATACTTAACATGGGCTGCGCCTCATATAGCAGGGGTAACTTTACGCCGGTCGAACGCCTACGTAAACGACATATATTAATACGACGGGCGCAACTACGTTCGTGAATCGGAGTATCTACCTAATTTGCATATTCAATGCGTAAATCTACGGAAGCGCCAAAAGCCTTCTCTGCATCCAGTGCAGTTTATGTGCAAAAGATTAATTATCCTTCTATTTGCATCATCAGCCTGGCGACCAGATACAAAACTCACCTGATCTGGACTGAACAATCTCTATAGAATTGTCACCAATCAATAGCTATCAGTTTGGCATAGACCTTCATGTCTACGTTTAGCAAAGATATAAGTCTAAAATTCTGTGGCATTAGGCATTAGAGTAATAATAGTAGCTGTTAACATTTCAGGAGGAAAGTTGGCTCTGGACATAGTGGTATTAAAGACTAGTGTTGAGCGGAATACGCCATATTCGATTTCGCGATATTGCGCGAATATATAGAAGAATATTCGCAAATATTCGCTAATATCGAATATTCGTGATATTTTATCCAAAAAAAATTTTGCAAAATTTCGCTAATGCGAAAATGATTGCGAAATTCTCATAAATGGAGATCATTTCCTGTATTACTAAACTAATATGCACTAAACACTAACTCTACACTAACTCTACTTAAAAGAAAGGAGAATAAGGGGGCAAAAGAAGGGCGGAGAAGATAATCGCGCAATATTCCTATTGCGCGATTATCTTCTCTGCCCTTCTTTTGCATCAGAGCCAATCAGAATAACTCGAATATTCGGCAAAAGGAATATCGCGCAATATTCCTTTTGCCGAATATTCGAGTTATTCTGATTGGCTCTGATGCAAAAGAAGGGCGGAGAAGATAATCGCGCAATATTCCGTTTGCCGAATATTCGAGTTATTCTGATTGGCTCTGATGCAAAAGAAGGGCGCATCAGAGCCAATCAGAATAACTCGAATATTCGGCAAAAGGAATATTGCGCGATTATCTTCTCTGCCCTTCTTTTGCATCAGAGCCAATCAGAATAACTTGAATATTCGGCAAAAGGAATATCGCGTAATATTCCTTTTGCCGAATATTCGAGTTATTCTGATTGGCTCTGATGCAAAAGAAGGGCCGAGTAGCTGATGCGATTCTTTTATGTTGCCGAAAATTCGCAATGCGGATTTTCGGCAACATAAAAGAATCGCATCAACTACTCGGCCCAGGGTCTCTCTCTAATCATACCAGCAATGCTTTTAGACGTCGATGGAGATCACTAGGATGTGATCTGTTTTACAAATAAATTTGAAAAAATATTCGAGTTATTCGCGAATACTCGAATATGCAATATTCGTAGCAAATATTCGCAATGCGAATATTCGTGAGCAACACTATTAAAGACCTTAAGTAAATGTGGTGATATTATGGCACTAAATTATTGATAATACTCTGAGGAGTAACTATCGGATCCTGGAGATTTGTTTTTGGGTAAACTTATGATTCGTTTTTCTATTCCTGGGACTGAAATGGTTGATTTAGTTGGGATAGATCTGTTTGAGCGAGTTTAGGCAAGGATACTGATGCTAAAAATTCAGATTTTTTTTTATCCGAGTGTAGTTTTCTAAATTGTAAAGTGATTCATAATAATCACTGAAGGTATCACTAATTTATTTTGGGTTAAACAGTTTGTTGCCTGTTTTGAGATTGTGAATATAGTTTTTTTTGTTCATTAGCTTTTTCTTTTAGCTGGGTAGCTAAAACATTTCCAGCTCATACCGGTAAGATTGAGCTTTTAAAGTGTTTGGACAGTATGTCCTGTCTGGCCTAAAAACGTTGTTCACGAATGGTTTGTGAAGTAGAGATTTTTATTGCTATCTTCCAAGTTCGTTATAGTGGATAAAAGGTTTTTAAGCCGATTTGTGCGTTGCTGTTTAAGTTAAACAGTTAGTTGTATAAGTAGACCTCTAATATACACACCTTATGGAAGTTCCATAAAGTGAAGGGATCTTCAACCGAAGGGGCATTAAGTTTAGTTTTTTAGTTTTTTCTGGTTTGGACAACGTATAAATGTCAT
Organism: Rana kukunoris; assembly: GCA_029574335.1. Taxonomy (NCBI): domain Eukaryota; kingdom Metazoa; phylum Chordata; class Amphibia; order Anura; family Ranidae; genus Rana; species Rana kukunoris. Next base: position 82,676,568 of record CM056058.1, on the reverse strand, counting down.
TGTGCCCTTGTTTCAGTACAAAGATCCTCCACAGTTATGTAAACTGGAGCGTGGTCAGACCACATGATGTAGTGAATGTCCGATTTGGTGACCTTTTGAAGCAGAAATTTGTCTACTAGGAATAAATCTATCCAAGAATATGCAAGGAAAAAAGAGACCTGGTGCCAAATGGCACAGTCTGACCCCTCCGGACTTTAAAAGACAGACCAAGTAGGTAAGTAAAATAAGTAAAGTTTATTATAATAAACTCATAAAAAATATTGGCATCATAAAAAAATACATCAATTAGGGATGAGCCGAACACCCCTATGTTCGGTCCGCACCAGAACCTTTGAACGGACCGAACGTTCGCGCAAACATTTGGAACCCCATTGACGTCAATGGGACTCGAACGTTCTAATTCAAAAGTGCTCATTTTAACCTCTTGCCGACCGCGCTATAGCAAAAATACTGCTACAGCGGGGTCGAGTTACTTTGACACGACGTCCCTGGGACGTCGTCGTGCACTTCCGCGATTGCGTGTCCTCTGGGACACGCTCGCGGAAGTGTCCGTGCTCGCCGGGTCTAGAAGACCCGGCGCATCACGGATCACGGTAAATTGCCGCTGATAGCGGCCGTTTACCACGTGATCGTGCCGTCAAATAACCTGCTAATATTTTTTCCAGAATTTTCAGTTGTTTTCCTTTTATAGCGCAAAAAATAAAAAACCCAGAGGTGATCAAATACCAAAAGAAAGCTCTATTTGTGTGAAAAAAAAGGACAAAAATTTCAAATGGGTAGAATGTTGTAGGACTGAGTAATTGTTATTCAAATTGTGAGAGCACCGAAAGCTGAAAATTGGTCTGGTTAGGAAGGGGGTTTAAGTGCCCAGTGGTCAAGTGGTTAAAGCCCCACACAAGTTATTGTCGGAAAACCTTTTAAGAACCCTGATCTTGCCCCAGGGAACATGTATCAATAGAAAAAACGTTTTACAAAAATTTGTTTTTTCTGGAGCAGTGATGTTAATGATGCAGCATCATTACAATCACTGCTCCAGAACAAACGACCATTTAAAAAAAAAAAAAAATTCCATTGATACATGTTTCCTGGGGCAAGACCCGGGTTCTTAAAGACGTTTTCACAGGCATACTATAGACACCCAGCAGGTACAATATTTAACCACTTGACCACCGAGCTGTCTTACAAGCGCACTTTTTTTGGAAAAAATTCACTTTTTTGAATTAAAAAATAAGACAACAATAAATTTGGCCCAATTTTTTATATGTTGTGAAAGATAATGTTATGCCGAGTAAAATGATACCCAACATGTCACGCTTAAAAATTGCGCCCGTTTGTGGCATGGCGTCAAACTTTTTTGTTTTCTTATTTATTTTAATTTAGTTTATAATTTTTTACACTGAAATCAATAAAAAAAAATTGATTACTTTTATTCCTATTACAGGGAATGTAAACATCCCTTGTAATACAACAAAGCATGACAGGTCCTCTTAAATATGAGATCTGGGGTCAAAAAGACCTCACATCTCATATTTAGATTTAAATGCAAAAAAATAAAAAATAAAATTAAACTGTAATTTTTTCAAATGTCAGAAAAAAAAATGTTTCTTTAAGACGCTGGGCGGGACTGACGTTGGGGATGGGTGGGGGCGATTTTTCCCTCACTCGTATCCCCGCTGAGGAGCCAAACAGACCCAATCGCCTCCGCCGCTACCGACGGCTACGGTAAGAGGCGGAGGGCACAGGAGAGCGGCGGGAGGGGGGCCTCTCCCGCCACCGATAACGGCGATCTCGCGGCGAATCCACCGCAGAGACCGCCGTTATCGTGTACAGAACCGCCCACTGCAAAGATGGATACCTCGGTTGTGGCAGCAGCTGCTGCCGTTACCGAGATATCCATGTTTAAAAATAGGACGTACTTTCCTTATAGGGCGGTGGGCATGTGGTTAAAGGAATTTTTCAATTTTTTTTTTTCTATTTAAGCATCATGATGCTTTAATAAAAATAAAAATAAAAAATAAAAAATTCCTTTAAATATTGTACCTGCTGGGTGTCTATAGTATGCCTGCCTAGCTTTATGGTGCACACTGCAGAGGACACAGGCAATACACCATGTGAGAATGCTGCAGCTAGCACAACCAACTACCTGCCAGTAATTTAGGAACAACTGATCTAGCTAAACTATACAGTGTATAAATATATGTACAACACCTGGGATGCATATATATCCTCTATACACTGTAAATTTAACTGACTAGCCTGCCTGCTCTATCTAGCTAGAAAAAAAAGACACACTCTCTCTCTCTGTGACTGATATCTAACCAGCGCCGCAACACACTACACGAGTCCACCCTGCAGGAGGCCTTTATTAGTGTGGGGTGTGTACTAAAGCCCTTGGCCATAATTGGCCAAAGCCACCCTGGCTTTGGCCAATTACGGCTCTCTGTACTGACGGCGCTGTGATTGGCCAAGCATGTGGGTCATAGTGCATGCTTGGCCAATCATCAGCGCGCAATGCCGCAGTGATATATGGGCCGTGGCGCGTCACTCGAATTTGGCGCAAACGACCGACCCGCTTTGTTCGTATTTTGACGAACGATCGAACATACAATGTTCGAGTTGAACATACGTTTGACTCGAACACAAAGCTCATTCCTAACATCAATACAACAGTATATGAATATTGTCCCCAAATACATGCGTCTGAATGTAAAGCAAGCTGCCCCCAGATATATGTGGGCTAGCAAAATTGCATACTGGCAGATACACCTGACATGTTTTGGACCTATACTGGTCCTTCTTCTGAGGTTTTTATGCAATTTGGGTCATGGGAAATCTACAATGTAAATATATAATACATACATATTAGTGATACATTTCTAAATTTAACAAGTAAGTATGCATATAAATTCACAGATGCTTAATATCAACAATTAACCTATACTTACAAATATAGGGCCAGATTCATGAAGAGTTAGGCTGGCGGATCCAGTGATCCGCCAGCCTAACTGTCACTTTAAGCCGGCGTTTCTGTTTTCTATAACCAGAAAACAAGAAACGCCGGGTTGGAGTTCCGATGCGATCGGCGTAATTGAATTTCGCCATCGCATCGTTACTTCAACTTAAAAATGGCGCCGGGGGCGTTCCCGCCAATTTACGCTCAAAAAATCGTAAAATCGGCAATTCACGATCTTTTTCAGGCGCGACGCAGTAACTTTACGACGTTTCCGGAAGCGATACGCGGCGTATAGATAAAGCAGCCCCCTAGTGGAGTATCCTATGTTAAGTATAGGCGTCGTCATCGCGTCGGAAAAAAAACAAATCGCGTCGCTTGCGTAAAACATTCATGAATGGGAATGTGACGTCATTGACGTTCACTGACAGAATTTGGAGCATGCGCACTGGGATGCATTGACAGTCGACGCATGCGCAGTACGTTCGCCGTGGGATCGCGCATAGTTAGAATACTACACGCCCCGTACCCGCCCAATTTGAATTCCGCTGGCTCATTTGCGATGCGCTGCCGCAACTTTAGGAGAAAGTGCTTCCTGAATAACAGCACTTGCTCCTAAAATTTCGGCAGAGTAACGCAAATGAGAAGCGTTACTCCAGAGCAAAGATGCTCTGATCTACCTGAATCTGGCCCCATATACTAATACTGTACTGGCTATACATTGAATTGTCACTGGAGCTTTACCTTACCCGTTTCCTTATGTTCTTTATGGGTTACTTGTTCCTGCATATTATACCAATTGAGTATAACTTGTCACTGCTGAACCTGTGTACTCTTTCAATGTTTCAACATTTTTACTGGACCACTATACTGACCCGCTGTTTATTTCTTGATCTACTTTATGCCTTTTTTTGTACACCTTCTGTAACTACTTGAACATTTTCAATAAAAACTATTGAGTGAGTGAGTGAGTGAGTGAGTGAGTGAGTGAGTGAGTGAGTGAGTGAGTGAGTGAGTGAGTGAAAAACTTATATAGCGCAACACATGCGAACTGAATCGCCTGTGGGCACTGTGGCCATTTCAAAGGGAGACCCTTTGACCTCAGAAGAGATGGGTTTTAATTCGGGATTTTCCTAGCTTGTGACGGAAAATAATAATTATATGAAGACAGGAGGCGAGTATCTTATGCATGATCCTTCTTTATTCATGCCCATAGCAGAAACACTTTTCTATTCAGTTGTATAAGAAAACAGAAAAAAACTTGTAAAGACTACAGTTCCCAGCAGTCTCTAGGTCACTATAACCACTCCCATCTGTAGCCCTATATAAGGCTTGCTTCCTTCTAGATCCTCCTCTTTCTTTATGCGTAGCTTTCCCAAAACAAGAACCGGGAGCCAACATTGAACAATATAATCGCCGGGATCTTCGGCCAGCCGGCCTGACGTCTCAGCTTCTGGGGACACCTGGGTAACTGGAACAGGTCCCAACGGGACTAGCCAAGGAACGTCCTTGTCGAACATTTTTATCCGTACGCAGGAAAAGAAACACTTCCTCCAGATCAACGGGTTGTCTGCACATAGGAAGTGCGGGTGTGATCAATAGCCTGAAAGAAAATACAGAGTCGTCATAGGGATGGGTAGGGAGGGAAGATACTCGCCTCCTGTCTTCATATAATTATTATTTTCCGTCACAAGCTAGGAAAATCCCGAATTATATATCAGACAGGAGGCTCATATCTTATGCAGGTTCAAAGCTTAATACAGTAAATGTTGATAAGAACAATGATACTATACGTTGTACACGCTCTCTACACATATATGTCACCTGAGTACTATAAGACAGACATGGATACGTGATCTTCCGGTCTGAAATAAAAATGACGAAATGTGGTCTCAGAGGACCAATCGGCTGCTAGTAGAAGGTCTGCGAGAGACCCTCCCGCCGTAACGACCTTGGTAGCCATAGCTCCCCTGGAAGAGTGTGCTCCAAACAGGGTTATATCAATGCCTGCCATCTCCATGGTTGATCTAACCCAACGTGCCAGAGTGGCGGAAGTGACCGGGTGATGAGGTTTGACGTAAGATATCAGTAGTTGTGAGAAGGCATTAGAGCGTAAATCGGTAGTACGCGCTTCATAGGATTGAAGGCATCTAACTACACAGAGCCTCGGATGTGTAGGAAAATAAGGGTAACATACCGAGTGAAGGTCTGTCTTGGTCCTACGGACCACCGAGAATTTCACCCCTTGAGGTGAAAATTGACGTCTGGAGATGTCCAATGCTTTAACGTCGGAAACTCGTTTGATCGAGACAAGACACAAAAGAACCGTGAGTTTGAAAGATAGTAGCCTGAGAGGTAATGTATCGTTGTCTTCCCAACTAGAGAACATGTCTAGCACCTTGGAGACGTCCCAGGTGGATTGATATTTCGGACGGGGAGGCCGTTTGAATTTGATGCCCCGCAGCAGTCTACATATTAGAGGGTGTTTACCGATTGGCAGAGAATACACTGGGCAATGGTAGGCTGATATAGCCGATCTGTACACGTTTATGGAGCTGTATGACTTACCAGATTCAAAAGAATCCGCCAGGTAGTTTATTACTACTGGAACAGGAGCTTGTACTGGATCAATCTGCCGTTGATCACACCAACGCACCCAGAGTCCCCAGGCTGATCGATATGCCGATCGAGTCCCGGGGGCCCAGGCCAGGGCGATAAGATCCCTAGCTGCTTTAGAAAGGTCGCTGTCAGCGGTTGGTTCCCCGAAACTAGCCACGCCAGAAGGGTTAGTGATCCCTCCGCTATTAGCGGATGAATGCCCTTGGTTGGATGAGAGAGAGTGTGTGGGGAAGAAGGTAGAAGTCTGGGGTAGTCGATGACCATCTCCAACAGGAGAGGGAACCACGGTTGTGTTGGCCACCATGGGGTGACCAACACCACCGTCGCCTTCTGATTCGCTATCTGGAGCAGCGCTCTGGGGATCAACGAGAATGGGGGAAACGCATAATGTGTCTCCCCCGTCCAAGAGTGGCGGAAAGCGTCCACTGCTGAGGCCCCGGGATCTGGTCTCCAGCTGAAGAATCGGGGCAGTTGATGATTGAGGCGAGAGGCGAAAAGATCTATGCCTAAAGGACCCCAAAGGAGATTCAGATGAGTGAATATCGACCGGTCCAGCTGCCAATCGCTGGAATCGACCAGGTAGCGGGAGTTCCAATCTGCAATGGTATTGGAAATTCCCGGAATGTACTCTGCCATCGGAATGATATTGCGGGATAGACAGAAGAGCCAAAACTCTTTGGCGATGTCCGCCAGAACTTTGGATCTGGTGCCCCCTAAGCGGTTGATGTATTGCACCGCTGCAATATTGTCCATGCGCGCATAATACGCAGCAATTGGATCTTCCCGGAAGGAAACTCTGGATGGCGAACGAGGCCGCCAGAAGTTCCAATGCATTGATGTGTAGGAGAGACTCTGTGTTGGACCAGGTCCCTCCCGTCGAGGCCTCGCCTAAGCGAGCGCCCCAGCCCCGACGACTCGCGTCCGATTCTATGATGACGTCTGGACACGAGTTGAATATTGTCTTGCCGTTCCACTCGACGGCATGTCGAAGCCACCACTGCAATTCTACCTTGGCTTCCGTAGAGAGAGGTATTACGTCTGCGTATCTGAGACCCTGACGTATATGAAGAATTTTTAGACGTTGGAGTGCCCTGTAGTGAAGAGGGGCCGGAAATATGGCTTGTATGGAAGCAGTGAGCAGGCCTACCAGGCGTGCCAGTATGCGTAATGATATACAGTTTTTGCGTAGCACTGCTCTGATCTCCTTGCGGATCAGGGCTAGTTTCGCTTTGGGCAAGCGCAGGACAGCCTGATTGGTGTCCACCAGGAAACCCAGGAAGTCCAGTTCTTGAGCTGGGGAAAGAACTGACTTTTCCCGGTTGATCAGGAAACCTAGTGTTTGTAGCAGGTAGATCGTCCAAACCATATGGCGGTGAGCCTGTGTCTTGGAGCAAGCTATAATGAGGATGTCGTCTAAGTAAATGATCAGACGTACACCCCTGCTCCTCAATGATGCTACGACCGGTTTCAATAGTTTATTGAAGCACCACGGAGCGGAGGAGAGACCGAACGGGAGGCACGTAAACTGCCAAGTGCGTCCTCTCCATAGGAAGCGGAGCAGATGTTGGGAGTCTGGGTGCATGGGGACGGTGAGGTAGGCGTCCTTCAAGTCTACTTTCACTAACCAATCTCCCGGTTGCAGAAGGTCCCGGAGGCAATGGATACCCTCCATCTTGAAATGTCGATATACGACATGTTGATTCAAGTCCCGAAGGTTTATCACTGGGCGGTAGCCTCCCCCTTTCTTTTTGACCAGGAAAAGATTGCTGAGAAAACCCGGGGATGACGGGTCGACTTCGATCACTGCCTGTTTGGAGATCAGGTCTTGTAGTTCGTTGTCTATAAGAGCAACGTTTTGATTCGTAAATTGAATAGGGCGCGGGATGACGTTCAGCGTCGGGGATGACAGAAGGTCTATGTGAAAACCTGTTACGGTGTTCAGTATCCACGAATCTGCCGTAATCGCAGACCAAGCGTGGGTAAAATGTCTTATTCGTCCCCCCACAGGTGTGTGATAAAGTGGAGTGCAGGTAGTACTCACCGGTGTATGGGCGTGAGCGGGGGTATCCTCTGCTTCCACGTCCTCTCCACGGTCTACCACGGGCGGGAAAAACGGCGCTGGTTGTGCCACTGTGGTGTATGGAGGGGGAGCCTGAGTGTATTGGTGTTGGGCAGCCGCCCTGTGGAATGGTCTGCTGCGGCCGGCAGAACGGCCCCTACTTCTGCCGGCCCGGGGAAAAACCCTATTCGTTCCTGTCTTTTTAAGTGAATTTTGAGCCTTATCGAGGCTATTAAAGAGCCCCACAAATTTGTTAATGTCCTTGACTAGGACTCACTCACGAACAGCATTCCTTCTGCTGCTGGACCTGGTTCGGTTTCCGCCAGATGTGCCAATTGTGGGTCAAGCCGCATCAAAATAGAACGTCGGCGTTCGACAGAGCAGGCGGTGTTTGCGCTGCCCACCAGACAAATGGCCCTTTGGGCCCACCCACGTAACTGGGTTACGTCTACTCTGTCTGGTCAGATGTTGCCGCTTGTTCTGACAAATTTAGGATTTTTGTCAGCGGCCGAGGAGATCAAGGACCCTGTCCTGGATGGTCTTAAAAGAGCGGTCTATCCCTTTTTTGGGGAATTTCCCTGTTTTTTAGCAAGTATTTAGATAGGATAGGATCTATTTCTGGTGTAAGGGCCACCTTTTTAGGAATAAAAGGCCGAGGACATTCTGCCCGTAATTTGTTACGGTTAGTTCTCTCAATGGGCCTACGTGCCCAAAATTCAACGTATTGAGATACGTGGGGCAAAGGGGACCAATCTCCAGAGCGGGGGTGGGAGATGGCATCTGGGTGGAATAGTGGTTCGCCCATTGCGTCTAGTATGGTTGTGCCCTGAGTTTCAGGTGGCGTCTTGGTTGAACGCCATTGTCCCAGCATCCTCCTCATCTTCACATTCGGACTCTGAGACCTCAGTCTCACCGGACTCAGAGGAAGAATCCTCTCCAGAAAAAACTACGTATGAGTCTGGTTTTGTCCGCTTAGCGGATCTATGCCTCTTTGGTGACTCCCCGAGGCCCGGGGGTTGAAAAGAGTCCGAGGAATGCATGGGGCGGCAGTCCGTGTGGGGAATTGCCTTGTGCATATTATTTGCTTCCCCTGCCGGGGAGTCATGAGTTGCCACAAGGTGTTTCCTCTTAAAAGAGGATTTTCCTTTCTTAGGTGGTTCACCGTTATGGGGTATCGGAACAGTGGTGAGGGGCAGGATCTGTTGTGATCCCGGTGGCATGACTGCTGAAGCCAGGGCGGCCTGCACTGATTTTGTTATGAGGTCTTGAATCTGAGATGTACTCAGGAATTGCGCTGTATCCAGCGATACCTCTTCCTCATTGGTGGGGACAGACCTCTCCTCAGCCATTATGTGTATGGTTTGAGGTAGGGATATACAGGGTTAAATGCAGAAGTTGCGGTTCTGTATCTATTAGGGACCCACTATGCAGCTGATGATAGGTGGTAATGTAAAGGGAGGGAATAAATTCCTTCCCAGGTAATTTCTCCTGTCTGACTATTAGGCAATTAGCGTCTAACTAGCTAATGGTATCAGGCTCCTACCTCCAACACTGCCAGCGCTGATAGTGTTGCGGTGGGAGGAGAGCCTGAAACAGAGACGAATTTCCGGGCGAAATCTCGCGAGATTACGGCCTCCAGAGCTCCCATTGGCTGGGGAAGATGAGAGTTGAGCACTCGTAGAGGCTCCGCCCCTCTCCGACCCGCGCTGCGCGAAAGTATTGGCTCAAAATTTTCCAATATGGCGGCGATCACCTCAGAAAGGTGAGGAGGACACACGGGGGAGGAAAGGAGGGGGGAAAGGAGGAAGAAGAGTGGGGAAGCGCGCAGTGCGCAGCGCGACGGAACACACAGTGGTGAGAACGGAAAACGCACACAAGGGATATAAGAGTTGAGGGGGGGGGGGGGTGTCCCCTGATGTCCCCTGGGGGGCTAAAAGCCAGACGCAGTCGGGAAAAAATATATATTAGAGACACCTAGAAAGCATTTTGTGGGGACATATATATATATATATACCACAGAGAGCAAATACTTTGTAACAACAACAACAGATATACCGAGATATAGGTTATGAAAAACAGTATACTTATCTATTGCTATGAGCAGAAAGAAAGAGAGGATCTAGAAGGAAGCAACCTTATATAGGGCTACAGATGGAGTGGTTATAGTGACCTAGAACTGCTGGGGAACTGTAGTCTTTACAAGTTTTTTCTGTTTTCTTATACAACTGAATAGAAAGTGTTTCTGCTATGGCATGAATAAAGAAGATCATGCATAAGATATGAGCCTCCTGTCTGATATATAATTAGGGCTGTTACTGATCAAAATTTTTGAGTTTGATTAATCGTTTCATTTTTTAATCGATTAATCGACTAATTTCGATTAATTATTTCGCACATACAGATCCAACTACTTTTAGCTGATCTCCTTGCAGGCTAATTCCCAGTGCAGCTACCAACCACTGGAAAATGCAGACATGCGCACACAAAGGCAGCGCTCGATGTGATTAGCATTAAAACTTTTATAGTCTTCAAGTAGGTAACAAAATAAATATTGAACTGTAAAAATGGTGCGAGTAATACTAAACTGTAGCAAAAGCATAAAAACATGTAGCCAAGTATGATACTGGTATAAAAATGGGTACAACGATGCCACTGCTGAATCCAGATGAGGAGAGGTTAATATCATGCCATCGGCATTTAGATGTCCCATGAAGGGAACTATCACAACTCCCAGTGGATGTCTGTAGAATCCCAGGTTGATAGAGGGAAGTGATAGAGGGAATCAGCGTATCAGCACTTGCGTGGCAGATAGTAAGGTCCCGCCGGTATGCAGATAAGAAGGCACAGCAAAAGAGCCCTTCAGATGGACACGGCAAGCCCCGCCGCTGTCTGTGACGTTACCGTAACTCCGACGGAACTCCCTGAAGGCCCAGAAGCCGGCGGAGAGGTGAGTACCAATCAAAATAATTTTAATCGATCAAAAAGATTTTGATCGTTAAAAAAAATTAAAGATTAATCGATTAATTAAAAGTTAATTTGCACAGCCCTAGTTTTAATCTTTCTCCTGAAGGTCAAGTGGTCCAACTCCAATCGGATGGTGGTTGGTAGGGCGTTCCACAGTCAAGGTCCCTGGACTTCAAAGCTTCAATCGCCTTTGGACTTGTATCTGGCTTTGGGTATCTGGAGTAGGTTTTGATTGGTGGATCGCAGAATGCGATTGAGGTTGTGGGCTTTTATTTTTTCGCATAGATATTGGGGGCGTTTCTTTAAATACACTTATGCATTAGGCAGAGTGCCTTGAAAGTGATTCTGTCTTTTACTGGCAACCAATGAAGGGCTCTCAGTGAAGGTGAGATTGATTCCCATGTTTTTTTGCCGATCACTAATCGAGCGGCCGTATTTTGAATGACTTGCAGATGAGTGATTTGGTATTTGGGGAGTCCGAGATAGAGGGCATTTGCATAGTCAAGTCTGGAGTTGATAAGTGTCCCCACCACGACTGCAATGTCTTCTTTCGGGATAAAGGGGGTGAGTCTGCGTAGTACGCGCAGCAGATGGTGCGATCCGCTGACTACTGACCCTATTTGTGCATCCATTGTCATGTTGGTGTCGCAAATGACTCCGAGACTCTTGACTTTGGTGCTAGGGGTGATAGTTTTACCCAGAATGGGCGGGGGTGTCCATGTTGATAGATATTGTTGTCTATTGATAAAAAAAAGTTTTTTGTAAAAGAAAAACTCGATACATATAGTAACAAATAGAAAAAAAGATATACATCACTAGTTTAAAAACTGTAAAAAAAAGTTTTAAAACTATGTAAATTTGTATAAACCTTAAACAAAATTTTGATCCCCAAACCATTATTGTTTTTCACTTAACTATCATTTTTTTTTTATTGGTTCCTTCTTACCACCGGCCTTACATAAATTACTTTATGAAGGGCAATCATTAAAGATTGTATGGATATTCCAGTGCATGAGGTCATCCTGAAATATAATCTTATTAATATTTCATAATTAATTTCTTTATGGCATGTAATATTGGATGATTGATGTGCTAATATATAATTCTGATTTCTTGTCTCTCCTATACTAATCTAATCCAGATCTTGTTCCCAATTTTTGATAAACTTTATATTAGTGGAGTGATATCGGTAGCTTTGTGATCTTGTTTATATGGCTTGTTAGATTTTCAGTGACTTACATGTGTTCAAAGGTTAATAGCAGTCATCAAGTATTTTCCTCAAACAGAAACATGGCCATGCTATGTCATTAAAGTATGATCTTTCTTTTATGTTTTTTTATAGAGTCAGCTTTGGATCTCTGTGTTGTTTCAGTATTTTAGAACATTATCATCAACATTTTAGCCATCTTGAATAAATTATTATTAGACCAACAGGCTTATATAATAAGGGGAATAACTCAATGCAATTAAGCAGGTTTCATCTTTTTCTTTGATGACTTGTCTAGACTAATTCAAAGTAGATGTAAACGTCAAACGAAAGATATTTAATAAACTATTGTGTAAACTATTGTCATTACAAAAATAACTACATCAAATACAGAACAACACAAATAAAATGCTTTTACCTTTCTTCCTTTGTTGCAGTCACTTCCTGTTTATATGAATACAATCTAGGGATGACTGTGTGCCATTTGTTAGGTAGGCTTTCCTGGTGGTAATAACAGTGGACCATGCCTAACAATCTGTGTTAAGATGCTTGTTTGTAGTCGCCAGAAGTTTGTGTAACAGGGTGACAATGAAGAACCAAAGTTGAGGGACAGGGGAAGTGCATTGTCACTTACTGCCCCAGGGATCTCCCCAACACTGTCACATAGACCAATAATGACCAGACAGAGATTCTATCCTTTCTACACTCTATTAAAAACCAAAAGAAACGTTTTGTTTAAAAGAGGAGTATGGGAATTTTTATGTTATTTTAGAACCATACTTACCTAGGTGGATGCAGCGTCGGTCTGAAGCTGCATCTGTCCCCCCAGGTACTAAGGCGAGAACTGAGCAGTCAAAATCCACCAATTGCTCGGTTCTTAGAGCTCTCTGAGCAGAAAGCTGGTAACTGTCAGTCACCACTGACTGCTCTGCCCCTCCGGTGCTTACTGGAGCACTGTGCTGTGGAAGCAGCGGGAGAATCCGGGTCAGGCTCACAGTGGCTCGCTGAGAGGCTAAGCCAGGTTCCAGTCCAGGCATGTAGGCGGATCCCGACTTTATGTATGTGAACTTTCCCGAGCCTGGATTAGCCTCTGTGACATCAGCCGACAGTGGGTTTCAGCCTGTTAGCAGCTGAAAATGGGTCACAGTAGAGCAAAACAAACTGTACTCTTGTGACTCACAAGAGAAAAACAGCCAAACAAGCTTTGTCTGTACTTCTCCTTTAAGACAGTACTGTGGTCATCATGGGCAATAGCTACAGCATATAACACAATATGTTAAAATGTTTTCCATAAGGGAACATGCACATTATAGCAGCATTTCCCTTCTATAGTTCCAGAACCAAAGACAGGTTTGCTACTATGAACTCTTGCATTCTTATGATGTCGTTACATATTGCATAAAATAAAGGAAGAAACACTGCGCTCAGAAAGAAAGTAAGTATACAAAGCTGCTAGCCTGTTGGATTTTACATGCAATTCTTGCTAGCGGCTATAACAGCCGCACAGCAGTGAAACCCAGCCTTAGAGCGGAGAATGCGAGCCAGACCTTCTCGTCCACATCAGTGCCTGACCTTCCAAATGCTTTTCTGGAAAAATGGTCAAACATTCCCATAGACACACTCCTAAACATTGTGGACAGCCTTCACAGAAGCCTTCCCAGAAGAGTTGAAGCAAGCTGGTATAGCTGCAAAGAGTGGGTCAACTCGATATTGAACCCTACGGACTGTGTGTAAAGGCAGGTGTCTCAATACTTTTGACAATATAGTGTATATGGCTTTGTTTACAAATGCAACTGAAGGGAGTGTGCTTTCACGTGTAAATACCATGAATATAGAGTCGTTCATTCAAGGGCTAGCTGGAGTTTACAAGATCATCTGAGAAAGTAGAGAGGTCACCTCCCTGCCCCTGGGACTGTTCTATACTGAACTACAGTATGTCTTAATATCCTGTCTGATATATTTACAAACATTGTTGGAGCCCAAACTTCAGCTTAAACAATTTCAACTTAAAGCAGAATTCCACCCAAAAGTGGAACTTCCCCTTATTTTACCCCCCACACTCCCGATGCCACATTTGACACCTATTAAGGGGTAGGGGGACCTATTTTTGACAGGTTCTCCTTCCCCAGTTCCGAAAATGGTGCTGCTGCGTAGTCCCTCGGAAGTTCAGCCCCCGTCCTCCTTCCTTCGCCATTGGGCCTATTAGAAAGGGCAACCTGCTTCACGCATGCACAGTAGGGAACCGTTGGTGAAGCCAGTTTGCCTTAGTGGAGATGGCAGTGGCAGCACCCGACAGCCTATCCAAAGTTTGGCTGGGGTGCCAACATCGTGGGGTCCCTGGACAAGTAAGTGTCCATTTATTAAAAGTTAGCAGCTACAGTATTTGTAGCTGCTGTTTTTTTTATTTATGTTTCCCCAGGCTGGAACACCTCTTTAATGCCAATATGCAGACTGAGATCTCCCTGCATACACATACCAGACCCCCAAAGTAGTGTAGAGTGTTTCTTGACTCGTCGTGCTCAGATTCAGGCACAGACTCCTTTAACTTTGTTTTCCCACAATTCCTTGGATTCCCAAAATACCTCTGCATTACAGAAAGACCACACTTGATAAGGCAAAGGTGACTGGGTATGTGATCTGCACTCAGATGTATGATCTTCATTGTTAATCACAGCCAGGGCTGGACTGGGACAAAAATTTGGTCCTGGACTTCATCCAGACCAGTCCACATTAAGTTTGCAAACACGCACAAAAACAGTATATAAACTATACGAAAATTTTGCCTCAAACTTGTGTTGCATACACACGGTCACACAAATGTTGTCTGAAATTCCGACCGTCAAGAACGCGATGACGTACAATACTACAACGAAAAATGAAGTTCAAAGATTCAGAGGAATAGTCCGATGGGGCCTACACACGGTCGGAATTTCCGACCAAAAGCTCACATCAAACTTTTCTTGTCGGAAATTCCGATCGTGTATATGCGGCATAAGTATTGTAGCACAACCATCTAGGGCAGTGGTCATCAACCCTGTCCTCAGGGCTCACTAACAGGCCAGGTTTTATGTATTACCTTGGGGAGATGCCGACTAGAATACTGTAATCATTGAGCAGCAAATTATATCACCTGTGATGTATTTCAGTTATCTTGAAAACCTGCCTGTTAGTGGGCCTTGAGGACAGGGTTGATGGCCACTGCCCTAGGGGACTGTTTTGATTTACCTGCTCATTTCCATTGCCATGACCCTGCAAACATTTCAACCCACCTGACACTCTGGGTTTAGACATCATCGCCATAACTTTAAATAATAAGACAACACTGAATGTGTTTATATTCTATTAACGTTTACCGGAATACTTTGGTTAAGGTGTGGTTGTGCAAAGAGGTAATGGTTCAACTGAGTTTGGGATAGCAGTTCAAACTCAGCTGAATGACACTTAAGAAATGTCAGTTGAGACAGAAGGCAACAACAGAATATTATATACACCTATGTACAGTAGAATACCACTTGGACATAACCTGAAAGGATAAACAAGTTTATGCTTTCCAGGCACTCCTAGATTGCGTAGCAACACTCGACCTCCGGGTTGTAAATCCTGAACTCTTATTTTAAGATCGATGTTTTTCTTGTTCCTCCGTTTCCTGTTGTTGGAGGCTTTCTTGGCTTTCTCAAAGGCCATCTTCAGGTTCTTCCTAAGCCTGTCGACATACAACTGGTAAAATGCCTGGAAAGTGTGATCTAACGATGTTCCAAAAGCCAGGTCCATTGGTAAACGAGCCTCTCCTCCGAACATTAATTTGTAGGGGGAGTACCCAGTAGAGTCATTGGAGGTGCTATTATAAGCATGAACTACCACAGCTATATGGTCTCCCCAATGCTTTTTCTTCTCCGAGGGGAGCGTTCCCAACATATTCACCAGTGTACGGTTGAAACGTTCAGGTTGCAGATCCCTTTGAGGGTGGTAAGGAGTGGTTCTGGACGTCTTTATACTCAAGAGCTTGCACAATCTTCTGATTAACTTGCTCTCAAAGTCTCGACCTTGGCCTGAGTGTAGGTGTTGGGGCAGTCCATAGTGAATGAAGAACTTCTCCAGCAGAGTTTTTGCTACAGTACTGGCTTGCTGATCCCTAGTGGGGAAAGTTTGAGCATAGCGGGTGAAATGATCTGTCACAACCAGAATATTACTTTGTCCACTCAAGTCAGGCTCCAGACACAAGATGGGGCCGCCCTGCTGGGTAAAGTCTTTCTTTGTATGCACCTGATGCAAAAGCGGCAATAGCTTTCCACTTCAGCTCTCATGGATGGACAATAGAATCAGTCCCTGACAAACTTGAAGGTTCTGTCCGGACCTAAATGACCATGATCATCATGAAGGGCGATCAATACCTTTAGCCAGTGTTTCTCAGAGAGGAACAATTGACAAACACCCTCTGGCTCTTCAGAAGGGGCTCTCTGGTATACGACTCTATCCTCTAATCACATTCGTTCCCACTCTCTATGGACTACTTTTGCTCCCTCAGTGGAACTATTTAACAGCATCTGAGGGTCTCAAATGGATAGGGACTTCTTTAGAAGATTTCCCAATGGATCTTCCAGTTGGTCCCGCCTCATATCTGATCTTGTCAGTTGAGGTAACTCTTGACTGTGCACTTGTGTCAAATCACAATAATATTTGGGTACTTGCGCGGGAGTAACTCATACAGCTTCAGCTCCTACCACTCTTTTGTGCTTATTCTCGATTCCTTGACATACAGCCAATACTCCTTGCAGAGGTAAATGGACCCAACTCTTCTGGTAAACATTTGTGGTATGGGGTCTTCGGGAAAGGGCATTAGGGTCCCAATTTCCCACCCCTGGTCGGCACTTCAGACTGAACCGAAACTTAGACAAAGCGACCAACCACCAATGTCTAGTGGCATCCAGCTTGGCAGTGGTAAATGGGTGAAGTCAAAGGGTTATTACCTGTCTTCACCACAAACGTGGCCCTGTACAGATAGCTTATCTACCATTGCCCACTTGAAAGCCAAAACTCCAATTTGTGTACAGGATAGTTCTTCTCAGGGGGTGAGGCTGCGACTCACATAAGCTACCGGACTGAGTCTTCCCTCCGACTCTTAATATAGCACTCCCCCAAGGCCATCTCTGCTGGCATCCATGTGCAACTCATAAGGCTCGGATGGGTCAGCACTGATGCTTCCACAAGGCTCCCCTTCATTCGTTCAAAAGCCCTTTCACACTTCACCATCTATTGTTCCTGAACATATTCCTGTGGCCTCCTGGGCCCTCCCTTCTGGGTTTTCTGCAGATCACCTTCTGTCTGTTTCTGTACGAGTTCATTCAATTGTCTAGCAATCTGTCAAAAAGCTCTTCACAAATCTCCTGTAGTAGGAGCAGAACCTCAGAAACTACCTAAATTCAGTGGTGGTGCTCGGACGAGGCCAGGAGGTAACAGCCTCCAACTTCCGAGGGTCGGTAGCTATTCCTCACCTGAGACTACATTGCCAAGATACGTAACCAAGTTCGACAGCTTCAGTCCCTTTGTGTGTAACCTTTGGAAAACTTTCTCGAAACTGAGCTTCATACTCCTCCAACATTCTTCCAAACACGATGATATCATCAGGGTACATTAGCACTTCCACCAAGTTCATATCTCCCACAGTGTTCTCCATCAGTCTTTGGAAAGTAGCGTGGGCCCCAACTAACCCTTGTGGCATTCGGTCGAATTTAAAATTTGTTATTTCATGGGTATCTGGTAGTATATCCTCTTTAGATCCAGCACACTAAACCACTGGGCCTCAGATAGACATTGCATGGCCTAATCTATGTGGAGGTTGTGTATTGGTCTGGGATAGTTCTTCGGTTCTTCGATTCAGTAGTGACTACACATTCGGAGGGACTCACTCTTCTTTCTTACTACCACAATTGAATGAAAGCCTCTTGGGTAGGATATGTAAATACTATAGTAAAAAGTTACCATCATCCTTGAGATTAGAATATAAATCTAGAGGTCCCCAGGGGGGGGGGGGGAGAACACGATGGGTTGAAGGTTATGACAGTCTCTATTTTGGTGTTGTAGATGGTTATCACCATTTTAATTTTGTATTTTCATTTGTCTGTTTTAATAAAATGTATTTTTTGTTTTAAATATTTACTTTCACTTCTTACCTTTGTATCAGTATCGTAATAGTATTATTTGCCCGATCCAATCTTTTTATATTTTTATACACTACCACAATTGGGGTTGCATAGGGGCTCCTGGATTTCATAAATGACCCCAGACTTCTTCAGCTCAGCCAGCTGTTCTCTAAGGTCCTCTAGGTCACACAAAGGGATTCACTCCTGGTGCAGCCTACATCAAAAAGTCATCTTTGGAGAACATCTTCTCCCATCTGGCTAATTGGGTTTTAATCTTTTCTTCCAATCCTGATGGTAGATTTGAGCAAGGACAGTGGTCTCTCTTCCATCTCCCTTCTGAACTAAATCATTCCCTGTCACTGGGGTGCCAGCACTCACATTCCCAATCACCATTCGAGGCCTCAGACTAATCGGATGACCAGTGACGTTCCTCACACTGACAGGGTTTCGCCCCTCCGTCAGCAAGACTCTAGTGCAGGGATCCTCAAACAAAGGCCCTCCAGCTGTGGCGGAACTACACATCCCATGAGGCATTGTAAAATTCTGACATTCACAGACATGACAAGGCATGATGGGAATTGTAGTTCCTGAACACCTGGAGGGCCGTAGTTTGGAGACTCCTGCTCTAGTGGCTATGATCTCCGGGACCAATTATATCCCAATATCCTCTTCTGCTGAATCAGCTTCCACCACCACATAAGGACTTGGCTGGTCCCATTTAGGATTGACAGTGGCATTCAAGCAGGCCCTCTCACCTGGCTGCAATACCTTTTCGTGGGCATTTAGTCACCACAGCCTTCCTACTCCTTCCACAAGGGCCTTCTTCTCTTGCTGAACACTTGCTGAAAAGCCTGTCGCAGCTGAGGGTGGATCTTCCTTACTGGAGCACTCTCCAGTGCTAGTGGAATGAGTAGCCTCCTCACAAAGAATTCCGACCCGCTCCAGGTAGTCAGGGGCAGACAACAGGCAATGTGTCAAAAGTCTCTGGCTTTCCAGCCAGGGAGGTGTCAAAGGTTATCTTGATGGGTATGTATCCATCGTATGGACATTTGAGGGTCCCTATGCCCCAAATCTCTAACTCCTCAAGTTTGCACAGAGAGATAAGCCTCAGATACTTGTGATAGAAATCTTGGTACAGCAACGTCACCTGGGCTCCCATATCTAGTAGGGCTTGAGTATAGATGCCTTCTAGAGAAGGGCAGTTTTTTGCAGCATAAAATGGGTTTAATTATAAATGTGCAAAATAAAACGCACTCACATAGTGTTAGTTTAGTTGGGGCTAATCCCATCCAGCTTGGCATACAGAAACCTCTGCTGTGTCCTGGTGTTGTGGAGCTGCAATCAGCTGGTATTAGCAGGGAGCTGTAGCCTTGTGGAATCTCTGAAGGACGCCAGCTGGGTGTTTCAGTGTGGAGGTATTCAGAGCTGTCACACTGGGGAGCCGCCCATCATTGTGGTAGCCAATTAGAATGCTTCAGCTGACGAAGGAGGCGTACCAAAGCCTCCAAAACGTGTTCTCAAATTTTTTATTTGTAAACAGGGACAAGGCCGCGCAGGCCGACATGGTACAACTATACACACAGCACACGTAATAGATAAGGTATACAGCAACGAAAAGTAACAACTGTGTAAATTTATAGCAAAGTATCCGGATCACGCGACCGGTCCCCACATTTTCTCTTTATTTCAAGGATGACCCCCTAAAGTAGAGGGTAGAAAGTCAGAACTAAGCGCAGAGAGAAGAAGGAAAGAAGGGGCGGTCAGGGGTAGCAGAGGGGGGGGATGGGGGGGTAGGGGGGGGCTTAGAACTCCCCGAGCACAGGCTCCCCAGAGGGTTCCCTTACTTTGTGGTCTCCCTTAATGTTGTAGCAACGGTCTGAGACGTGCAGATAGATGCTGGGAAGAATACGTTCAACGTCAGCCGCGGGCTCCCTCAGTGCTTGGCCCTCAGCTGAGTATATGAAGATATTCCACAGTTGCCAGGTATCAGTGAATTTTTCCTGTCTGTTTTGCGCTGTGAGGATAAGATCTTCCACGTTTTATCACCTTCGCGATCCACTGGTCGGGCGGCAGTGTCCCCAGGAGAGGAATGCAGGCCTGATCCAAAAGGTGTCTAACCACGGAATACTTTCTCTGGGGTATTAGATGCATGCAGGAGAAAGAACGCGGGGTCCGAACACTGCGGTCTGCAAATCTCTGAACTACCTCACGAACCACTCGCCAGAAGCGGCTCAGAGCGTGTTCTGATTGACTACCACAATGGTGGAGCCGCCCATCATTGTGGTAGCCAATTAGAATGCTTCAGCTGAAGTAGGAGGTGTACCAAAGCCTCCAAAACATGTTCTGATTGACTACCACAATGGTGGGCAGTTCCCCAGTGTGACAGCTCCGAATACCTCCACACTGAACAACCCAGTTGGCGTCCCTCTGAGATAACACAAGGCTACAGCTCCTCGCTTATACCAGGTGATTGCGGCTCCACAAAACCAGGACACAGCAATGGTTTCTGCCTTCCATGCTGGACAGGATTAGCCAAAACTAACCTAGCACTATCTGAGTGTGTTTTATTTGCCACATTACTTGTTATTTATAATTGAAACCATTTTATGCTGCAAAATACTGTCTCTTTTTTCTCCATTTGAGCCCTCTGATTTCTGCCCCAAGCAACCGTGGCTTCTGAAGCGGCCTCCCAAGCAGATTGTGGCTTTTGTCTAGGTTGGTTTAGGCCCGCTTCAGATAGCATCTTGATGCACTGCCAACCAGGCCCGTCGGAACCCGACAGGCAAACCAAGCAATTGCCTGGGGCCCCGAGCTGGCCAGGGGCCCCGAAACTTAAAAAGTCACTTATTTTTTTTTTTGCTTGGGGCCCCCAAATTTCTTCAAACGGCCTATTCCTGCCATCCCTGCTGGTTTGCCACCATTACCAGCTCCTTCCACATCTGCTGAACCACCACTACCACCAGCTCCTGCATTTCTGCTGGCCTGCCACCATTACCAGCTCCTGCCACCTCTCCTGGACTGCAACCATAACCAGATCCTGCCACCTGTGCTGGCCTGCTGCTACAACCATTACTAGCTTCTGCCAACTCTCCTGGCCTGCCTCTGCCACCCTTACCAGCTCCTGCCACTTCAATTGGACTCTACCCATTACCAGCATCTTCAACCATTGCTAGCCTGCCAATATTTCCATTTCCTAATACCTAACATAATATAATATAATGTAATATAATATATATTTTTATTCCCTCAGAACTGGGATTTGGCATCCTTTTCCAAGGCTGGTTAGTATGATCTGCTGGATCCAGTACAAACATATTTTTATATCTTTACACCTATCTCTCTTTTCATGAATCACTTTACTGCCTAACCTGTTTCTTCATCTTCCTGGATTTAATTAGAGTACTTCCTAATTTATTTAAATATAATTGATAAAATGTTAATATAGTGGGTGTAGGGTGTGTTTTCTCACTACATCAAGGTTTATACTCATTATGACTGATGTTTGTGTAATTATAGCATACTCATCCGGTTGGTACTGCCTATTCTTTTGATTTCAAAGTAAGTTTGCATTGTTGAAAAGTCTTTACACATTCCTTTTATGAAGAAAAGGTGGTGAGTGACGTATAATTCAAATGCATATGTTTTTAAATAGGACATAAATATTTCCGTGTAGTGGTATTTGTACCTTACATGTATCTCTGTGCTTCTGATCCCCCCACTTGTAAAGGTGTCCAAAACTAGCATGAGATTACTGGGTGACTGCACAATCAAGAGACAATTTTTCCTTATATCACACACAGACAATTTGCAACTCTGTATTCAAAGATGCAAAGAATCGGGTGAACTTTTCTTCATGTAGTCTTGAATTCATATATATGTCACTAAAGATAGACTGTAAAGGGGTCTAGGGGTACTAATGAGCCGTCTGGTAAAGGGAGGATTGTTCTTGTGTAGTACGCATCATGCCCACACAGGCCACGCTAATTATTTTCCCACAACCCCTGGGGTTCCTGGATATACCCAGCAAGCATTATTTTCTTAGTTTCTCTTTCTCAGCAGCTAGAAAGGCCACAACTGATGACTTAACTTGGAAAGTGATCTTCAGTCAGGTAAGAGGCCCTCTGCTGTCAGAATTAGCATGCAGGCAGCAGGATCCTATTAGAATTCAGCTTCCCAGGTAGACCTCAATGTCCCCAGGCTTTGGATCCCTCCAACTGTTTACCTGTTTTACCAGAGTACTCAAGTTCCAGCAGGATGGCCCTTTGTTCCTAGACATGTGCAGGCTGGAATATTTCGTTTAGTTTTTTTCGTTTTCGTTTGGAAAATACATTTATTTAGTTACTACCGAAAATCGTTTTGATTTATGTCGTTTTCGTCGGGAATGTTTTCGTCTGAAAACAAAGATTTTCGATGCTTTGTCGAATTTTCGTCGTTCAATTAGACAAAGCATCGAAAATCGTCGTTCTGAATACAGTGAATAGGTAGAAATTGAACGACAAAAATTTGACGATTTTCGATGCTTTGTCAAATTTTCGTCGTTCAATTCCTACCTATATTCACTGTATTCACTGAATACAGTGAATAGGTAGCAATTGAACGACGAAAATTCGACAAAGCCATCGAAAATCGTCTAATTTTTGTCGTTCAATTTCTACCTATTCACTGTATTCAGAACTACGATTTTCCATTTGTTTTGTCAAATTGAACGACGAAAATTCGACAAAGCATGGAAAATCGTCGGATCTGAACGAAAGCGAAAATAAAGCATTTTTTATGT
Source organism: Rana kukunoris (assembly GCA_029574335.1). NCBI lineage: Eukaryota > Metazoa > Chordata > Amphibia > Anura > Ranidae > Rana > Rana kukunoris. The sequence goes on along the minus strand of CM056058.1, from coordinate 82,653,852 downwards.
CGGATCTTTCGGTTTTCGTTTCTTGTGCTTTCGTTTTTGTTAAGTTAAAACGATAACGAAAATACCCGATTTTCGCGCGAAAATGCATTCTAACGAAAACGAATGCACATGTCTATTGATTTCTGGATCTCCCCAGCTGCCAACCTGTGTTACCAGAGCTTCACTGGGATAGATGCTGTTTATGAGGATGAAAGCAAGCAGATGCGATCTCAACTGTTCTACTGAAGTATTGATTCCCAGATTGACTCTTTAGCCTCGTACACACGACCAGTTTTCCCATAGGGAAAACTGCCATGACAGCTTTTGGCTGGGAAAACTGTTCGTGTGTATGGGTGTTAGAGCATCTTTCCTTTTTTCCCTATGGGGAAAGCCTGCGGGGGAGCATACACACGGCCAGTATTCACAACCAAAGCTCTCATGGCAGTTTTCCTGTCGGGAAACCCGGCCGTGTGTAAAGGGGGAAAGACCGACCGAGCAGGTTCTCGGCTTTCCCCTTTGGCTTTTCCGGCGGTAAATATTTGTTTATTATTTTGCAGTGTATGAATGTTTTGCCGTCATGATCCTGTTTTGCATTATTGCTTCTACCTTTGCACCTGTTTAGTAAACTGCAAGTTACAGTTACTGTATTTATGTTCTGAACATTTCAATGATTACCAATTTTTTTTAACTATTATCTCATCTTTCATTTTAGTACATACACATTCTTCTGTGTACTTCTGTAAGGACTTGCTGCATTATTATTCCTTTTAATAGTTAGGTCTGGTCTAATGATTATTGTGCAAATTAGTTTGCAGATGACAGAGCTGTCCCATTGGAGAGACTTTGGGGGTTATTTACGAAAGGCAAAGCCACTTTGCACTACAAATGCACTGCAAGTACACTTGAAAGTGCACTGAAAGTGCACTTGGAAGTGTAGTCGCTGTAGATCTGCGGGGGACATACAAGGAAAATAAAAAAACAGCATTTTAGCTTGCACATGATTGCATGATCAAAATCAGCAGAGCTTCCCCTCATTTCAGATCTTCCCCTCAGATCTACAGTGACTGCACTTGCCTGAAAAAAGCATGTGCATGTAGTGCAAAGTGAATTTGCCTTTCGTAAACAACACCCATTGTGCTGCCAGGAAAGACATCATCTTCTGGTTCTGTAAGTCATCCTGGTCAAGTTGATGAAACCAATAGAGCTTTATTTTCTGTTCCCTATTTGAACACCAAAGCTCAAATTGCAGATTAAAAAGTATCTAAACCTAACAAAAAAAGTACTGTATATATTGCAGCTTCTTAATCCCAGTACACACGATCGGAACTTCCGATGGAAAAAGTCAGACAGACTTTTTCCTTTGGAAATTCCTACCGTATTCCATCAGAGTTTACATAGAGAACATGTTCTCTTTTCCTCCGATGCAATTCCATCGGAATTCCGATGTGAATTTGGTCAGACAAAGGTCCGATCGTGTGTACAGGGCATAAGTCTTTAGATGTGGCAGCTGTATTCATTTTCTATTTTTCAGACACTTTTACAGCTGGTGATAATGTCAGTAACAAACTTTTTTTTTTTTTTTTAGGATTGGGTAGAGGATGGGACCAGTAAAACACCAGACATTTTTATTTTAGCTGTCAATGTCCTATTGGAAAAATTTACCTTTTTTTTCCTGTTCTGGACACTATGGAGTCACTGCAACAGGAAGTAAAAGACCATCTCCATCGGCAGCACTGAGACCAAGAAAAATATCATGAACAACATGAAGCATATAGAAACGGGGTGAAGGGGCGCTGAATACACAAAATCAATACAGGGTATGTATACTCAAGTGCATATATGTACATTGAAATGTGCAATCTATTAATACAAAAATCATAAATTATTTATATAGTGAACTAGTGTCCATACAATGAAGTAAAAGAAAGTCCCAATAGTGCTAAACGATAAGCACCCAATGGCATATCACAGTGACGTATATATTGCAGTTCAGGAACCACCACCATATATTTGCACCCGATGTGATCGATAGAAATGGCTTTACCAATATAGTAGACTCTTTTAATTAAAAAAGAAGTCATAAACCGCTTGTGTCAATGGGATGACTCAGAATGATCCAGTAAGCAGCCATTTGGCATGTTACTTTTTATAATATTTTAATAAACAATACTTCACTATGATTGCCTTTCTGTTTCTATGACCCCCATCTATATGAATGTTGGATCATCTGAGTATATCATTCTGAGTCATCCCATTGACACAAGCGGTTTATGACGGCTATATTATTGGTAAGGAGCCATTTCTATCGATCACATCGTTATATGGGGTGGTTCCTGAACTACAATATATACGTCATTTTTTGGGCTGTGATATGCCATTGGGTGCTTATCGTTTAGCACTATGGGACTTTCCTTTTACTTCATTGTATGCACTTTCACTATATAAATAATTTATGTGTATTAATAGATTGCACATTTCAATGTTATATGCACTTGAGTATACATACCTTGTATTGATTTTGTGTATTCAGCGCCCCTTCAGTTTCTATTTGTATTTTCACACACTGAAATTGGTGGCAGCTCTTAAACTCGTGTTATCCTACCCATCAATTGGGAGAATTAACATTTTTTCTCCGTGACGCAAATTATACACATCTTTCTCACAACATGAAGCATATGAATAAGGACTTTTGAAATTAAACTTTATGTAAGATTTTGGTGAATTGGTTTACATGCACTTAAATTACTCTTTTATGTAAAATATATGCAGCGCTACCCCATTCAGGAGCCGCTGAGTATAAGCGGGATCGGCATGTTGTGTTACCTGGCACACGTCTAGGGGTGATGCTTGTGAGTTGAAATGTTGAATGTCCAGTCTTTAGTTGGGTTTTCTTCAATGCTTTATTCCAAGGCCCAACATGGCCTTCATCAACATGGTACAGGACAGGAAAAGTTGATGAGCAGAGAGAGAGAGCTTGAGTATCAGGCCTTGGATATGAAGAAGAAAGGGAGCAGTCTTGCTCTCAGCAATGATGAACTCAGTTCGTCGCCACTCCAGTCAGAATGGGTAAAGTGCCCCCGAATAGACCCCTTGTCACAGGCCTGGTAGCCGGAACGTCACTTGCAAATGTTGGGAAGACCAGGCCTCTGCCACAGGCCTTGTACTTGAGTGAGTGTGAATTGAAATGAGCAAGTCCTCTCAATAAATTTAGTTAGAGTCACTGGATCCCGATGGTTCATTCAAGCCCTATTGGATCACCTGCCCCCAGGTTCTCCTCAAGCCGATCCCCCACCGCACAGCTCCCAGCTTGGAATCCTTTCAGAAAAGGTTTGGGATCCAGCAGCTACTGGGATCCCTCTCTATGTCAGAGCTCCGCATGGTGCGCAACTTCGGCCAGGTTGGCCACGGCTGCGGGGTCCATGTAAAAAGCAAAAACGGCCCCCAGGCCAAGGCGGCTGCCCCAAATATAGCCTCCCTCAGCATGCCTTAGTGAGGGAACAAACCCCCCTGATTGGCTGCTGAGGAAAACGAGTCCACCAGAACCCCTAGAGCGCCAGCTGCCGCCCAGGGGTGGAAACGCATCCCTGGAGCACAGACCGACCCACAGGACAGTTCTGGGAATGACAGCAGCCTAAATTTGACAAATCATGAATGGGAGCCACGTAACTCTCCCATTCCCCACTAACTTTAGCGTAACGCCCCTACAGAAAGTAAGGGGGCACTACATATATATATATATATATGCACCCTCAATGCTTGGGATTAACGCCACTGCCCCCCCCCCTCATTTACCTACAGTAACAGTCCTCCAAACTTCCTCAGAAAACCAACCAAGGACTCTCCTTGGTATCTACATTAGGACTATTCACATTGGATCCACAAGAGCAAGCTCTGGGCTTTATTAAAAAAATATATATATTTCGGGACCTTCCTTGCTATTGGACACAGTTGTGCTTACCAAATTGAGGGGATCTTACCTTAAGCCTAGAAAAATTACATCCGGTAAAAAGATTACTCTACTCATTTCATAAACGATTGAGAATCTACAACTATGCACTCCTATGGCCCATGATGACGGTCTTCTGTTTTCAAAAGACCAGAAACACGTCGGCCATCCTCCACCGTCCCTTGGAGAGTGTTTTTTAATTTTTATGTTGTATCATAAACTGTTTATTGTGTTGTTCCCTTTCTCCTTTTCTCTTGTTACACTTGGTGCACTTCTGTCCCCGGTGATATTTATTTGTATATATGTATAAATAGTTGTACTTGCTGCTGTGTACATACACCTTGATTGTTGAGGACTACCTGTTAACAAATATCAACCGAATCTTGCTCCGTCCATTTAATGAACATTTTTTTATTAATTCTGAGCTTGGCCTTTAAAGTCCCATTTCGGGGGTATTTCTCTTTTTTTCTCATATATATATATATATATATATATATATATACATATATATATATACATAATTTTTTTTCATACCTACTGCTTTAACGCTACAGTCATCATTGATTTGGAACAGATAAAGCACAAAGCAGAACCCTGTGTGGAGGAATACAGCCCATACAGTAGAAGCACTTCAAGGGCACTCGCAGCATATACAGTGTAACTGTTTTTGTTGTTATCAATGAATAGCAAGGTAAAAATAAAAAAAATATATCTGGCCAACAACCTTTCCCATGTAACCCACATGCTTTCTTACGGCATTTGGTCGCAATGCCTGGAATAAGCATGTGCAAGACACAAGAAATGGTCACTGATTGGATCATTTATAGGTGTTTTTTCACCTTAATTTTTTGACAATAAGGAGAGTAGTATGCTAGTAGTACCCTTGATGTGCTTCTATGGATCATCCTAATTAAATGATCTGTTTCAAGTAAGCATTGAGGCCGTCACTGTGGATTTCATGATGGAGAGTTTATTGGGATCTCCAAGGGGAAATCTTAGTAAGAAGAGCCATGTATATGGAACCATACCGTTTAACCACAACTTTTGTACCTGTAATGCTGACAAGTGCATTGTATGACCTCTCTGTTTCCCCCCTTTTGGCAATCCACAAACCTTCTTAAAAAAAAAGTATCACTTTAATACTTTAATTGGAGGAACAGTCTTTATAGCCAGTTATTTTCCACTATTCTATAATTCAACAGTGTACAGTCTCTTTTGTTCCTCTGGATATATACAAAGACAACCACTGATTTGTTTATTCACTCTGTGGTCTAGGCAGCATAAATCATTGACCTGAAGATCTTTACAATACAGTTTGGTGCCTCAGGCACGGGAAGCCAAGCTATGAAGATATAAAGCTTGACTCACATTCTCGCATTTCAAAGCAGTTTCTTTATCACTGGGTCACCCCTCCCTGGCAAGTATGTAATCCTTGCAACAAAATGTGTTTAGATTATAGCCATTACATGGATTCATTCAAGTGTTCCTTCCCTTTTCAAATATAGCACCCAGCTGTCATATTATGCACAGTGAAAAACAAGAACATATATTAAGAAGAGGATCTAGCACTTTCAGTTGATTGTATTAGAGCCTTAAGGTGCCTACAGACATTAGCGAATGTTCCCCTGATCTGGCTGTTTATGTTCAGATCGGGGAACATTTAAATGTTTTTAGGCCCGTCTATTACCCTGTCTAATGCTTTCTAGTCAGGCCTGCTTACAAGAAAGTTAATTGGCTTTGACAGATTTTTCAAAGCAACCACTATTGTTTTCCCGGAGACAGCCAATGGCCCCCTCCCTTTCTACACACTCCTCCTTCTCTCCTCCATAGGCACCAACTTGCAAGTTAGGTTGATGAAATGAAGGTCTCTTGAGCTCCTAGTGAAAGGGAGCCTTGACTGATGAAAGCATGGTTCAGTAAGTGGGTGTTAACATAATGAGGAAAGGTTAAAGTAGCTCCACTGTGATTGGCTACCAAGACAAGGGGGATAGGGCATGAACTCCAGTAAAGGTTATGCTAAGGCATGCACTACTGACCTGAAGAATGTCAGCCTTCAGAAGAGTTGCCCACCCACATGTCCATTTTGAGAATGTTCAATCCAGCTTTATTGTTGGTTTGACCATGGAAATGAATCATATTGCTTTAATGTCCTCAAGTGGAATTTTGGGTCAGTCTAATACCTCTCTGGTACTGATGATAAGGAGTGGACATTTAAGCTCTGTCAGGTTACGGTTCACGTGTGCTCACAGCATAACTGTAAGTTCTTGTGTTGAAATGTTTTAATAAAGATGTGGCCTTGCCCTTTCCACTTAGGCGGTGTACACACGACCGAGAAACTCGTCGGGCGAAACTCATCATTCTGCCCGTCGAGTTTCTAGTTCGGCAGTCAAAAAGCTTGTCGAGCCAAATTTTCCCATTGAACAACGAGGAAATAGAGAACCTGCTCTCTTTTTGGCTCGACGAGTTCCTCGAGGGGTTGCTCGGCGAAAAGTGTACACACGACCGGTTTTCTCGGCAGAATAAGTCTCTCATCGAGGTTCTTGCTGGATTCTGCCGAAAAAATCGGTCGTGTGTACGCGGCCTCAGTCTCAGTCTCTGTATCATCTTTGGGCAAGCCTATGTATTACAGCACATATGCTTATGGCTTTAGACTTATGCTTCTCAGTAGTCAGTTCAAAGATCTTTTATTACAAAGACTACTGTGGCTGAGCTGTGCATGCATGACTGGATGCTGCCTAAAGTATGTAAGCCGATTTAAGTGTAGATCAGGAATACTCAGTGCACAGTACAAAAAAGCTGATTTGGCAACAAGTCTAAGGCCCCTTTCACACTGACACATTTTTCAGGCGGTTTAGCTCTAAAAATTGCGCTGCTATACCGCCTGAAAAAATCTTGCCTTGCAGTCTTTGGTGTGAGAGCCCAAAGGTTTTCACACTGAAGCAGTGGGCTAGCAGGACCGCTCCAAAAGTCCTTCTAGCGGCATCTTTGGAGCGGTATAGGAGTGGGGTGTTTACCACTCCTACACCGCTCCTTCCTATTGAAATCAATGGGAAACCGCGGTAATACCGCCCGCAATGTATTTACCCTTTTTCGACCGCTAGCGGGGGTTAAAACCGCACCGCTAGCGGCCGAATATCATGGTAAATACGACCGTATAGCGGTGCTAAAAATCACGCCACTATACCGCCAACGCACCCCCCCGTACCCAGTGTGAAAGGGACCTAAGACTGTCCATAGACTTTAGAGCAGGCATCAGACCGCAATCTTGGATCCAGACCAAGTGACAGTGCCAGATTGACCACGCGGGAATGCCACAGTTGTGCCACTAAGGAGACTGGTCACTCTTTCTCTCTTGCCTTAGCCACTCTGTATATCCCCTCCTGCTTCCCCACAGACACTGCTCTGTCATCCTCACAGCAGACGAGGGAGAGGCTGTGGGTCTGCATGGGAAGGGCAGGGGCTGCAAGCAGGTGATGGGATGCTGGACAGTCCTTGGCAATCAATCATCAGTTTGTTAACAAGAACATTTGGGCAGCACCCACCCTCCGTCCAAGTCTGCCATGTGTAAGGTAGAATTGTGAGTGAGGATAAAAACATTGGTGGGAAAGGAAAGATGGGAGGGGAGAAACTTAATTTTTCAGTTGGCTTTTGTGGAGCTGGTTGGTGTCAATAACGCAGTTCATAGCTTGACCACTTCAGTCGAAATCTATCAAAATTTGAGCCATGTATGCCCAACCTAAAGAATATGTTACTCAAACTTTTTATATTACTGATATGTTTCTGTTCTTTCATGTTATACCATGTAGTTGTGTATGATTCAGTATCTTGTTTTCTTTATATTTTGTGCTTTGTGAGAAATACCTGGTGCCCCTGCCAGTCACTATAATTTCCTATTTCAAACTAACCACGCTAGACATGAGAGCACAACCATCCCATCAATTTTCGGGCTGTGCTGGGAGAACAGCCTGCATGTCTTCCAATAATCAAAGCCCATCTGATCACTGGGAAGATTAGTGTATTACTGCTTCTCCACCCCCAATTCTCCAAGCCTAGCTGAGAAAAGAGATTATGTGATCACTTATAAAAATAAATATATTTATAATGCTTTTATATGTATTCATGTTTTTGCCTTTTGGCAAAATGGGTTGTTTTACAAGGTAAGGGTTCCCATATACTTGGTCTGTGGCCGACTTCCAGTACTCTCACTGGCAACAACATGCCAGCAGCAGGATCATGAAAAGTGTAGAGAAAATGCCTTCCTCCACCCTTGCTGGCTGAACAAGCCAACTGAAAACGTACAGAATGTCATTTGCCAGCAATGGTGAAATGATTAACTCATCTGGTTATTGAAGGAGCAACAGTGTAGCAGCAGGTGAGTATTTCTTTGCTCTGTAAAGCGTTCTTGTTGCCTATGAGTTGTCACGGGCATTAGGATTGCATGTGTGTCCTAATCATGTAAAACCGTGTATTATTTTAAGTAAATACTGCAATAATAAATTAATTGTGCTAATTTTAAACACAATATACCTTTAAATGAAATGTATCTTACAGCAGTATTTCTTTGTGATGTAAAACTTGGCAGAAGAACACATGACTGGAATGAAAACGGAAACACTAGGTCCGCCTCTAAGACAAAGAGGCCTTTGAAGTGGGGCTGCAGCTCAATCCCACCAGCATGCGATCAGAAAGCCATTATAGTAAGAATACATAACAATCAAGGGGGGGAATCATGTTAAAGTCAACAAACATATTCAAAGTCATCATATTTAAGCAGATCTCTTGTCAATAACAATGCAAGATGAAAGACTGAATAGTAACTTATCTGCTGCAGATAACTTCCAACATGTTGGAAATTCACTGCTAATGAAAATACACATTCTTAACACTTGTGCATGTAGCACCCCTTTGTGCACCCCTTTGTGAGCCAGTTATCACAGGCAAAACCAAATGTGAACGGGTTGCTTTGAACAAACAGAAGAAATCTCCCCCAAGGCCAATAAGTGGTTGGAGCTGACTGCATTAGGTTGCGTTTCTGCAATTCCACAATGAGACCTGCAATGAGAGTTCACACCAATTATGCCAACCTACAGTGTGGTGAGGTATAGGGACCATTACCTTTTCTATGTACAATAGGAAATTATCACAGCATTTCCTAAAGCCGCGTACACACGATCGGTTCAAACCAATGAAAACGGACTGAAGTTGTGTAGTCCCCATCGGTCCGTTATCCTTCGGTCCAAAAACAGAGGGCTTGCTTTAAAATTGAACCGGTGGACGGCTAACCGATAGGTCAAAACCGATCGTTAGTACACACGAGCATCGGTTAAAAATCCACGCATGCTCAGAATCAAGTCGACGCATGCTTGGAAGCATTTAACTTTTTTTTTTCATCACGTCGTTGTGTTTTACGTCACCGCGTTCTGACACGATCGGTTTATGAACCGATGGTGTGTAGGCACATCAGTCCATCAGTCAGCTTCATCGGTGAACCGATGAAAGCGGTCCGTCGGACCGTTCTCATCGGATGCACCGATCGTGTGTACAGGGCTTAAGAGGTTACAAAATATATCAGGGATAAAAAGCAACTCTGAATTCTTAAAGGGGTTGTAAAGGTACAATTTTTTTTTCCTAAATAGCTTACTTTACCTTAGTGGAGTCCTCCTACACTTACCTCATTCTTTAATTTTGCTTGTAAATGTCCTTATTTCTTTAGAGAAATCCTCACGTCCTGTTCTTCTGTCTGTAACTACAAACAAGGCTTTCTCCCTGGTGTGGAGTGTCGTGCTCGCCCCCTCCCTTGGACTACAGGAGAGTCAGGATGCCCACTAACACACAGCTCCTTTCTCTATCTGCAACGTAGAGAGCGTCCTGACTGTCCTGTAGTCCAAGGGAGGGGGCAAGCACGACACTCCACACCAGGGAGAAAGCCTTGCATTACTGTGTGGAGTTACAGACAGAAGAACAGGAAGTGAGGGTTTCTCAGAAGAAATAAGGACACTTAAAAGCAAAATCAAAGGATGAAGTAAGTGAAGGAGGACTGCACTAAGTTAAAGGAAGATATTTAGGGGGAAAAAAATTACCTTTACAACCCCTTTAAGCAGATGCTCATTATTGCTCAGAAGTAGGATGTCCCTAGATGTTCTAGGATGCTTAGGTGGGCATACATAAACAGACTGCTTTTAGGTGCCACCATTACTTGCTGAATGCACAGATATGACAGCTTGGTTCGGCTAAGTGCCATGATTATTTATGAAGAGGGTAGGTGGACAAACTGAGAAATGTTAGTGGATGTTGCAGGAAGTATCTCTCTTGGGGAAGAGGGGGCAGTAGAGTTCAAAAAAGGTTTTCCAACCTGTCTAATCAATTGGTCATCCCAAGATCAGTTGTTTGGCAATATGGTGAAGGAGTCATAACCATAATGGATTGATGAAAATGGCCAAAAATTGTTGTTATCTCTTGTCTGTAGGTGGCTTAAGCCTTGTACACTCACCACTAGCGGGTTGAATGGAAAAAAAAACTGACAGCTTAGGTCGGAGCTGTTGTACTAACAATCTGATGTTAGTACAGCGATCTCCCCTGCTGTTTTATTGTGTTCTGACAGGAGGTGGTCTCCCCACCAGAACACCAGAACATTCCCACCAGAACAATCCAGCCATTGGCTAAGAGCACTGATTGGGAGGTGGTTGGCAGACCTTTTTCAGTCTCGATCCTTCGACAGTCGGACCCGCTGCCATACACATAGGCCGAATTTCTATTGAACCGGCCGAGGCCGTCTGACATTTGGCCCTTGTGTACTAGGCTTTAAACCCCCATGTCGAATAGGGACTTTAAGCTTTGAATGATTAAATAGATTAATGCCATTAAAGGTTTGATCCCAATTTAATATTTTAATCCTACTGAGGTTCCACTTTTTACTCCTCAGGGGATAATCAAATCAATCGTGTTGCTTCCAAATATCAGACTATAACTATTTAGCATTAGAATGGCCAATAACCATTTTGAGTATCACCATTAACTGAGTATACGGCAATGCAGAAGTTCACTAGAGGGCAGTAATGAGCACATCTAAGTTTCAGCAGCACTCACAGTCACATACAAATTGCTTCAGCAAGTTTGAACCATGCCCTGATTATCCTTTGAATGTCATTTTTATAGGCTAAAAGAGTGGGAAAGATCACAGTGCAACTAATGGTAAAGCTAAGTGAATAGGAATAGACAGGTCTATCACCTTCCATCACACTTGGTAAGAAATGTACCCATCTATGGCCTTCCTTTATTAGAAAATGCATGAAATGACAGTCACTCAATCCAACTGTTAAGCTGGCTACACATTACACATTATTTTCTTGTACAACTTTCCTTTAGATATTTACCAAAGCCATATAATATGAGGTCAAATCTAAACACTTTCAAATTGTATGAAATCAGGCAGTCCCTTGGCCAGGACAGCTAACCGCTATTTAGGGCAGGCTTTCTCTACCGGGAGGTTGTTATGGGGTTCCTTGAGACAATGAGCAATGTCTGTCCCTTAAGCCTACACACTAGTAGTTTTTGTTTTTCGTTCAACCCGGTAGGGCTAAAGGGAAAAAAACTGACAGCCATGCGATGTTAGTACAGAGATCTCTGCCGCTGTGCTATTGTGTTCTGATAGATCCCTGGTCTTGGTTGAGAGTGCTGATCAAAACCAATGAGAATATAGTGGGCAGGGACATAAAAATGGCTGCATAAAACATAAATATGTATTTTCTTTCTCTAAACAGATGAGATGTTGGCAACATAATTAATCTTTCTCTGGTACAAAACCCCCTTCTTTTGAGAGTGCTGATCAGGAGGCGATCGGCAGACCTTTTCAGTCATGTCCTATTGACAGAAACTGGTCAAACAACCGGCTTCTCTTCGACCTGCTGCAGTACACACTGGGCAAATATCGGCTGGTTTCTATTGAACCAGCCAACATTCCAACCACTGACAACTAGGATCTTTTAGCTACACTACATTACCAATAGTATCGGAACGCCTGCTTTTACACGCACATGAACTTTAATGGCATCCCAGTCTTAGTTCGAAGAGTTCAAGGGCCCACTCTTTAAACCTATACCAACTTCAACTCTTCTGGGAAGGCTGTTCACAAGGTTTAGGAGTGTTTATGGGAATGTTTGACCATTCTTCCAGAAGTACATTTGTGAGGCCAGGCACTGATGTTGGAGGAGAAGGCCTGGCTCGCAGTCTCCGCTCTAATTCATCCCAAAGGTGTTCTACACTTCTCCCACTCCTGATAAATATATAACCTATATTTAATGACCTAAACTGGATGCCAACGACAACACAACCCACATACATTATGGTCTAAGTCCTTACTAAACTGCAAACATAGACTGAATATTACATGATCACCCTCTAAATAGAGAGGACAACCGAAGAATCTCAAAGGGCTATACATAAACATATATCTTTGATCCACACCACTTACACCCCAAATACGGGTTTTTCCATGAGACAAGACGAATATAACACAGGACCCTCTACAGACCTACAGTCTAAATAGGACTTTAACTGAAAAACACAAACTGTCGGTTAAAGCGTAGTTCCACCCTTAAAAACACTTTTTTCATTACATCCAGCATACTGGCGTCAGCGCCAGTATGCTGTTTTTTTTTTTTTTTTAATGCTCGTACTTACTGTTTCTCCCAAATTTAATTTCCTGGCGCACCGCGGAGTGTCGCCGCTATAAGGCGTCACGCCTTCCGGAAACAGCCGATTAGCATTCGGCTTTTACTCGGCGCCTGCGCACAGCCCCAGGAGCTGACTGCGCAGGCGCCGTATATAGCGCGTCACGCCCTCCGAAAAAACCCGAACTAGGACCGGCTATTTTCGGCGCCTGCGCAGTCAGCTCCTGGGTCTATGCGCAGGCGCCGAATGCTAATCGGCTGTTTCCGGAAGGCGTGACGCTTTATAGCGGCGACACTCCGCGGTGCGCCAGGAAATTAAATTTGGGAGAAACAGTAAGTACGAGCATTAAAAAAAAAAAAAAAACAGCATACTGGCGCTGACGCCAGTATGCTGGATGTAATGAAAAAAGTGATTTTAAGGGTGGAACTCTGCTTTAAATTATACGATACTAGTACAGACTTACGTGTTAACAATGCCACATTGTATGCCTGATTGCTTCCTCCCCCTGTTCATGTTCATACTGTTCATATTTAATATGTATGTTCAATGCTTGTTGTAACCTTATTTGTGTGAAAAACAATAAAAACTTTTTGGATAAAAAATAAAAAAGTGTTCTATCGGGTTGAAGTCAAGACTCTGTGCAGGATAGTCAAGTCCCACCACCCCAAACTCGCTCATCCATGTCTCTATGGGCCTTCCTTGAAGACTTAAAGCTGTTATAGCTGCAAAGGGTGGGCCAACACAGTATTGAACCCTACGGACCAAGACTGGGATGCCATTAAAGTTCATGTGCGTGGCACCCCAATGCTTTTTAATATAGTGTATAAGGGGGGGACTCTTTCCAATGACTACAAATATAAGGGGCAGTCTTCCTAGTGGCCATCACAATAATGTATAATTAGCTGGAGATATAGTCATTATTAACTACTTCTGACCAGCCGCCATAGTGCGGTTGGTTGGCACGGCTGCACGAATCGCTGTCATTGTACCTCGGAAATGCTTTATGGGACCCGTGGAGCCGATGCGCGTGGCCGGCGGTCGCAATGTCTGCCGGACACCAGCGATCGCTCCTTTAGAGAGCCAGGATGGGGATCTGTCAATGTAAACAGACAGTTCCCTGTTCTGTCAGGGGAGTAGAGAGAGATCTGCTGTTTCTAGTGATCAGGAACAGCGATCTCTCTCCTCCTCTAGTCAGTACATTGCCCCCACAGTTAGAAACACCTCCTAGGGAACACTTAACCCCTTGACCGCCCCCTAGTGTTAAACCGTTCCCTGCCAGTGACATTTAAACATTAATCCGTGGCTATTTTTTGTCTCTGATGGCTGTGTAAATGTCATTGGTCCCATAAAAAGTGTCCGATCAGTCCGCTGCAATGTTGCAGTCACGCTAAAAATTGCAGATTGCCGCCATTACTAGTAAATTAATTAAATAAATAAATACCCTATTTTGTAGACGCTATAACTTTTGCGCAAACCAATCAATTCACGCCTATTGCAGATTTTTTTTTACCAAAAATATGCAGAAGAATACATATTGGCCTAAACTGATGATTTTGGGGGGATATTTAGTATAGCAAAAAAGTTAATAATATATTTTTTCTTCAAAATTGTCGCTCTTTTTTTGTCTATAGCGTAAAAAATAAAAACTGCAGAGGTGATCAAATACCACCAAAAGAAATCTCTATTTTGTGGGAAAAAAGGACATAAATTGTGTTTAGGTACAATGTCGCGCAATTGTCAGTTAAATCGACGCAGGGCCGTATCGCAAAAAATGGCCTGGTCATTAAAGGGGCAAATCCTTCCAGTCCTTAAGTGGTTATCACTCTATGCCTCCGACATAAACAGAAATGCACAAAATGAGCCAAAAGCTCCTGTTCGTGGAATTGAAGCCTGAATCTGACGTGTGAAAGTGGTCACATTGTGCATGCACATCTGACCTCCCCCGTAGGTCTATATACATACACTATCTCTGCTGCTTAGGGAAACATAATGGGATTCCAACAAAGTTCCAAACTACAAATGGTTATTTACTTGCTGCTGTTTTTTTTTTTTTTTTTTCTTCTTCTTCTTCTTTTTTGTATTGTTGTAGAGTAAATAGTTGTAAACAGTTTTGTTATTCTGGCTGAAATGTAAGGTTTTGTGATTAAAAGGTACATGATTGAGTGGGTCTTTCATTGTGGAATTCAACTGCTGGGATAGCCTTGGGTGGCACACAGTGTCACGTATCACTTGCAAGTCTTCCATGCTGATAGCTCATACAGTGAGGGTGTAATGTGACCTTAAATTAGTGACAAAGAGATGAGGTGATATACATATGCAGGAATGGGGAAAGATGGGGGAGGGAGGTGTTCAGAGGATAAAAGAGAAGCCTTCCAAATCTCTTTCACCAATTGCCTTTCCTCTTCCATCCCCCCTGAGAGGGGAAAGCTTTGTCAACAAAAAACAGTGTGATATGAAGGGAAAAAAAGAAAAATCTCAAAGGTGCAAACAATGAGACAGAAGGGGCTGTTTGAAGTGAGAAAGGGATAAATATGCGCGGGGAGGGGAGGTTAAACCAGAAGGAAAGTTTGAACTGCTAAGAGGATTATAGGAAAATCTACCTTCCTCTTCTAACTTCGTTTTTTTTATCTGGCAGTGCTGAATTCACAGGCTTGTGCTCAAAACTGAAATGGGTTGCTCAGATTTGGTAATTCCCTCATGAAGGGCACTATATAATATCATCCAACCATAACTATATTTTTAAAGGTCTACTCCACTTTAAAATAAAGGACTCCTAAAGCCTTGTACACACAATGAGAATATAGGACGAATCATCGTTTATTTTTGCATGCTAGTCTCATATCGAAAATGGAGACGTTACTAAACTAACAAAAATTCTCCTACGTCAGAATACAACTATTTTGGAAGTAACGTGTTGTAATGTATTGTACTGTATTCTTTCGTTTCCGACAATGCTTGGTCTTGCTCCTCTGATTTTTTTCGGACGAATACTGTACTGATTAAACGGAAATTGTACTACCTGGTATAATACAAAATTGTTTTTATGTTTGTGCCTTTGGATAATGACGGATGAACTATCGTGATCGGCTCTCGAAATCTGTATACTAATGATCAGATTATTATACGATTGCTTCAACAGCGGTATTTTTCATTTGATTTTCTGATCTACGTACTAGGCTTAAAAGTAGTAAATCTGGGCAAACAAAAAAAGGAATATGTTTGATTAACACTCAATGAGCAGACCCCAAAACAAGACTTCTCTTTTTTTGTATTAAGTACATGAGGTTCGGAATTCTCTCCAGAGCAGTAAAGTGGTGACTAGGGATGAGCTTCGAGTTCGAGTTTGACATGAACATCGGCTGTTCGACCGTTCGCCAAATTTTGAACATTATGGGCCGTTCGTGCCAAATTCGAGTGGCGCGTCACGACCCATAATTCACTGAGGCATCGCAGTGCATTGCTGGCTGATGATTGATCAAGCATGCACTATGACCCGTATGCTTTGGCCAATCACAGTGTGGAAAAGACGGAGAGCCATAATTGGCCAAAGCTAGGGTGGCTTTGGCCAATTATGTCTCAGGGGGTTTAGTACACGCCCCACACTATATAAGGCTACCTGCGTGGCAGAGAGAGAGAGAGAGAGACAGTGTCATTTATTTTGAGTTAGATAGAGCAGGCAGGCAAGTCAGTTAGCTTCAGTTACAGTGTGTAGAGGATATATATGCATCCCAGGTGTTGTATATATATTTATACATTGTATTCAGTTTAGCTAGATCCATTCCTGTTATTCTCTTCATAATATACTGACAGGCAGGCAGGTGATTGTGCTAGCTGCAGTATTTTCACTTAGAGTACTGTGTCCTTTGCACAGTGTGCATCTAAAGCTTACCTGAATACAATTACTGGTGTTCTCATACAAATACAGGCAGGGACCTGCAGTATTTTGTTTTAGTGTCCTTTGCATAGGACCAGACATTACATTAAAGCCACAAGCAGTTTTAAATTACTTTTTTTCCTATAGAAATTTCATTTTGTGCAGGGACAGTTCTAAACACGGGAAACATGTGCCACTTCACAGGCATACTATATACACCCAGCAAGTACGATATTTAAAGGAATATTTTACTTATTTTTTTCATTTTAAGCATCATTAAAATCACTGCTGCCAAAAAAACAGCAGTTTTTAAAACTTTTTTTCCATTGACCTTTTTAAGACAATAACTTGCATATTAGTCTTTAAAATTAGCACTTTTGATTTTGAACATTCGAGTCCCATAGATTTTCATGGGGTTCTTAAGTTTGCACAAATTTTCAGTCCGTTCGCAGGTTCTGGTACGAACCAAACCGGGGGGTGTTCGGCACATACCTAGTGGTGACGTCAAAATCAGGAAAAAAAATGATTTTTAAACTTTTGACTAAAATGATATACACATCTACCTGATCTGCAGAGAAACATGAAGTTCAGGAAAGCAACCAATTGTGATTTATTGATTTATGATTGCCTGAGTTTATTTTTTACAAATCACACCATTTCAAATATTCACAGTTTGAACAATCATTTGCTCATAACCAACACATACGGCTGGAGGTGCATGCTGAATGAATAAATGGTTTGCAAGGATATAGTTGTTTTAAAACCAAGAATCATATCTCAGACATAAATGGGGTCAGATAGATACAACATTTAAATTATATTGCAGCTATTTTAACAATTTAATTTTTGTAGTTGATTGACCAATATGACGGTTCAGAAAACAATCAGACCTAACTGTGTGTGGTCAGATAGACAAGCAAGGGACAACTCAGCACACTAACAGTTCCTGTGTATGATAGAGGACACTGTCTAAATATCACACCCATGACCTTGATCACTGGAGGTCACCATCTGTAAAGGTGTAAGAAAGAATAATGCTCCAATACAAGAGCAAAACTGACACTTTAACAGTTTACGAACACTTATATGTGTAAATATATTCTAGCTATTAATTTCAAGGACATTTAAAAAAAAAAAAAAAACTTAATAACGGGGCATCTACATACCCAACATGCTACATGGATGTTGTGACTGATCACCCTTTTTCCACATTCATTTGTATGATGTTGACCTCTAAAGCTGGTTATAGGCAATAGATATTGGTTGAGTGTGATCCTACTGCCAAAATACAGGTTTCACAAATTTTATATAAATGCACGCAGATTTATTCACATCAATGCAGACAGACCCAAAACAAGACTTAATAATAGGTAAATAAAAGCAATCACCTGAAAAAAACTTGGGTATTATTATTATTAGAATAATACATACAGGATTTATGACGTGCCAACAGTTTACTCTTCGCTTTACAACACAAGGGCAGACAGTACAGTTCCAACACAACACTACAAGAGGAATCAGAGAATATACACAATTTCTTAAGGAACATTGGATAGGACCTTCTGTTGGAACTCATTGCAATGGTGACTGTCATAGGAAAAGAAGAGTCACATGCTCCTCATACCAGTGATGTTGACCTCTAAAGCTGGTTTTAGGTAACTGATGTTGGCTGAATGTAAGAGCATTACGCTACTACCTAATTAGCATTTTTAAAAATGATTGTATATAAATATCAGTGGATGTATTTTCCCACTATCCATGTTTATGAACTAAAACAGGAATGGAATGAGTTACATTGTCACCATACCCAGACATATGGGGTTCTTCTGTTTGATCACATCAGCCAATTGGAGTGTCAGGGGAATGAAGACAAGAGGGGTTATTTACAAAAGGCAAATCCACTTTGCACTACAAGTGCACTTGGAAGTGCAGTCGCTGTAGCTCCGAGGGGAAGATCTGAAATGAAGGGAAGCTCTGCTGATTTTATCATCCAATCACGTGCAAGCTAAAATGCTGTTTTTTATTTTCCTTGCTTGTCCCCCTCAGATCTACAGTGACTGCACTTCCAAGTGCACTTTCAGTGCACTTTCAGTGCGCTTGTAGTGCAAAGTAGATTTGACTTTAGTAAATCAAGCCCAAGGTGATCATGTGCTGCTGTGGAGGGAAAATTAAGTGGCTTTAAACCAAACCCCGTATTATGTGCAGTAAATGAAGTATAAGCATTAGTAAATAAAAAAAAATAGGGCTGTTACTGATTGAAATTTTCGTGTTGGAATATTCATTTTTTTTTTTTAAATCGATTAATCGACTAATTTCGATTATTTATAACGCACATACATTTTTTGGATCACCAACATATATAGTCCCCACTGCAATATCCACAGACACCTCCCCACTGTAATATCCACAGATATCTCCCCCACTGTAATATCCACAGACATCTCCCCACTGTAATATGGTCCACATCTCCCCCACTGTATATGAAGATTAGTGCTTGCTTAGTCTTACCAGAGAAGCCGGCCGAACACAAGCAGTTGAGGCCTGGTGATGGTGTTAGCGCGCCGCTCTAGGCTCACCTAGGCTGCCGCCGGGTGGACCAAGATGGCCGCCGCTCCGGGAGCCAGGCCGAAGCCGTGGCCTTCCCTATGGCTGAGGCAGCAGCGGAGCTCCGCGGATCACGTGGTGTGCCGATCCACATATGGTGACCCGTTCGGATCACGGATCATTTACGATCCGTTGCACCACTAGTACTGATCAACAGAATTTTGATCGATCAAACAAATTTACGATTAATCAAGGAATTAATCTTTGATTTTCACAGCCCTAAAAAAAAAACATATAGATTTGACAGGTAGAAGGAAGCACTTAAGCATGATACATTCGCTATGTAATTTCTTTGTTTTTGCCTAGAGTATATTCTTCTGTCTAGGGCAAAATAATTTTATTTATTTTTTATAAATAAATTATAACAATAAATACCACAGATGTGCTGTCCAGTCCAGTAAGGATCCAGTATTGCTAAGAAGAAACGCTTCCGAGGGATTAGAACTAACAAAGCTGGCCATGCACAATCTGTTTTTTGATAAAGGCATTTCACTTCTATTGCAAAAAAATGACTGTATTATCAGGTAAAATAGGTGAGGTTGGGAGACCAATTCAAGAAAATAATATATACAGTCAGTTTTTCTTGTAAAACAAACATTTCCATCATCAGAAGAAGCGCCCACAGTGCAATGTTGCTTGAGCTGGCAATTCATTTTACAGCAGCATCTTGGCTAATGTTTTGAGCCAATTCACCTCACCTACTACAATATCTGCCTGTCTATGGAAAGTCTTGCTACAGTAATCATTAAAAATAAAAAAAAACTTGACAAAACTGCATTGCCAGGCTGCACAGTTGCTCCATTGTGTTGGTGGTTGAGTGCATTAGAATTCAGGCGCTAGACTTGTAAACTTATGTAAATTGATGACACCCAATACTCTTTCAAGCTCATACTATCATACAGTTAATAGGACTTTTGTTTGTCCTACACATTTGATCTCTAATAGACTGCCTTTGTGGATCACTGGTATGTGCAAATTGGTAACCTGAATGTACTGATCAAGGTGTTTTTTTTTCTCTACATGAGCTGAGAACAACTTGAATAGACATCAACAATTAAAGGAACGTATTTGCATTTCTTATGGAATGAAGTAGATTTTGTTGGTCCCTTATATCTTTGAAGCTTCTATAGAGATGACTGACTATTGACCTGGCTTGATAAAGAACACTTTAGGCCTAAAGGTAGAGGTGATGCATTAGGCATTTTTGGCAAGATCTAGTGACTATAGTGTCTAGGAAAATCAAAACAACCACCAAAAGACAACTTTCGTACCACCTGATTGGTATGTTGCAAAGCCTATAGAAATGCCCGGAGCAAAAGAGGAACGAAATGAATGAATGAATGAAAATGTATATAGCACATGCTAACTAAATCGCCTCTGGGCGCTTGTTGTTCCTGTCTCCTTTGGTATAAAAAGAGATGAGTCTTGATCTTTCTCCTGAATGCTAGGTGGTTCTCCTCCAACCGAATGCTGGTTGGTAAAGCGTTCCATAGTCTGGGACCTTGGACCGTGAATCTTCTATCTCCTTTGGACTTGTAGTAGGCTTTCGGTATCTGGAGTAGATTTTGATTGGTGGATCGCAGAACGCGATTGGGATTTTGAGCTTTTATTTTTTCGCATAAATAATGGGGAGCATTCCCATGAAAACATCTATGCGTTAGACAGAGTGCTTTAAAAGTGATTCTGTCTTTTACTGGTAACCAGTGAAGGGTTCTCAGTGAAGGTGAGTTTGATTCCCAGGGTTTTTTCCCAGTCACAAGTCTAGCGGCTGTATTTTGAACGACTTGTAGACGAGCGATTTGGTACTTGGGGAGTCCGAGGTAAATGGCATTTGCATAGTCCAATCTTGAGTTTACAATTGCTTCCACCACGACTGCTATGTCTTCTTTGGGAATAAAAGGAGTAAGTCTGCGTAGTAGGTGCGGCAGATGGTGAGATCCGCTGACTACTGACCATATTTGTGCGTCCATTGTCATGTAGGAGTCTTTTGACTTTGGCGCTAGGGGTGATGATTGTGTGTAATAAATAAATGTAGGGCAGGCATGACAGGGTGATAAGGGGCTGCACTGTGGCCAGTGGAAGAAAGCAATGCCCCATCATTGGTTGTAATGGGAGGAATAGTGCCCCTTTTTGGTATCAGTTGGATTAATAGAGCCCTAATAATGCTGTTGATGAGAGGAACGGTGTCCCATCATTTGAGTCAGTTGGAGAAGTAGTGCACCAAGGGCCAGAAAAAAGGCAAGCAAAGGGCCACATCTGGCCCAAGGGCCACAGTTTGGCGACCACTGGACTAGAGGATCCCCAAGAGTTGTGATATAGCAGTTTTCCAGTGACATTAGTGATTGGCAGGAAAGCCATCAGAAATTATGGGGCCCCTCACACAGCTTTAGGCATGGGCCCCCTGGAGCAGAGAACCGGGGGGATGCTGCCACGAATTTAGAACCGGGTGGGGGCTGCCACAAATTGAGAACCAGGGGGGGAGTGTTTTCTCTCCTCTCGCCACAACATGAGAGGCGGAGGGGGGACTACAGAAATTTTCTTCTCTCCTCTCCTCTCCTCTCAGCCGCGAGCTGAGAAGGGGGACATCGGGGCCCCTGGGAACATTTGGGTCCCTTACAGGTGTAATGCCTGTACCCCCTGATGTTGGCCCTGGTGAATGGATTCCTCTTTATTGAGAAATAAGTATATAAGTACACTTTATTCTACAGCTAGGTACAAGCCCTGTTTTAGAATTGTATTTTGCTTGAAAATTATGCCCTATAGTTTAAGGACTGTTATACTGAAGACAGACACTAGAGCAATCCACACAATCATCCTGGAGAGAACTTGCATTGTTGGAAAGCTGTGTATAGGTAAAAAATATGTGCACTATTTAGTCATTGTTCTCCTTGTAAGGGGCATGCTACATTGCTAAAGATCCATTCTGACAAAGCTGGTGCATGTAAGTCATCCCTTTCTAGGGGGGCACCAATCTTGGTCATCATGGTAGGCCCTGTATGGTGTTTGATCAGCTGCTTTGGAACCTAACACTTACACTTCCATTAAAGTCTTCTTACAAATGTATTTTGTCTGATTGGCTTTAAGGCTGGGTTCACACCAAATTTACATAACAGGAGAATGTGACCAGCTCTCTATGGAGCCAGGTTCACATATCTCCAGGGCGGCTGCCGAGCGCACTGCACAGAAATGCTGTGCATCTTTAGCTCTGTTTCAGGGCCGAATTCAAGCAAAGATTCGTCCCTGAACCAGAGAATGGGGATGCACATCGTTACTGTGCGATCCGCAGCCGGTTTCAATGTGAACCAAGCCACGATAAACCCAGCACTTTACATATTGTACATCATCATTATTTTTATTATTCAGGATTTATATAGTGCCAACAGTTTGTACAGCACTTTACAATATAAAGGAAGACAATACAGGTGCAATACAATAAAAATAAAATTTAAGAGGGTTGAAATGGCCCTGCTCATGAGAGTTTATAATCTAATAGCCCCTGGCCCTAGAATCTATGTTTTTTATCTCACCTACATACACATACTAGAGCCAATTTAGACAGGATCCTGTTAACCTTCCAGCTTGTTAGCGGAAACCTGAGTACCTGAAGTAAACCCACACATGCACAGGGAGAACTTGCAAACTTGGTGCATGTAGTGTGTCCAATACTTTGCTGGCTGCATTTTTCTTTTGGATCAGTGAGACACTTTGTTGTGAGCAACGCTGTATCCTGGCCTAGGCCAACAAGGCCCAGGCCTAGGGCAGCACTTTGCAGGGGGGCAGCACGGAAAGTGTCCCTGCCGGCTTGTGCTACACTGTTGGGTAACGCAAGCTACTTCTAATTTAGACTGTCCTATCATCCTGGACCACAAACCTTCCTCACTGCGCTATATGTTTTCTGCTGTACCATTAGCATGGTTATATCTCCTTAGTCCTCTCTATAAAATTATCAGAAATTTGTGCTTGAAGTAGAACTATAGGCAACACTTTTTTTTTCATTTTGGATAGAGTAGGGGAGGGTTAAAGCCCCTGTCAGTTTATTTTTTTTACCATCCCTGTCCCATTGCAGAGATTACCCTTCACTTTCTGCCCCATAGATAAACAGGAAGTGATAGGAAATCTATGCAAATTAAGGGAATCCAGGCATTGAAAACTAGTGTCCCCACTCGAAAATCTCAGGGTGGGTCTTAAACAGAAAGGGGTGTGGCCTTGACAGGAAGAGGGTGGGTCATATTTAAATTAGCGGATTCACAAGTTTAGTCAGGCCTAGGGCAGCACAAAACCTAAATACACCACTGGTTGTGAGACCAGGATCAGGATGATAATCTTGAAGCTGTGTATCTTTAAAAACAAGTGAGGAATAGCAACTTCTATATATCTATCCTGCCAGATTCCCTTAAACCTAATATTCAGATGACTGGCCACACTATATGCAGCCTAGTTGTCTTGGATGTCAAGCTGACCCTCCATACTAAGAATCAATTCATAATTCTTTATTTCACGTAATTTGTTCGGATCAAGACAATTTTCCGCAAATAATATTCATTAAGTAAAGGTTATGATCATTAGAACAACACTGAAAATAAACATTCCTCTTACTTATGCTTACCAGCAAAAACACAGGATTCATAACTGCTTCCGTCTCTAAATCCCAACATAACCGGGAGGATGGTTATTGTTGGCATCTCGTTGGCGGCGTCATTGGCAGCTATTTTATTTTATCAATCCTGTTGGAAGAACCAGCTTTGCAGTGAGCAGGAATAAAGAAACAAAGATGATGTATTGTTGGTGTGTAGCCCACATTATTGACATGTCTGCTTCATACTAGGACATTGTTTAGGTTACAATTAAAGTTACCAATACTAGAACTTAAATTATCTTCTGATACAAAATACTGTATAACAGATGCAGACCTGGTGACAATCTGGTCATCTTTGACGTGAGGATAGTGTCAGCAGATATCCTCTGAATTTCAAAACTTCGAGAGACATTTTCGACCAGTTGACTAATGTTCTGTGATAAAAGAGTAGAGCTAAAGTGAAACCAAAAACTACAATGTTTGAGGCAACTACCTGACATATTCTAAATGTGCTTGTCAACTGTGCTTGGACTTCCAAAAAGAATTAGGAGCAGGAGCTTTCTTCTACAAGTCCCTTAAAGTAGAACTAAGGGCAACTTTTTTTTTAAATTTTTGATAGAGTTAGGGAGAGGGCCCCTGTCAATTTTGTTTGTCATCTTTGTCCTATAGAGGAGATTTCCTTTCATTTTCTGTTCTATCACCAAAACAGGAAGTCAGAAGAAATCCCTCCAATGTGTGGGAATCCTGGGGTGTGACCATAGTTACATAGTTACATAGTTAATCAGGTTGAAAAAAGACACAAGTCCATCCAGTTCAACCATAAAAAAAAAATATATAAACAAACAAAATAAAACACAGTACATCCCATACACCCAACTCCATACCCACAGAGGAAGGCAAAAAACCCCAGCAGAGCATGATCCAATTTGCTACCGGAGGGGAAAAAATTCCTTCCTGATCCCCCGAGAGGCAATCCGATTTACCATGGATAAACTTTACCTACAGAACTTAGTACTCAGTTTATTATGTGTATTTAGGAAAGAATCCAGGCCCTTCTTAAAGCAATCTACTGAGCTGTTGAAAAGAAAGTCTAGTGAACTTAATAGTGAAAATAAGTACAAATAGCACAAACAGCGCTAATGTGTAGTGGAACCACACAAGTGAACTAAATAAACAATAAGTGACAGAAAAAATGTAAATGTAGAGACCCGTGAGTGATATTGAGTCTAAAGGTTAAATAGTTCATAAAGTGTCTGAAAAAATCTTCTGAATCTCTTCAACGAGCAGTCCTCCACCACACCAGTGTAATGAACACTCCTCCACCAATACGAATGGCCACTCACCAGAACTAGTAGCCTTACACTCACGTGTTTGGCATAAAAAGCATGTCATACAATCCTCAAGTCAGTGTTCAGGATTCATGTCCAAAAATGTAGAAGTGAGATCCACATACGTGAAAAAAACAAAAAAGTATAATAGTGTGATATTGCTAAAACAATTTATTGACACACCACATGAACCTACAAAGGTTGCATTTACAAAAGTAAACTCCAAAAACAACCGTGATAAATTCCAAATAAACTTCCTTGATGTTCACAGGCTGATAAACTGTGGTCACGGCGGACCCAAAAAGTAAACCAGGTGTTTCTCACCACTTCCCCTTCACTTTAACACCTCATCCTTGTTGAAAATAGTATCCTCAAACGCTGGTCATTCGCAATCTACTGAGCTGGCCAGAACCACCTCTGGAGGGAGTCTGTTCCACATTTTCACAGCTCTTACTGTGAAGAAACCTTTCCGTATTTGGAGGTGAAATCTCTTTTCCTCCAGACGTAAAGAGTGCCCCCAGAACCAGTGTCCCCATTGGAAGATTTCCCCTCTCTTATTATTATAGTGGATGTAAACCCACTCGTATGCCGCGTACACACGATCGGTTTGTCTGATGAAAATGGTCTGATGGACCGTTTTCATCAGACGAAGCGATCGTGTGTGGGCCCCATCGGTTTTTTATCCATCGGTGAAAAAACTAGGAACTTGTTTTAAAATTATCTGATGGTTAAGAAAACTATAGAAAAAACAATCGTCTGTGGGCACGTCCATCGGTTAAAAATCCATGCATGCTCAGAATCAAGTCGACGCATGCTTGGAAGCATTGAACTTCATTTTTCTCAGCACGTCGTTGTGTTTTACGTCACCGCGTTCTGACATGATCGTTTTTTTAACTGATGGTGTGTAGGCAAGACTGATGAAAGTCAGCTCCATCGGATATCTGATGAAAAAATCCAGTTTTCATCGGATGAACCAATTGTGTGTACAGGGCATTATCCTTTCTAAACTACTGCCATAGCACTGATCTATAAGGATATACATGCCTCCTGCATGTATCCTTACCTGTCAAATGTCTCCCCTCTGTCTGTTACAAGAACTGAAAAACTGCAGATTCTGTGGGTGGGTCTGTTGTCTGGAGCTCGGTGGGTGGAGTCGTGATGTCAGTATACTCCCCGTCACCTTTACACTCCCCTTGTCAACATGCATTTTTTCCTATGTATTCCTTACACTGAATTCTGCTATGTTCACCAGAAAACTTGAGTCATTATAACTTCCTGCACACTAAACTTTAAATTTCTAACAATGTTTTCAGCATTCCCAGTTTTCCTATGTTATCCCCCCCCCCCCCCCATCCCTCACATGTCATGGAGAAGAGGAACGTAGTCCTAGAAAGCAGAGTGGCAACACTGCTTTTTCCATAAATACAGTGCGATGAGTGAGTGTTGTCATTGTTACTGTCATTGTTACATGTTACTGGTAGGATTATCAGGTGAAAATAAAGGAAGCTGAAAGCGGTTGTAAACCGCGGATGTCATAAAAAAAAACACTTTCAAGGTAAGGGCATAATGTGCTAGTATGCATCGCAGTGCTGTACTGTCATTGATGAGAAGGCTGACATGTTGCGCCTGTCTTTCTTCCAGGCTCACTCCCTGCAGATATGTGATTGGCCAGAGCCGCGATGATGTCACACATCGTCATGGGACATGCGCATAGGAGCCCTTGGTTCCGGCATGAAGCTCTGAAGTTCCGGCAAGGTATGCCAGACCTTCAGAGCACATGCGCCAGTAATGTCACTGGCTGCATACAGGGTGAATATCTCCTAAACAGTGTACGTTTAGGAGATATTCATTCTACCTACAGGTAAGCCTTATTATAGTGGGCTTAAAAAAAGCTCAAAAAATAGAAACTAGTGCAGCCACCATATATAAAGGCTGTTAAGTTGTAATAAATTATGATTTTGTTTTTGGGTTTTAAATTTAATTTCAATACCATTGGCTTAAACACATGCTGACTTTGGTAGTCATTTCCAATATGTTACAATCTGATGTGAGAACCAGCCAAATCATGTTTATTTTATATACAGTATCGCCACTGCATACAAAAGATAAAACCAGGTCGTAAAGTGCAGTGTTTGTCAAAAATGTTCATAAATTCCACAAACGGGTTATGTTTTCAGCACTTCCAGGCAGCTATGCAGGTGTGTTAAATAGTAACAATGTTACCTGTGAATTTGTGGCGAAAGCTGGAAGACATTAGGGCTAGGTTCACATCTATGCCATTCTGCATTCTGCTTTTGCATGGGCACAGCAGTAAATTCAAATGGGCTACTATGCCTGTGTTTTCTGCAGGAAAAAGGTCCCAG
Source organism: Rana kukunoris (assembly GCA_029574335.1). Lineage (NCBI taxonomy): Eukaryota > Metazoa > Chordata > Amphibia > Anura > Ranidae > Rana > Rana kukunoris. The sequence continues at coordinate 82,626,512 of CM056058.1, read as the reverse complement.
CAACAGAGGCATAACTAGAACCTTCAGGGACATGGTGCAAGAAACCATAAAGGGCAGCCCTGGGGGAAAGCCAGAGCCTGGTCGTAAGTACAACCTTTGCGGCCCTGGTAGTTCAGTATTTTATTTAGTTATTTGTAATTACATTTTTTTCTTTTTTTAATAATTTTTTTCTTTCTTTACTATTTTATTATTTGTAAAAAATTAGGAGCCCAGTTGGGGAACTTTGGTGAAACATCAGGGGATTAAACAAACCTCTGATGTTTCACCTTTGAGGCAGAGAAATGAGATTAAGGACACAGCCCTCAATCTCCCTCTCTGCAGGCTCAGTATCACATAATGAACGTTCAGGAATAACTCTGTACAGAGCTTTCCGTTCATTGACAAACTGAAGCATAGTAAAAACTGGTTATTATGCCTCAGTTATGAATGGAAAAACTCAGTGATTGGTACGTATTCATTAAGACAAGGAAGGGGGCAGTAAATTACACATTTATTGGCCCCTTCCCTACTCTCCGTCCTGATAGATCCCCCTGATAGATCCCCGGAGCAGCCGGTAGCCTTGCAGGGTATGAGGGGGAGGGGCATTGGATCACACAGGGGCCCGATCACAGCAGGAGATGGATAGGAGGGGTAGCAGGGTGACATGTAGAGGAACTGGTCCCACCCTGCAGCCACTGAAAGGAGAAAAATGGCCGCTGCCTCTCCTATCCAGGTTTACAGGGAGCCACTTGGTACCCTTAGAGCATGGGGCCGGATTATAATTGCGACCCCTGTACGTACGCTCCTACCTTTTTAAAAACATGGTCGTACATAAACCACATGCAATTTTCAATGTGTGAAGGTGCCAGTAAGAATTTTCTTTAAATAACCGTGTTTTTAGTGCAGCTGCATGCTGGTGCAGGAACGCATATGATTTACACTCAATCCCACACATGCACAAATTTGAACCTATCTAAACCCAAGAACAAAAATTGAATATATTGCAAAGTACCAGATTGCTTTCTTTCTGCCCTTTTTTTTCTTTGTTGTTTGCCTTTTATTTAGACTCTTTTACTTGTTTCACCTGGTTACCCTGCCAGTAACACACTTCCTGTATTAGTGTGAGAATGCTCCCTAAGCCCTTGTTCACACTGCCGCCACTGACAACCCTGTGTGACTTCATTGTGGCTTGCATGCAACTTCATTAGCAGAAGTCAATGCAAGTCGCGTTGGAGTCACACTAAAGTAGTGCAGAAACCTTTTTCTAAGTCAGACGACTTGAGTCGCACCTATTAGAATGGTTCCATTGCCATTTTTGGGGCACGACTTGCATGACAGGTCACGGCAGTGTGAATCGGGGCTCACTGTACAGCGTCAGTGTAGAATTAGTGTTGTCACCCTAGTACAGACTATATAAAAGAGGTAAATATTGCGCTTATCTAAAAAACAAAGGAACAAAAAACTAGAAAAAAGGAGCTGCTACACAACAATGTGACAAGGATTCAAAAGTGATAAAATATAAATGTAGCTCTGGTGGTTGAGGAGAAAACTCAATATCTCACTAAGTGAATATGATCACTGGGTGTAAAACAGTGAAAATATAAACAAAACAACCAAACAATTGAAGTGAATGTGCTAAAAAGTCCACATGAAAAATAAAAATAAATAATGTCCATCAATATAAGATGTGAAGTAACGGTGAAGACAAACGTGTAGCCAAGTGGACCATCATGGGTAAATTTCTTCCCTAGTCTGACGAAACGCGTAGGCCTTGGTACGCCACTCCCCATATTGTTCTCTTTTTATTGTTAATTTGTGAGCACTTTAATGTCAATGTTTTGATTGGTTTTATTACAATAAAATCCAAAAAATGTTTTTGACCTGCACTATTGGAGCACCATCTTTTCTTTCTTCTTGCATGTTTTGTTGGAGTAAGTTTTTAGAGCTGTTCCATCGTGCCTGCACTGACCCATCCTGTTTTTTTTTCCATCCCAAGCCATCTCAACATTTATTGGAAACAGGGTGGACACCCTGTGAGCTCCAGTTCGTTTCACCCATCCAGGATACAATCCATCCAGGGTCCTCAGCTGAGGACTGTCGGGTCCTACGGCCATGTTTCGTGGTTCCAACCACCCAGACCCGCCAGACAAGTTGAGCTGGTTCTTCTTGGGATCCCCTATGCCTGCATGATTGCTGACTGGTAGATTCATTCGTTCTGGTAAGCATATTTCATCTATTTTTACTTAGTTGGAAGAAATTTCCCCATGATGATCCATGTGGCTACACGTTTGTATTCAACGTTACTTCACATCTTATATTGATGGCCATTATTTCTTTTTCATGTGGACTTATTAGCACATTCACTTCAATTGCTTTGTTGTTTTGTTTATATTTTTTCACTGTTTTACACTCAATTTGCTAGGACTACAGAACAGATAACAGTCAGCACAGGCAGAGAGCGCAGGAAGGTATTGGATGACAAGATTTCCAACAGAATCAACAGTTTTGTGCATTTATTGGACAGATATAACAAAACACTTTTAATGGTATTTAACAGACCAAAGGGAGCAAATAAGTGAAGTCCATTGTTAAAGTTTATAATGGTATCTGAAAGCAGGTTTGGGAAACAATGTCTCCGGTTGTAGGCCTGTTTATTTGATCACAGAACAACAAAGGGACTCATGCAGTGTTTAAAGGAAGACACTTGCTCATAGCAATCAATCAGATTCTTCCTTTCATTCTCCCATACGACACTCAAGACATTAGAGGAAACTTGTCAGGTTACAAACACAAGAGCTTCCACCGCTGACATATTTTTTAGTTGTAGACTCTGGATCTGTTATCCTAATCTTGCTTTACTACCTTGTCACTGACCCAAAACAAGCATGCAGCCAATGAATTGCCGGGACACTTGATATACACTTACTTGTTCATCCAAAACAACCAGGAATGGCAACTTTAATATTTCTTTAATAGTAGGCTGTTTTAAAGATAAGTATTTCATTTTTTCTATGGACCACAATAACTCTTCTTCTTTCAGAAACTCTTATGAATAAAGCTTTGAGGTCTTCACACAAGATTTGACCACAAGAGGCTGTCAAAATGTATTTATTTAAAGGTTAAAGGTTACATCTGCACCAAAACACATACATTACCATTTGTTGCATTGACCTCAGTGGATGTGGAATTAAAGACTCGTACACGGTATAAGAAAATCGGGCGATTATTTTCGTCCAAAGAATTTTTGTATAGTGTGTACCCAACTTTCGACAGCCGATTCCGAATTTCCATACCTAAATTCCTAAAGGAACAAACTAGTTTTCGTAAGATTTTCGTACAAGAAAAATCTGAAGAGAAGACTGCGCATGATCAAAAACAATAAAGAACAACAAAAAAAACCTTTGTCATATGAGAATTTTCATACAAATTTTGGTTCATCAGTTCTGATTTGCTGTGAAACATTGAGAAAAATCTGACAAACGCTCGCCCGATTTTCTATAGTGTGTACCCCACTTAACCTCCCTGGCGGTATGATTCTTTCTGGTTTTAGGTGCTGAAAGCGGTACAATTATTTTGCATGAAAATTTGGCATTTTATATTGTAGGCCTGTAATTCTTAGGAATAACTCACTTAAATCTGACCAAACAGGAGTCTAGTAGACATCCCGGGTATGATAAAGTTTGAAACACAAAATCATAAATTATAATTTAATAAATAACTATAAATAATTATAACAAATAATAATGTAATTATAATAAAAATTATTCAATAATGTAATCAAATCAATAAAAACTTAAATTGGCTCAGTTGCAGAATTGTCGCTGTCATTACTTTTATTGTTTGATGACGAATTTCCCCACAAATCGCTATCGCTCAATTCTGCAAGTGATTATAATTTATTATAGGCATACCCCACTTTTAAGTACACAATTGGGTTTATTTACTATCGCTGAAAAGCGCAAAATCAGGCTCACTTCTGCATAAAAACCAATGAGCTTCCAGGTTTTATTACCAGGCTTTATTGAACAAGCTGGGGTTAGAAGCTCATTAGTTTCTATGCAGAAGTGAGCCTGATTTTGCACTTTTCAGCGATAGTAAATAAACCCAATTGTGTACTTAAAAGTGTGGTATGCCTGTATCGCTGTTTTCTAGCTGGTCTAAAAGCACTTTTGACATAAAGGGACATTTTTTGTTTTTTATGGACAATCTACAGTTTCCAGGCAGAAAGAACAGTATTTATTATATAAAAGTGCATTCAGGTCACCGGGCAGACCACTAGGGACAAATGGGGTGTGTATTTATTTCATACAGTACTGTAATCTGTAAGAATACAGTATACTGTATATGTACTGTATATTTACTTTTTTGAATTAGGCGGCGATCTCCGCCTCCGTGCGTCGTAACGTCACAGGGAACGGAGATGGGCTGCACACAGGCATCGCAGGATCCAGGGACAAGGTAAGTAACTCTGCCTGCCTGAATACTGCGATGCGATCCCAAGTCTGGCTCGGGGATACCGCTAATGGTACAGGATTTTCAACCCGAGCCAGACTCTGGAATACCACCAGGGGGGTTAAGACACAATGCATTGTGTTTTTTAAAAACCAAGTTTAAATCTAAATGAGAAAACAATGTGACCAAGCAGTGGGGAAAGTGAAATAATTCTAGGATGCCTCATTGAGGGGTCACCATCAGCAGGAAGGAGGTCCTGAAACCCCTATATAGATCTTTAGTGAGACCGTATTTAGAACACTGGGGTTGATTTATTAAAACTCAAGAGTGCAAAATCAGAATCAGCTTCCTTGTTAATGGAACAAGCTGATTTGCTACCATGCACAGCTGCCCCAGATTTTGCACTTCAGTTTTAGTAAATCAACTCCACTGTATCCGATTCTGGAGACCTACAAAATGATATTAATAAGACAGAATTAGTCCAAAGACAGGTAACAAAAATAGTGAAAGGTCTGGGGGGTAAAATATATCAAGAGTGGCTTCAGGAATTAATTTGTATAGCCTGGAGGAAAGAAGAAAAAGGGGAGACATGACTTAACCTTTAAATACATCAAGGGGGTCAAAAAGGTTCAGGAGTGCAGTATTTTTAATATGAAACCAAAATCAAGAACACAGGGACACGACCTCAAACTAACTGAAGGAAATGTTAAAATTAATCTTAGAAAGTATTATTTTACTGAAAGTGTAGTTGATGCTTGGAATAAAGTTCCAAAAGAGGTAGTGAGACAGTCAACAGTAAATGGCTTCAAACATGCTTGGGAAAAACGTAGATCTATAAAAAGTTAACTAAAAAATTCAAAATAAAAACCATTTGTAAAAAGAGACCAAAAAACAAACAAACAAACAGGCAACTCTCAGGACCACTCGATTTTTTGACTTGAATAACAAAATGCAGGACAGTGCTTCAAACTGCAGTGCATAAGACCTTATTTTCCAACACACTGCCATATAACATTCTACTTGTAATAGGTCCTACTAATACCATAACATTTTCTCCTGTTCAAGAAAATGCATTCAGTGTTTACCATGTTCTCCAGATTGATCGAACTTCACTTTAAAAAAGAAGTACAGCCAAAGCTCGTCTGGCTGTGCTTCTTCTGTGAATCACAAGAGTGCAGTTTGTTATGCACTCCTGTAACCCATTTTAAGCAGACAGCGGGCTGATTGCTGCTGTTGGCTGATGTCGCAGAGCTGGTCCAGGCTGGGGTAAGATCGCGACCATAAGGTCGGGATCCACTCAGCCTGGACCCGCACCTGGCTCAACCTCTCAGCGAGCCGCTGAGATCCTAAGCCAGCCACTACTGCCCCCCACAGCCCAGAGCTCCAGTGAGTGCGGGGGGGGGGGTCACCAGTGTTCTGCTCACAGAGCATTGAGAACTGACCCATCAGCGGTCTTTGATTGCTCGGCTCTCAGTCTTAGAGCCATTGGGGGACAGATGCAGCATCGGATTGTATGATAACCCACACTGTTCTTTTAATTAGATTTCACATGGACCCGTATTATTTTGGATGCACACGTAGCTTGATTATGTGCCAGTCTGTTCTGAAGTATTCAGAATGGCCAGTAAAACACAACAAATGACAAGTGTTTCACATTTTATTAGCTCTACTAATTCAAATACTGGTAAATTACGTCTGTGGGTAAATAAAGGAATTAGAGATTAGGGTGATGATTTAATAAAGTATTACACCAAGTTTGCATTCAGATTCCAACATTTGTGGTCCCATGTGTAATGTGATTCTTACAGAGGTATTTAAAAGAGTAAAAAGTGACATCATAATTTTCAGCTAGATCATCCATATAGAAATCATATCGGGGCAAGCCCTTTTGAAGTTCTAAAGGGCTGAAAGGACAACCCAAACAAATAAACCCTTTAACATACTTCAGTCCTGCTCTATGTTCACTTTTCTGTTGCACAATTTTGGGCAGCCAAATGGTAGCCGAGATTCTATTTGTTTCATTCAACTAACAGAATTGAGTTGAATGGAACGAATGGAATCTCGGGGTACTACGTGGCTGCCCAAAATTGTTCATTGACTTGTGATTGTTGAGGAACTGATGAGATGAAAGTCACCTGATCTGGCCATTTTTGGCTCAGCCCTGAAGTCTCCCAGCTGATAACCTTCAAGAAAACAAAAAACAAAAGAGCATGTTAGAAAAAATCACTGATTTGCTATTATTTTCCCTATGAGATAAGCAGTACTAGAAGCATCTCTCAGCCCCACTGATGATCTTCTCTTTCCCTCTCCATTCACATGCACAAAAATGATCTGCCAAGCAGAACTTTCTTATTTATAACCTCCCTGGCCTATTCTGCTGTCTGTGGTTGTTTTATCATTCATACATGTCCCACAGCCATCATAGGATCTATAGGCGGCCCTCGAAAGATGGGAAGATGGGTTGTTCATGTCTGACATCTGTGGAATGCTGCAAAGTTCTACATAAATGTAAAGGTTGCTGACCTTACAATATATTATTGAAGATGAAAGGGGAGCTGGAAGGAGCAGAGAGGTTTATCAGAGAAGAACAATAATGATCGGGGAAAAATTCCAAACCTGTCCAGCCTACTATTTCTACTAAAAACCACTAGACCTAACAACGGTTATCTAAAGCCTATATGGAGTGCTTTCACTAGCAATACAGAGTAACCAACAATCCTCTAAAGCCCAACAACCTCATGTACAGCCTAGTACACATGAGCCCTAAAAAGGATGAAAAATACCGCTTTCAGAGCAATCGTACGATAATCTGATCGTTAGTACACAGCTTTTGAGAGCAGATCACAACAGTTCATGCGAAATTATCCAAAGGAACAAACACAAAATTTGTCTCGAACGATAACAGAGCGTATGATATTCGTTTAATCAATACAATATTTGTCCTAAAAAAATATAAGAAGACCAAAACCCTGCATGCTCAGAAATAACAGGATACATCAAAATACAATATAACAGTTTACATCACTTCCAAAGTTTTCTGTCGTACGAGAATTTCAGAACTTAAGCAACCTCTTGGTTTTGGATATGAGACTAGCATACAAAAATAAAATGGCCGATCATTCATCGAGTGTATGAGGCTTAACTGCCTTTCTGTTCATTGCCTATCTCCAAAAAAGTTGCTCCTACATAAAGGGGTTGATTTACTAAAGGCAAACTAACTGTACACTTTGCTCCAGAGCTTAGTCATATGTAAATAAAGGTGGCATTCATATGTATATCATGCCCCTCTGCAGTGAAGAGATGATGTGCTGTAACCTCTAGACCCCCAATCAGTGAGCAGTATTACTGTACAGTAATCTCTAGCAACCAATCAACAAGAAGAAATCATGTTCTGTAATGTCTAGCAACTAATCAGTGAGCTGTAATGTGTGCTGTAACCTCTAGAAACCAGTCAGTAAGTTGTAATGATATGCTGTAACCTCTGGCAACTAATCGCAATCACTGCCTGATCTGATACAGTAAACTGATTTTAAGTCTAGCTGATATTTATTCTATGTCTCAGAGCAGGTGGAGAGTAAAATGGCATGGGGGGACCCCAAGAAAATTTATGACAATCAACTTTAACCTCTTATGGACCGCCGCATGTACATTTACGTCGATCAGAATGGCACCAACAGGCACATCAACGTCTATATACGTTGGTGCCTAGACGTGGGTCTGGGGTCCGATCGGGCCCCCCCCCCTCCGGTACATGCGGCGGTCCGGTTACCTGGCCGAGCGATCCGTGCTGAGGGGGCGGAGGTTAGTTTTTGTCCGCCCCCTCCGGATCGCTCCCAGCCAATCCGCGCGCTCCTCCTGCGTGTCATTTTCTCCTCCTGTGTAAACACAGGAGGAGGAAATTATGTGATCTCTGCCCTCGGCGGTTTTTTCAACCGCCACTGAGGAGAGATCACATCTCACAGTAAGTCTGCACAACACTACACTGACACCAGGACACGCAGGCAGACTTAACCCCTTGCGATCAAACCCCCCACTCCCTCCCCCCTGTCACAGTGTCACTGAATGCAGTGATCATATGTATGATCATTGCAGTTAGTGTCAGTGTGACAGGCACTTAGTGTTAGGTCCAGGGTAGCCCCCGTACCCCCCCTAATAAAGTTTTAACCCCTTGATCACCGCCCTAGTTAACCCTTTCACTCCCTATTGCCAGTGTCACTAAGCGATCATTTTTCTGATCGCTGTATTAGTGTCGCTGTTCCCGCTAGGTAGCTATTTTTTTTTTATTGCGATTTTTTTTTACTAAAGACATGTGGCTAAATAAATTTTGGCCTAAATGTTTGACTAAAATTTTGTTTATTTGATTTTTCTTATAACAAAAAGTAAAAAATATTGTTGTTTTTTTTCAAAAATGTCGCTCTATTTTTGTTTATAGCGCAAAAAATAAAAATCGCAGAGACAATCAAATACCACCAAAAGAAAGCTCTATTTGTGGGAAGATAAGGACGCAAATTTTGTTCGGGGGCCACATCGCACGACCACGCAATTGTCAGTTAAAGCGACGCAGTGCCGAATCGCAAAAAGGGGCCTGGTCCTTTACCTGCATTTTGGTCCGGGTCTTAAGTGGTTAAAGACGGCCCTGCCACTGCTTGAACATATTATGGTTTTACTGAAGAATATGTTAAAGTGTTACTAAACCCAGGGCCCTGCATTCACTATATCCGGTCTCCCACAGTACAGAAAACATGGGAATGCAATTATTTTATTAAATAGAAACTGCTAAATACCTTTTCTCATCAGCAGTGTATAGCAGTCTTGTGACTTCTATCAGTGTCTGCTTAAAGCTTGTAGGAGGAGTTTTTATTCTCCTCTGACTGCCTTATGAGGCTGAAGGACCCTTGATCCTCTGTCTGGACAGTGCTTATTGGCCCTGTGATGATCACATGCACCCTCCTAGGTAAAAAAAAAAAACTCTCTAGCAATGCACATCAAACTGAGCATGTGCTCTGTTCTATCAGCAGATGGATTGGGGACTGTGGAAGAAGGGGAGCAGCAGAAAAGACAGGATCAAACAGCCTTTTTACATTATGCAGAGGATTACCCCTTAGGTTCCACAGTGAGTATAACAAGCATGCCTTACTGCATATACAGACTGATTTTACTGTTGTGGGTTTAGAAACACTTTAACATCATAATTTTTTATTTATTTTATATTAGACTATACGGTCTACAACTGTGGTACTTACAAAGAAAGAGAAAACTCATCTTTGCTGCTGTAAGTCTTGTTGCTTTTCTTGGCAACCCTTTCCTCTCTTTTTCTTTTAATTTAGTAGATTTCAAGTTGTAAAAACGTTATCTTTAAGAGTCGAATATGAAAATGTGGAAGCAAATTTTAATTTGTGTATTTTATCCCACATTTTTTATCTAGCTGCTCAGGGCAGTAAGTACTAATGATAACAATAACTTCTACGCAGGATGTGGAAACCTTGCAAGAAGACCTAAATAAAATAATGGGGCGGGAAACTACATGGTTGCCAAAATATGAGCACTAGTTACTCGCTAGGGGACAACCTCTGAGGGAATCCAGGGCGGAGAAAGATCTGGGGGTCCTAGTAGATGACAGGCGCAGCAATGGCATGCAATGCCAAGCTGCTGCAAGCAAAGCCAACAGAATATTGGCATGCATTAAAAGGGGGATTAACTCCAGAGATTAAAAAATAATTCTTCCACTCTACAAGAATCTGGTCCGGCCACATCTTGAGTATGCAGTCCAGTTCTGGGCACCAGTCCTCAGGAGGGATGTGCTGGAGATGGAGAGAGTCCAGAGATCGGCAAGAAAACTATTAAAGGGAATGGAGGATCTCAGGTATGCGGAAAGACTACAAGCATTAAACGTATTCGTATGGAGAAAAAACGCTTGAGAGGGGATATGATAGCGATGTTCAAATACCGCACTGGTGACCCTAGCATAGGAAAAAAACTTTCCAGCTCAAGGGAATATAAAAAGACACGTGGCCATTCACTAAAATTGAAAGAGAAGCAGTTTAACCTTAAACTACGTAGAGGGTTCTTTACTGTCAGAGCGATAAGGATGTGGAATGCTCTTCCACAGGCAGTGGTATCAGCAGGGTTGATAGTTTAAACAAACTATTATATGGACACCTTAAGATCACAAAATACAGGGATATACAATGTACTAGTGACATAAACACACACACTCACCACAGGTTTAACTGGATGGACTGATGGGGCCAGATTCAGCAAGACTTGCGCTGGAGTAATTCGATATGCGCCGCGTAACTGTGAAGATGCGCCGTCGTTTCTATGTGGCCGTACCCACCAAACTAGATGCGACAGAAAACAGGCCATTTCCGATCGGCTTAACTTTCCGACGCCAAAGTCTCATCAGCGCATAATTTCGCTTGGCGCATCAGTCGCGCCTATTGATTTCCCCTGCAAATATGCAAATGAGGGAGATTTCCCAATTCGCGAACGGATTAGCACCATACGCTGGCTACATGCGCCGCGCGTATCTCGTCCGTCCGGCGCAAAGTTATTTCTACAAATAGCTGCTTTATCTTTACTCCAGATGGCCACAGGTCAGCAGGAGAGCAGCTACAGCAGCGTTACCGACGATAAGAGCTAGCTGAGCACCCCCACTTGCAGGACAACACCTCTGTCCATGCTTGTCTGTCAACTTTTACAGCCATGGAGGAAGACATCATAGGTCTCCATAGCCGAGATGACGGCTGACAGCTCCTGGCCTTTAGAGTTCAGCTTTCTCCTGTGTGTTTGCGGGGAACGGGAGCAGCCATCTCAGAACAAAATTAACTTCACTGCGGGGAGGGGGAACAGGATATACTTTAGTGCCGGAATGGCGCATCTACGGGCGCATTTAAACGCCCAACGGAACGCATTGCGCTGACGTTTCCCGTGAAGTGGTGCCGACGGAAGTTGTGAGCATGCGCACAAGGGGGCCGAGTGAAGCCTCACTTACTGCGCATGCTCCGTGGATGATGCGCTGAACGTAAGCCTCTGCGCTGGGCTCCGCCCATCATTTACATATGATCACACCCACTTCCACTTGCGTCGGGTTACGCCAGCGCATTATCGTTACTCTGGCGCAAGTTTACGCGCAACTGCTATGTGAATAACAGTACTTGCGCCGAAAGTGTCGGCGGAGTAACGTAAATGAGAAACGTTACTCCAAAGTAAAGAAGCGCCCATCTACCTGAATCTGGCCCATGGTCTTTTTTCGACCTCACCAACTATGTAACTATGAAATATGAATATAGCATCACGTAAATATCTTAGCATCAGAAACGATAGATGACTGAAAGAGTTAAAAGATAATTCCTTTACTGGACTCATTTATGTAATATATAGCTTGACAGGTGCATATGTCAACCATATGAATTTCCCGACTAAATGATATAACAACATGGAGCCAGCCATAGTAAACATGACAAATAGACAACATGTGCAATGTTATTTCTCTAAAGCTGCTTTTGCACATTTCCTTGCAAATTCGGAGATAAAACATTATAGTTTGGCGGACTGACACACGCTTGAAAACACTGAGCTCAGTGTAGCTTTAGTTACTTAGGAAATATCAAACGCCAAAGTCAGCACAGATGATAGGGGGAGGAGCTGTTACAGCCTGACCCTGCAAGCTGGCAGTTAATCCGAAATGGACAGAGGCTGTAGTTGAACTTCAAGACTTTTTGGCAAGTTGACTTTACATTTTGCAGCCTGTCATTGGTACTTGTAGCATTCATTTATCATTCTAGCCAGGCAAACGCTCTGAAATTGTATCACTTTGTAAGTCGTACTTATAAAATAGGAAACCACCCTGATAAAAGTATTACAGTTGCGAGATATCTGATTGGAGCTGTTCAGCTCTGCTTTCATATTCATTATCCAGAGATATTCGTTTTAGAGTAGGCATGTAGGCATGGTTCACTCAAGGTCATTTTTTTCCCGATTGAAACTTAAGTATACGTGCCAACAAGCCTAATTCCCCCCCCCCCTTTTTTTTTTCGGTATTTACACTGCGTCTGAAATACAGCCAGTGAACTTAGTTCTAACATCTAAAATGTTTTTGTCAGACAACAAAACATTGTGAAAGCCTTACACAGCTTCCTAATGTGGCAGCTGGATCCCTGCATACTTGAAGCGCATAGAGAACAATGGACAACATTATCAGGAATTGCTTTTCCATAAGCAGAGCTGGTTTTAGGAATTTTGGCGCTCATCGCAAAACACATATTTGGACTCGGTGCTCTGAAGATTTTAGAATGTTGTATGGGGAGGGTGGGGGGAAGTATTAAACAAAAGATAACTAGACAAATACGTTGTATAAGAGTGATATAAGTATCTCAAGGAGTAATAGAGAAATTCTAGATAAAAAAATATATTTGCCGATTTACTAATTAAATAAATCCACATTTAAATGTCACAGATAAGTAAATCTTTAAAAAGCCATACTGATCAGTAATTCACGCACAATTTGATTTAGGGGAAACCTGCATTTATAAGTAATGGTTTCATGACCAGTCTATGCCAGGGCAAATGTCATTGTGGGGCACCCTGGTTTCCCTAGTATTCAGAGCCCGGCCATACATGGAGCTAATTTCTTTCTTGCAAGGTTTCCCCGAGTTTACTGTTGATGCGGGAGGCAGTCCCCGCCAGGAGAAGACAGCAATTATTACTAGCGACTATAGCAGTTAATTACTAGAGATAATTGTAGATAAAACCCAGCTTGCTGGTTGTACCCAAATTGATTGATCAATACGTTCAGCCTGCCCATACGTGGTTCAAATCTCGGCTGGTACTTGCTGAGCCGGCTGAGATTCAAACCGAGTATGGCCTGTCTTAGGTCGCGTACACACGATCAGAACGGTCCAATGAAACTGGTCTTAAGACCAGTTTCATCGGACCAATTTGATGGTGAGTATGGCCTATCGGACCGTTGTCTGTCGGACCAAAGTTTTAAAACTTGCTTTAAAATCTGTCCGACGGACAACTGTCCGTTGGACAAAAACAATGGTTAGTACACAAAAGCATCGGACCAAAAACCCGCGCATGCTCAGAATCAAGTCGACGCATGCTTGGAAGCATTGAACTTAGTTTTTTCAGCACGTCGTTGTGTTCTACGTCACCGCGTTCTAGTCTGATCAGATTTTTTTGGTCCGATGGTGTGTACGCACATCAGACCACTTCAGCGTGGTCCGATGAAAACGGTCCGTCGGACCAGTTTCATCAGACCGGTCTGATCGTGTGTACGTGGCCTTAGGGAGCCTGAAATTGGGGTGTGGTGAGGGCCAATCGTAGTGTGCAGAACGACTCATGCCGAACTGGAAACAGTTGTTTATCAGCAATACATGTACAGCGTGTTGGTCAAATGTGGGCCTCACCATGTTGTAGCTTGATAGTGGCAGACCTGAAGAGTAGTACATTTATTATACTAATATGGTCTTCTAAACAAACAACGCTGACTTGACCTCACTCACGGCACCATAGCAACAGACTGGTAACAAATGGCAAATGTGAAAATATGCAAACACCATAATGGCAAATGTTGTAACTGGTTGCTATGGGTAAACACTCCAGCTCTCGTAACACCCAAGCCCTTCACTGTCCAGTCCACAAAAGCAGAAGAATCCACAGTGGAAAGTATTTTAAATAAACAGCCAGGAAAGTTTCCCCCTTTAAATAAAATCACAATTCCCAAAAATTTGGGATACTGTGCAAAATTTACATAAAATCAGAATGCAATGATTTGCAAATCTGGCCCTGTCCCAACTTTTTTGTAACTTGGGTTGTACTTTGTCAGCTTTTTGTTGCCCTGTCCCAACCTCTTTGAGATGTATTGCTGCCATCAAAATGTAATCTAAAATGATAAAAAAAATTAAGTTTAACCACTTCCATACCAGGCACCTTCCCGCCCAAGCCAATTTTCAGCTTTCAGCACTGTCGCACTTTGAATGACAATTGCGCGGTCATGCTACACTGTACCCAAACAAAATTGGCGTCCTTTTTTCCCCACAAATAGAGCTTTCTTTTGGTGGTATTTGATCACCTCTGCGGTTTTTATTTTTTGCGCAACAACTAATGAAATAATTTTTTTTTTTTCTGTTAACTTTTTTGTAAATAAGTACGTTTTCTCTTTCAATTACGGGCACTTATATGTCAGCACTGATGGGCACTGATGAGGTAGTACTGATGGGCACCAATCAGGTGGTACTGATGGGCACTGATAGGCGGCGCTGATATGCGGCACTGATGGGCACTCATAGGTGGCACTGATGGGCACTCATAGGCAGCACTGATGGGCACTCATGGGCAGTACTGGGAACTCATAGGCAGCACAGAATGGCACTCATGGGTGGCACTTATGGGTGGCACTGATGAGTACTTATGGGTGGCACAGATGGGCACTGATAGGTGGGCACTGGGCATGGATTGGCACGGACGGGTGGCACTGAAGGACACTGTGGGGTGGCACTGATGGACTTTGAGGGGTGGCACTGATGTATCTGTTGCCAGTCAGTGCCCATGTGTGGGCACTGACTGGCATCTTTTTTTTTTTTTACCTGTATTTTTTTTTTTAATCCTGATGTTTTTTGTTTTTTTTGCCCTGCCAGTGTGGGCATCCCTGGTGGTCTAGTGTGGGCATCCGAGGGGGGGCTGCGCTGATAAACAATCAGCACAAACCCCCCCTGTCAGGAGAGCCGCCGATCGGCTCTCCTGTACTCGTGTCTGTCAGACGCGAGTGAGGAAGAGCCATCTACGGCTCTTCCTGTTTACATCGTGATCAGCCAGGATTGGACACGGCTGATCACGTGGTAGCGAGCCTCCGCCGGAGACTCGTTACCGAGATTGAAGATGCAGGGTGTAAGACTGACATCCCGCATCAGCGATCTCCGCGCTGCTCACCCCCACAGGCGCGCGTGGCATGAAATCGTGCAGGACGTTGGAGAACGTCCAGTCACGATTTCATAACCACTTCCCGGACGTCAATCTCCTATTGACCGGGTGGGAAGTGGTTAAGGCCTCATGTACACTGGACATTTTTACAGCTGCTGTTTTTGGCTTCAGACGTTATTTCCTGCAGCCAGTAAAATCCCCAGCATGTTATCCAATGTGTCCATGCACACATAGGCTTTCATCAGCGTTTTTTTGGCAGGGGCGTTTTCTGGCTGGAAAAAAAACCCCAGAACGAATGGGTTTTAGGCCTGGTTCACACTGGTACGATTTAAGATGCGATTTGAGATGTCAAATCGCATCTCAAATCGGCGGCATTTGCCGGCAATTGTCGGCAATGGCACGTCCTAATCGGTGTGACGGCGCATCTGCGGTGCTGTGCCGATTCCAAAAAGTAGTTCCTGTACTACTTTTTGCAATTTCGGGCAGCGATTTACATTGACATCTGTGCAGAAACTTGCACAAATGTCTCTGAAATCGCGGCCAAAATCGGGACTGGCAGCAGGAGTGAAATCGTGCAAGTTCAGCTGAACTCGCACGGCTTCACTCCCGCAGCCCAGTGTGAACCTTAAAGGGGTTGTAAAGAGTTTTTTATTTTCTAAATAGGTTCCTTTAAGCTAGTGCATTGTTGGTTCACTTACCTTTTCCTTCCATTTCCCTTCTAAATGTTCTGTTTCTTTGTCTGAATTTCGTACTTCCTGTTCCTCCTCCGTAAGCTTGCCCCCATCATCTGAGCCGTTCTGGCTGGGGGTTAGTCAGCATGTTCGCCTCCTTCCTTGGGACTACATCCCTGCAGGGAGACGCTGTGAACACTTACTGAGGAGGAACAGGAAATGAGAAATTCAGACAAAGAAAAAAAACATTTAGAAGGGAAATCAAAGGAAAATGTAAGTGAACCAACAATGCACATGCTTAAAGGAACCAATTTAGAAAATAAAAAACAAACCTTTACAACCCCTTTAAGAGGAGTTTTTCAGCTGTAAAAAGGCTCATACTCTGAAAAAAGCTAAAAAAATATAAAAAAAACTATTATGCGTTTATCAGCATTTTTGAGATATACGTTTTTGTGGGAGTATAGTTTTGCTAAAATAAAGTTAAAAAAAACACACAAAAATACACTACAGCTACAGCTTTCTACAGCTAACTCTACTGGTGTTTTTTTTTTTTTACGTACAGTGTGCATGAGGCCTTAACATTAGATACGTTTTCTATTTTATATTGTGAATAACATAGAAGTTTATGGGATTTGCAAATCATTGCATTCTGTTTTTATGTAGATTTAACACAGCTTTCCAACTTTTTTGGGATTGTGGTTGTATGAATGTGCCTGTGCTGGCATTCTGCTTCAATCCTGATTAGAGTTGTCTAACCCTGTATGCATTGCTCTCTGTATCTTACACCAGATTATCACCCTGTTCAGAGGCCCACTCCCTCCCATTCAAGACGTGCAGAGTTGCACCACAGACAGCTACCATTACACATCATCTGGCTGCTCCTTGTTCTGACTTCCTTATATAAACAGAAAGGAATCAATTGGCTATTGGTATATATACTTCTGACACCAATGGTAAATTGAAGCAGAAAGCAACAAGTGCAACATTTGTTTGTATGACAATATATGTAAAAGCAATTATTTCAAAGATGCGTTTTTATTAAAATCAGTGGGGAAATGTATAAAGTTCTTATAGCTGTCTATATCTCCACTGGGAAGACTCGCGTCTCTATTTACCGTATTTATCGGAGTTTACCGCACACTTTTTTCCCCTTAAAATCAGGGGGAAATCGTGGGTGCACGATATACGCCGATCCCGCTTCCCGCGCTGTGTTTGAAGCCGCCGCCGACATATACCGAGCACAGTACACTTGGGTACACTCGGCCAGGCTCGGCTCCCCTCACGGTCACGCCCTGTGCCGCCTCCTAGCCTTTATGCTAGAGGAGCCGAGCGTGCCCGAGTGTACTACACTCTGTATATTTCGGCTGCAGCGCTCAAACACAGCGTGGGAAGTGGGGATCGCAGCGCGGGAGAAGCGGGGAGGACACCACGAATGCCGCAGACGGACGCCGGACCGGACAAGGCAGCCGATGTACACCGGGCAACTAATGGAAACTAACTGTAAAACTGCCAATAATAAAAAAAATTCCCTTAGGATTCCCTTCTAGGTGGGGTGCGCGCTATATACGCCGGTGCGCGTTATAGGGCGATAAATACGGTATCCTGGTGATCATTGTCACCTAGACAGAAAGAGAGAAATCAAAATAGGGCGATAAATACGGTATCCTGGTGATCATTGTCAAAATCAAAAAATATTGAGCTGCCACCAGAATACGACATGAGGGAAACTTCCTTCAAAGAGACACCCATTACTTTGAAAACTCTTTAAGGTGGAAATGCCATTCAATTTGGATAGATTTTCTCTCATTTCCTGCTGCAACTCCAGGTCAGGAAGTGAAGGGAAACCTCCTATCAGGACACAGGTAGCAAAAAAATAAGTTTTAAACGTTTTTTATTATTTAAAGTGGGGGTTCCGCGGCAGATCATTTTTTTTGTGTTTGTTTTTTTTGCATTATATGGGGATTAACAATACTACGGTACACTCGCTTCTTTGGTCCCTGCAATTATCCGCTGTCCATTTTCGTGTGAAAAAAGGAGTTATAAAATCCATTCCTGTGAGTTTCCATTTTGCTTGTGGGCATTGTGAAGCCCACAAGCAATCATTCCCTGAAAGCGGTGTGACTTCTTAGGTGAAATCTTTTGAGATTTCGCTGCACTGTGTTCTACAATGTATCTTGGAACTGTGCTCCCAGAATACAATGCAGCACCCGGGGAAAGGCTTGAAAACGCCTACTACCGCGGGAGACGAATCCCGGAAGTCTAACTGTGATTAGAAATAATACAGTATTTATATATTTAAAAAAAAAATTGTGTGGCTTTCAGTGATGTAGATGATTGATGATTGATAATGCATTGATTAAGATAGAATATAGTTGTTATTTTCGGTGAACCTCCGCTTTAAAGAGGAAGTAAACTCCCCTGGTTTGTTTGTACTTATAGGTAAGCCTATAATAAGGCCTAACTATAGGTTCTGTAAATACCTCCTAAACGTGCACCATTTAGGAGATATTTATTGTATACTTTGTTTATTACGTCATCAGCACATGCGCTCTGAAGGAACTGCCTCCCGCCCTGTTTCTTCAGAGCCGTGTGCCGTGACCATTTTTTTTGGGGGGGGTGCATACTTCTTTAAAACCAAAAACGCTTTAGGACTTCCACCCAGGTTTCAAGCCAAAAATCGAAACATCAGTGCAATTCGTTTTTACTGCAGTAACAACATGACTCAAAGGGTCGAGTTTGTGCAAGGGAAATTATCATTAAGGTGTATCTAAAGCCTGGTACACACTAGCAGTTTTTTTTTCTTTCGTTTAACCCAACAGGCTGAATGAAAAAAAAACTCAAGTGCTGCTCAAGAGCTCCAATGTTAGTACAGCGATCTCCCCTACAGGGGATGCAGTCCCCCCCCCCCCCCCCCAAGGCAAAACACACTGGTCAATGGTTGAGATCGCTGACTGGATGCCAATCGGCAGACCTTTTTAGGTCATGCCCCTTTGGCAGAAACCGGATGATCAGCAGATTTCTGTTGGACCGACTGGCGTACACACAGACCGAATGCCGGCCGGTTTATATGGAACACTGATACCGCCCAATATTTAACCCATGTGTACAGGGCGTGGGGTAACATTATAACTAAATACAGCCCTGCATACATCAGAATATATTTACTTGACAAAATATTTGTAATCTTGTATAGTAACTTTACTGATTTGTATATCCTGGCCACACAATATGTAGGGTGACACAAATTTTTCAATTAAATGAAATCCCTATCACCAGCCTCGGGTTTGGACAATAAAGGCTGACATCACACCCATTAGGTTTTTCTCATCTTTTCTAAGCATGTTGACTAAGCTGGGTATACATTAGTAGAATTTTGAACAAAAACGTGTACAAAAATTCTTAAAAGAAAATTTGTACAAAAATTCTTAAAAGAAAATTTGTACAAAAATTCTTAAAAGAAAATTTGTACACAAATTCTCAGTACATGTTAATTTAAAGTAGCTCTAGATTTTGTTTCCTTTAACATTAGATTTTAGAATGAACAGACTTTACCAATTGCAAACCACATACTGTACACTGTTATAAATTTGTACACTCAAGAAAAAAATTCTATCTTGCTCCTTCAAATTTTCTCATCACTATGGTCAAAAACAAACATGCAATAGAACTAGATTGGCTAACAATGCATGCTATATATAACTACACTAATTAACTCCAAAGACATGCTGATAGGTTAATTGGCTTCTGTCTAAAATTGGCCCTAGTATATAAATTTGAGTTAGGGACCTTAGATTGTAAGCTCCTTGAGGGTAGGGACTGATGTGAATGTACAATGTATATGTAAGGCGCTGCATAAATTAACTGCTTGCCGACCAGCCGCCGTCATATTACTGCGGCAGGTCGGCACTGCTACGCGAGAGCACGTAGCTCTACGTCCTATCTTTTTCGGCCGCTAGAGGGCTAGAGGGTTCAATGTATGAACGGAAGATCAGTGATTTCCACTTGTGAGTCAACCCCCCCATACAGTTAGAACACACCAGGAACATACTTAACCCCTTCCCTGCCCCCTAGTGTTAACCCCTTCACTGCCAATGGCATTTTTATAGTAATCCAATGCATTTTTATAGCATTGATCGCTATAAAAATGCCAATGGTCCCAAAAATGTGTCAAAATTGTCCGATGTGTCCGCCATAATATCGCAGTACCGAGAAAAAACGCTGATCGCCGCCATTACTAGTAAAAAAAAAATATTAATAAAAATGCCATAAAACTACCCCCTTTTTTGTAAACGCTATAAATTTTGCGCAAACCAATCAATAAACGCTAATTGCGATTTTTTTTACGAAAAATATGTAGAAGAATACGTATCGGCCTAAACTGGGGAAAAAACATTTTTTTTTTAGATATTTTTTGGGGATATTTATTATAGCAAAATGTAAAAAATATTGCATTTTTTTCAAAATAGTCGCTCTATTTTTGTTTATAGCGCAAAAAATAAAAACCGCAGAGATGATCAAATACCACCAAAAGAAAGCTCTATTTGTGGGAAAAAAAGGACGCCAATTTTGTTTGGGAGCCACATCGCACGACCGTGCAATTGTCAGTTAAAGCGACGCTGTGCCGAATCACAAAAAGTGTTCTGGTCAGGAAGGGGGTAAATCCTTCCGGGGCTGAAGTGGTTAACAGTGCTACATAAGTACCTAAATAATAATAATAATAATAATAATGCCTTTTCTTTATCAATTTTATTTTGATCATGCAGTGAATTACAGATCTCTAATATAAAGAAATAATTGGTGTAGGTATATATAGCAATGCAGGGGCTATTAACGCCTAGTACACACTAATAGTTTTTTTTTTGTTCAACCTAGCTGACAGCTCAGGTCGGAGCCGCTGTACTGACTATGCACAGAGACAAGCCTCAAAGCTTCTGGAACAAAGTCATTTTGAGTGATGAGACCAAAATTGAGCTTTTTGGCCACAACCATAAACGCTACATTTGGAGAGGAGTGAACAAGGCATATGATGAAGGTACACCATTCCTACCGTGAAACACGGTGGTGGATCGCTGATGTTTTGTGGCAAGATGAATGCAGTATGTTATCAAGAAATACTGGAGGAACATTTGCATTCATCAGCCAGAAAGCTTTGCATGGGACGTACTTGGACATTCCAACATGACAATGATCCAAAACACAAGGCCAAGTCAACTTATCATTAACTACAGCAGAATAAAGTTATGGTTCTGGAGTGGCCACCTCAGTCTCCGGACCTCAATATCTTTGAGCCACTCTGGGGAGATGTCAAACGTGCAGTTCATGCAAGACAGCCCTGCATACATCAGAATAACATGTAAATACAGCCCTGCATACATCAGAATATATTTACTTGACAAAATATTTGTAATCTTGTATAGTAACTTTACTGATTTGTATACCCTGGCCACACCATATGTAGGGTGACACAAATTTTTCAATTAAATGAAATCCCTATCACCAGCCTCGGATTTGGACAATAAAAGCTGACATCACACCCATTAGGTTTTTCTCATCTTTTCTAAGCATGTTGACTAAGCTGGGTATACATTAGTAGAATTTTGAACAAAAATTTGTACAAAAATTCTTAAAAGAAAATTTGTACAAAAATTCTTAAAAGAAAATTTGCACAAAAATTCTTAAAAGAAAATTTGTACACAAATTCTCAGTACATGTTAATTTAAAGTAGCTCTAGATTTTGTTTCCTTTAACATTAGATTTTAGAATGAACAGACTTTACCAATTGCAAACCACATACTGTACACTGTTATAAATTTGTACATTCAAGAAAAAAATTCTATCTTGCTCCTTCAAATTTTCTCATCACTATGGTCAAAGACAAACATGCAATAGAACTAGATTGGCTAACAATGCATGCTATATATAACTACACTAATTAACTCCAAAGACATGCTGATAGGTTAATTGGCTTCTGTCTAAAATTGGCCCTAGTATATGAATGTGAGTTAGGGACCTTAGATTGTAAGCTCCTTGAGGGTAGGGACTGATGTGAATGTACAATGTATATGTAAGGTGCTGCATAAATTAACAGTGCTACATAAGTACCTAAATAATAATAATAATAATGTCTTTTCTTTATCAATTTTATTTTGATCATGCAGTGGATTACAGATCTCTAATATAAAGAAATAATTGGTGTAGGTATATATAGCGATGCAGGGGCTATTAACGCCTAGTACACACTAATAGTTTTTTTTTTTGTTCAACCTAGCTGACAGCTCAGGTCGGAGCCGCTGTACTGACTATGCACAGAGACAAGCCTCAAAGCTTCTGGAACAAAGTCATTTTGAGTGATGAGACCAAAATTGAGCTTTTTGGACACAACCATAGACGCTACATTTGGAGAGGAGTGAACAAGGCATATGATGAAAGGTACACCGTTCCTACCGTGAAACACGGTGGTGGATCGCTGATGTTTTGTGGCAAGATGAATGCAGTATGTTATCAAAAAATACTGGAGGAACATTTGCATTCATCAGCCAGAAAGCTTTGCATGGGACGTACTTGGACATTCCAACATGACAATGATCCAAAATACAAGGCCAAGTCAACTTGTCATTAACTACAGCAGAATAAAGTTATGGTTCTAGAGTGGCCACCTCAGTCTCCGGACCTCAATATCTTTGAGCCACTCTGGGGATATCTCAAATGTGCAGTTCATGCAAGACAGTCCAAGAATTTACAGAAACTGGAGGTTTTTTGCCAAGAGGTATGGGCAGCTTTACCATCTGAGAAGATAAAGAGCCTCATCCACAAATACCACAAAAGACTTAAAGCTGTCATTGATTTTAAAGGGGGCAATACAGGGTATGAAACTTTTGATCAGGGTAATTTGGGTAGTTTCTGTTGCCATAATGATTTAAAAAGAGTAAACATTGATTGATAATAAATGGCTTAAGCCAAACACTAACCATGAGTAAAAGAAACGTTTTTGTGTAATAATCCATATTCTCTGAAAATTAGCCCAGAAATCAAAAAAATCTAACAGGGTGTGTAAACTTATGAGCACAACTGTATATATCATATATGTTGCCATGCTAACATAGTGAAAATAAACTGCTAAAAACAAAAGTCCATATCAAAATGGATTCTAGCAAAGGGAAATAGAGTGTAGGAAATAGTCCAAATCCAATATATGTCTTTAGAGAAACATCACTGATATTGTGCAGAGATTGTTCTACTCCATTAATGTAGTCACCACGTGAGCCATCACCATTGTAAGAAATACACTCTTACCAGACTGAAATAACCCCAGTAAAGACTAGAGTCTGATTAGTCTGTTATAAATACTTCAATTGGGAACATTCAGTTCACACCAATTGGTTCAAATATGTCAGGTTGACTTTCTCTCTAAGATTAGTAAGGACAATGGTGATCATATGTATAATCGAATATCCACATGGAATCAAAGCAAGGAAAGCCACAGTGTAAATAGGCTAAAAAATGTAAAGTGATACTAAGGTCTTGTTTTAAAAAAAAATGTTAAAAAAGAAAAACATGTTAAACTTACCTGCTCTGTGAAATGGTTTTGCACAGAGTAGCCCCGATCCTTCTCTTCTCGGGTACCCTTTCAGTGCTCCTAGCCCCTCTCTCCTGTTGAGTGACCCCACATAGAATGCATTAAGATAAAAAAAAAAAACTTCTGCCTTTAAAACCACTTTAATGTAAACACATGATATACATTGTACTAACATGATAAAAAAGGTTAAGCACATAAAAGTCACAATTTCAAGCTGTGTGTCGCCTGTGTAGGTTCCGCCACACATGCGTTTCACCCCATAGGACGTCATCTGGGACAGCTGTGTCGATCACCACTAGTTACATCAGCGTGTTTTCTATTTTTGTTTGTTGTAGTCTTTATCCATGTGCCTAGAGGCCCTTGATGTCTGGATACTGCCCTGGGTGTCCGATTCTTGAGCCTGCACATTCAATCTCTTCTTATGTCTCTGGCAATTGGATCTTTAATTTGCATGCTTGAATATGAAATCTCTGATCCTCCTAAAGACTTGGAGTTTGTTATTTAGGTATCCTCCCCATTATTGGAGCTATCATGTTTTCTTTGCAACAATCTACATATAAATACAAGGTGAAAAGGGGTATTGATGGCCGGTAATATGGAGTGCTGAGATACAGATTCCCAATCACAATAGATAGTACCTAATAGAAGAAATACTTGTATTTGGCTTTTATTTTCTATATGAAGGAGCCACAATTAATTAATCAGTCTTACAACAAAACCAAGCTGCAATACTGACATACTGAAAAAAGCCACGCACTTTTTGTAGCAGCTCTCTTCCAAGCTGGTGGCATCACTAGTAGTCAAAACACACTTTGTCACACACACAGGCCCACACAGTCACCGAGACAAATATGCAGAGCTGCCAACACATGAGTGGCTGCTCCATTCAAAGGAGTTTCAATTGGCAGCTTTTCATAAAGCCAAATTAAAACCAAACCCAGAACAGCAACCAAACATCCCATTAACCAGTTACTCACCAATTCCTGCAATCAGGTATTCAAATGAATTGGCAAAACATACTAGTAACGTAGTGCTAGCTTGCAAACCGTTTATAAACAAGGTTTGGTAGCAAACATATCATGGTTTGCAGCCCTCCTATATAAAAAGGTTTTTGATGTATTGTTGTTGCTTGCAGCATGTGATGTAGACTTGCCAAACACAACAAAAGCAGATGCAGATGCACGACTCTGAATCGAGTTAGGCCAGGATTAGGCAACCTGTGGCGTTTCAGCTGTTGGAGAACTATGAGTGCCAGTGTACCCTGGCCAATGCCAGGTCTGTACTTTTATGCAATGAGAGATATGATACATGTTTACAATTTACAAGAACAAGAGGTTGCATACATTGAATGGCCAAAAATGGCCAGATTGGTTCACAGTAGGAAGGGGGCTACTATTACCTAATCCTCTGGTTCTGTTCTCACCCAAAAAACAAGCAAAACTGGAATTATTATAATCAAAATGGCCTGATCTATGTCCTGTATTAGTCAATAATATCTTCCTCACCACCAGGTAAGGTTCATTAGTAGCAAAAACAAGAAAATAGCACTCATTATCTCACCTGTAAATCTGTGAGAAGTGAATAGTTAGAGGACTTTGAGGAACATTGCTGATATAATGACCTGTACAGCAGACATACTATGAGAACATTTGGCGTGATTGATGTCAGCACCTTTCACGCATAGCTTGATAAAAAAAGCTTTGCTTAGAAAGAACTTTGTATAATGTAGTTATAATGAGAAGAACTTGTAGGTATAATCTTGGCAAAGGCTGACACTAACGAATTGAAGCCTTAAAAAAAGCAAAATGAGGATCTAATGAGATGGCGTTCTATATAGTTTATGGTGGTTGTCATGGCCACATGGCCTTGCGATTTCAAAACAAAGATAAAACACATCTTATATTTAGAATTTACAATGTTATTATAAATATTCACACTTTGATTTATTTTGCTTTTAAAACTGGGTTATTAATACTGACCATCTTAGAGCCGGTTAACACTGGGGCGACTCGTCAGGCGACTCAGCCGCCTGACAAGTCGTGTCCCATTCTATTCAAAAGAACCGTTCTAATAGGAGCGACGCAAGCCGCTCCGACTTAGAAAACGATTCTTTAGAGAGAAAGGAGTCACCGCTCCAGGTGGGATCACTAAATGGTTACAGGTGGTGCAGGATACCGAGGGTGCTGGCGGTGCACTAAGCAAAATGAAGACAAAGAAAAATGAATAGCCGCACTCCAAAACCTGATGGGTGGTCTTTTATTCAATAGACAGCATGTACAAAAATAGGGTCACAGCAGTAGAAACAAGGAACAGCCGACGCGTTTCGCACTGGATCAGTGCTTATTCATGGCGATTCTTGTACGACTTTGGGGGCGACTTGGGGCGACTTGCATTGACTTTTATACAGAAGTCATTTTGCAAGTCACCTCTGAAGTCGTCTTCAGGACGCCTTGCCGAGTCGCCCCCAAAGTCGTGCTGCCCCAGTGTGAACCGGCTCTAAAAGGATACGTTTACCTTTGTAAAAAAAAAATACATTTTGCAAAACAATGTGCATTTATTTTTTACTAGGAGACTGTAAAGCATTGCACCCATCAACAGATGGTGAGTGCAATGCAGGACTCCTGCAGACTGTCTGCTCGTACCTCATACAGGCAGGCAGGTACACACTGACAGGAAGAGAAAATGAACTAAACTAAGGGGAAATAGCCATCATATTGTTGGAGCAATTTCTACTGTCTCCCTCTTGATAAGCCAATACTGGAGGTCTCCTACCCATCTCACATTAATAACACACCCTGATACCCTTGGCTGATATTTCACTACTCGGAACAATACAATCACCTCATGAAAGGCTCTATGCTATATGGAGAACTTTGTGGACCACCCAGTCCTTGACTCACTGCAGTAAGGCTCTAGAGGCCCAAGAGAACCACCATCCACCCCTCCACCCCATTGCCCTCCACTTCCCCGTATCCACCCCTCTCACCATTTTTCCCTCACACATTATGCTTTTGGAGGACAACCCATAACCTGTCTCTTTTAGAGATTGGAAGATAAATCCTCTAACTAACAGACTGCTCCCACTCCCACAAAATAAAAATCCAGAAAATTACTACTTACCCAGGAGTGAAACATAACTTCAATTTTTATAAACACACCTGATGGGTTTTCTCAGAGTTTCTTAAAACGTTAATGTCCTGACTGTCAAATGATGCGTTTGTCGTTTCAAAGCATTTGATAAAACTTTGAATAAAAAAAAAAGAGCATGCACGCTCAGTTAAGCTAAGCATGCAAGGTTATGGCGCTGCTATCAGCTAGGAAAAACATATAGGCAAATATGATTGCCCTCTGCCTTTAGACATCAAATATTTTATCATATTTTCCAAAAAATAAATTGGTTTGGGTGAAGATCATTTAAAGTCTATAGGTACCTACAGTCAGGGCCGTCTTTAATATGGTTTGGGCCCTGGGCAAACATTTTTTTTGGGCCCCCCTTCAGCTTATTTTGGGCCTGGCTGGTTCACATGTATGTGTTTTGGCGGCCCTCATTTGTGCCGGCACAGCAGCCCATTGATTTGAATGGGCTGCCATGCCTTTGTTTCCTGCAGAAAAAAGGTGCATTCAGCATTTTAAAAATACAGTTGCCTTGAAATCCATTCTGCATTTGCACCATGCTACTTACCTGCAGTTCTTGCACACACAAACGCACTGTGTTTTTAAAAGCGTGACCTAAACGTCTAAAAATGCAGCAAGTTTGACAGTGCGGGAACTGCAGATAAGACACAGCAAACAGCAGAATGGACAGACAGTGCTGTATTTCATTGCTTGATGGGCATAGGTGTGCCGTGTGCTCAGCCTATTACATGAGGCACCAAATGAATGGGCTGCTGTGCCTGCACAAATGTGGGCCGCCAAAACACATACATGTGAACCAGTCAGGCCCAAAATAAGCTCATCAAGCAGTTAAATACAGACAGTAATGCCATGTGCTCTGAGGCCTCACTCAGCCTGGACTGCAGGTCTGGTCTGTGACTTAAAGAGTTTCTCTATTTTACACATGGCATGGCCTGGGGTCCCATGGTGCTAAAGCAGAATGGACAGACGGTGCTGTGACCCCATGCCATGCCTTGTGTAAAATACAGGAACTTTTTAAAACACTGACCAGACCTGCAGTGAATCATCAAATATTATAAAGACTTTGGGCACACTCTACAGAAAACTTCTATTTACAATATAGCAAACAGTGACATACATTGAGGAGCAGGACATGAAGAAGTCAGCCTCGGGAAGAGCAAACTGGGGATGTTATAAAATCACATTCGAATTCACTTTTATATACAAGCAGCACCCAGTGCAGGAAGGGAGAAGTGCACGTCTAAAGGGAAGCCAGGGGTTCTGTACATTTTAAAACACTGGGAAGGGAAGCAGTACTGTCACCTGGCTGCGTGCCGCTGATGATTTTCAGCCTGATTTGTGGGCAGCACAGGGGCTTAATGGGCGGCAGGGCCGCCATCAGGAATTATGGGGCCCCTTACACAGCTTCAGGCATGGGCCCCCTGGAGCAGAGAACGGGGGGGGGGCTGCCCCCTTAAATTGAGACGCGGGGGGGCGGGGCTGCTGCGAATTTAGAAGCGGGAGGCCCTTTACAAAAAAAAAAGATTTAATAAAGAAAAATATATCTAAAAAAGGGGTGTAGCCATCCGGGGCCCTGGGGACCTCTGGGCCCTTTAATTAAAAGAAAAAAAGAAATAAAAAATGAAATATATATAAAAAATATATATATTTTTTTAAAAAGGGGGTTGCCATCTGGGGACCTCTGGGCCCTTTAATAATTTTTATTTTTTTTATATAAAAATAAATTACAAAAAAAGGGGGGTTGCCATCTTATAAAAAAAAAAGTGGGGTTGCCATCCACGGCCCTGGGGACCTCTGGGCCCTTTAATAAAAAATATATATAAGCAAAAATAAAAAAATAAATATAAAAAAAATTAAAAAGGGTGTTTGCCACATAGGGCCCTGGGGACCTCTTAGCCCTTTAATTATATATATATAAAAAGAAAGAAAAAGAAAAAAAAGAAATAAAATATAAAAAAAATTATAAAAAAAGAGGGGTTGCCATCCAGGGCCCTGGGGACCTCTGGGTCCTTTAATAATAATAACATTTATATTATATAATATGTGTATGTATATATATATATATATATATATATATATATATATATATATATATATATATTAAAAGAAATATATTAAAAAAAAATTTTTTTTTTTATAAAACAAGTTTTTTTTTATAAAAAAGGGGGGTTGTCATCCGGGGCCCTGGGGAACTACGGGCCCCTGGGGACCTCCAGACCTCTAAAAAAAATTGTCCCTTTAATAAAAAATAAAATAAAAATATATAAAATAAATATATATTTTTATTTAAAAATAAATAAAAAAGGGGGTTGTCATCTGGGGCCCTGGGGGCCTCCGGGTCCCTGGGAACCCCTAAAAAAAATGGCCCTTTAATAAAAAATAAAAATATATTTAAAAAAATTGGCCCTTTAATAAAAAATAAAATAAAAATATATAAAATAAATATATTTTTTTATTTAAAAATAAATAAAAAAAGGGGGGGTTGCCATCTTGGGCCCTGGGGACCTCCGGACCCCTAAAAAAAAAAAAAAAAAGATATTTTTTTTTTTTTCAAAGGGGGTTGCTTTGGGCCCCCAACAGTGACAGGGCCCTGGGCAGCTGCCCCTGTTTGCCCTATGGTAGAGACGGCCCTGCCTACAGTATATACAAGTATAATATTATATGTGTCCACCGAGAGAGAATTTCAGTGGATGAACTATGTCTGTTACAGGTTATTATGAAGGAAAACTGTACGAGTGATATAGTTCTATTGCAGGTAATACTTTATTTATTTATTTATTTTTAAGGGAAAACCTGGAACCCTCCATACTTCTCCCATGGCAGGTTTACTTTAATGCATGATCTGCCATGGCTTGCATTTACTACTACCTCTGTTATCGCTATATGATCTCTACACACGCTGTGTTGCAACAATGACTCTATAAGCCCAGCTTTCCAAGCTCACTGCTTAGGGGTAATAATTATTTATGCTTTCCAATTTAAACCTTGTGTTTACTCATTAACAGCCTCCTGTCATCACCATTTTAAAAATAGACCACATTTGCCCTTTCCTTATGCATGATACAACGAAAATGCTAACACATGTACTTATCAATTCCAGCTTGATCATTTTAACATTCTCCTACCAACAACTATACTGTACATGCATCAGTCCATCCTTAATTCTGATGCTCAGCTTTTCCCACTTCTCAAATGCTGCACTTCTTAGTCAGTCCCTCAGTTGGCTGCCACTACTTTCCCAGATCATGTCATTAAAATTTCTAAAGGTTGCCATATTTTTTAAAAGGTGATGTGGCAAGAGCTTTCAGAAGAAACTGGTTGGATTGGACATCTATTCTCTATGGGCACCATAAAGTAGAAGTCTGGTCAAAAGCTAACTAAGCTTAAATCTACTCCTACCTTAATTCTAATACCTATGCTTACTACCTTGTAAGGGAAAGATGTCTACACTTACCTTACCTAATTTTAGGGCACTCTGGTCCAAACATATGATCGGATCCCAGCACCAGCTTCAGTGTAGAGGAGGGACAGCCAACAACAGATGTTCCATAGTAAAGCCTGGTACACACTGTGAGCCTGTTTACGTTAATCCCAGCGGGTTGAATAAAAAAAAATGTCACCTCTGGTCGGAGCCGCTGAAATAACGATCCGACAATAGTACAGCGATCTCCCCTGCTTAGCAGAACACTGGTCAGCTGATGGTTTTCCAGCATGCACAGCCGGCTTCTGTCGGACCGGTTGGCATACACACAGCTGAATGTCGGCCAATGACTCCCGACATTTAGCCCTTGTGTACGGGGCTTAAAGGAACACTAAAGGAATTTTTTTTATTTTTTAAAAATAACAAACATGTTATACTTACCTCCACTGTGCAGCTTGTTTTGGACAGAGTGGCCCCGAACCTGGTCTACTGGGGTCCCTCAGCAGCTTTCTCTGGTCCTCCTCGCAAAAACTACACACATTCATGCAAGCGAGCTCCCATTGTGTGGGGTTCTTCGGGGCGCGCTCCTGTGATACAGCCGACGGCCATAGCCGCCGACTGTATCACTTGTCGTAAACTCTTCATTTTCGATACAACACTAGTATGCAAAAAAATGGACAATCATTTGTCTGATAATCTCCTAGTATTTACCAGGCATTAGATTGGGGTGGGAGTAGGTTTAGGTTTAGTTTAGCTTTTGACTGGATTTCCAACTATAGCCTACAAAGCAATCTATAATCAGACCCCTCCGTACTCAGTACTGTATGGGTACCAACCAAAACACAACCTCTACTCTGCGCATAACTACACCTCCTCGCACCCTCTGACACTGAGGACTTTTTACATGTCTTTCTCCTCTAGGATTTCCAACTCTTAAGGCCTTCAGCTGTATTCTTAAAATTCACCTTTCTTGGCAAACATATTGGCCCGGATTCACGTAGAACAGCGTATATTTATGCGTGTGTAGCACATCTCATATGCGCTACGCCAATGTAACACAGAGAGGCAAGAACAGTATTCACAAACCACTTGCTCCCTATGTTGTGCCGGCGTAGCGTAAATTGGTCGGCGTAAGCCCGCCTAATTCAAAGTAGGAAGGAAGTGGGCGTGATCCATTTAAATGAAGCGTGACCCCATGCAAATGAAGGGCCGAACGAACAGTGCATGCGCCATCCCGTGGACGCTTCCCAGTACGCATGCGCAGAATCACGTCGGGACAAACGCCTAAGATACGTCGAATCACTGAACGTAACCTACGCACAGCCCTATTCACGTAGTACTACGTAAACAATGTAAAATACAACGGCTGTTCCGACATCCATACCTTTGCATAGGTTGCGCCACCTGTAGGTGGAATAACTTTACGCCGGACATACGCCTTACGTAAACGACGTATATTACAGCGACGGGCGCAAGTACGTTCGTGAATCGGCGTATCTCAGTCATTTACATATTCGACGGGTAAATCAATGGAAGCGCCCCTTGCGGCCAGCGTAAATATGCGCCCAAGATACGACGGCATAGGACACTTACGTCGGTCGTATGCAGCCAAATTTCAGGTGTATCTTGCTTACAGACTCAGGCGCATAGATACGACGGCGCATCCGTGCACTTCCACGGCGTATCTGTAGATACGTCGGCGTAAGTGCTTTCTGAATCCGGGCCATTGTCTAAGAAAAGTTATTTTCTTCATTTAGTGATCTAGCATGGCCTGCATAGAAGATGACTGGGCAAAAAAAAAAAAATAATACCATTAAAAAAAAAAACGTACCGGTTCACAGTGCAAATAGCCGCCATTTTCTTGTAGTAATAAAAATAATATGTCACCACATGGAATGGCTTTCCTAGTTCAGGTAAGGCTTGGGTCTTCTTTCAGGTGAGAGGAAGGTCATGCAAAATAATGGTTTGCTGTAGGTGATTTCTGATGAACCAAAAAAAGACACACTCTGGTCATCTGTTGACCATTATATCCCAAACTTTTTTCCTATTTACTGTATCTATAGAGTCGGTTTACTAAATCAAATTTTTACCAAGTTTGTTATTTTAACGCATTATATTTGCAACACTAAAGCCGTGTACACGCGATCGGTTTGTCCGATGAAAAAAAAAACATGGACTGTTTACATCAGACAAACCGATCGTGTGGGGGCCCCATTGGTCTTTTTTCCATCGGTTTAAAAAAATAGAACATGTTTTAAATTTTTTCTATGGATAGAAAAACGATAGGCAATTCCAATCATCTGTGTGAAACTCGTAGTGTTTTACGTCACCGTGTTTTGGCACGGTCGGAATTTAGTCTCATAGTGTGTATGCAAGACTGATGAAAGTCATCTTCATCGGATATCTGCTGAAAAAATCCATTGTATTTGATTCCATCAGAAATCCGATTGTGTGTACATGGCTTTAGATATACAATTCACATGCAAATATATATATAGTCGTTAAATAGTTATTTTACATAAGTTATTAAACTTTTGAAAGTCTCTGTTTCTTTGGATGAAGCAGATATGAAAGCTCTGTTGCAATAAAGGCAAATCATGGGACTTGCATTTGACATGCCATTCAACACGCATCGCAGGAATTATGTCATCCAAAATTAGCTCCAGAACTTTTTTGGGGAGACATGTTTCCGAGATGCATGTTGCCGAGATTTATCTTGTGACAATCATGGCAGACTTGTGTCGCGATTTGATGTGTCATTCAAATGAATCGCATTTCAAATGTGAGTCCTGTGATTTGCCATTCACACATCAGCATTTTCAAATCGTGGGCAGAATCGGGGCAACTATTTGCATGCCATGAGAGATGGTCAGAGACTGCTAAAATGCTGTAGAAGATGGTTAGAGACTGCTAACATGTTGCAGAAGAAAGTCAAAAGACTGCTAAAATGCGTCAGGAGATGGTCAGAGACTTCTAACATATTGCATGAGATGGTCAGAGACTGCTAACATTCTGCAGGTGATGGTCATAAACTGTTCAGGTGTTGCAAAAGAAAGCCAAAGACTAACATGCTGCATGATATGTTCAGAGACTATAGGCATGGTACAAGAGATGGTCAGAGACTGCTAACATGCTGCAGAAGATGGTCAGAGATTATGGGCATGCTACAAGAGATGGTCAGAGTCTGCTAACAAAGCTGCAGAAGATGGTCAGAGATTATGGGCATGCTACAAGAGATGGTCAGAGGCTGCTAAAATGCTGCAGGAGATGGTCATAAACTAATGCGTTGCAGGTGATGGTCATAAACTGCTCACAGGTTGCAGAAGAAAGTCAAAGATTGCTAACTATGCTGCAGGTGATGGTCAGAAACTGCTAACATGTTTTAGGAGATGGCCAGAAACTTCTAAAATGCTTCAGGAGAAGGTCAGAGACTGCTAACTTGGTATAATGCCTCGTAGGCCGCGTACACACGGCAGAGAACCTCGACGGGCAGAACACATCGTTCCGCCCGTCGAGGTTCCCTGCCGGCCGTCGAAATCGGCGACCCGCCCGTCGGGAATGGCAACCAGCCATTCATCCAGGCGGGCCGTCGAGCAAATAGAGAGCGTGCTCTCTATTTCTGCTCGACGGGCTTCCCGACGGGATGCTCGCCGAGAGCGTACACACGGCCGAGGTCCTCGCTGGAATGCAGCTTCCAGCGAGGTTCTCGCTGGTTTCCAGCGAGAACCTCGGTCGTGTGTACGCCGCCGTACACACAACCAGTTTTCCCATCGGGAAAAATGCCATGACAGCTTTTGGCCGCGAAAACGTAGAACTTTTCCTGCCGCGATTCCCGGCGGTCTTTTTCCCTGCAGTTTTCCTATGGGAAACACTGCGGTGGAGCATACACATGGCACGGCCAAAGCACTCATGGCAGTTTTCCTGCCAGAAAAACCGGCTGTGTGTAGGGGGAAAAGGCTGCCGAGCAGGTTCTCGGTTTTCCCCTCGGATTTCCCCGGCGATAAAAAGTCCATCGGGAAACCTGTATGAGGCATTATGGCGCATACACACGATCATTTTTCGGCATGAAAAAACTTTGTTTTAAAAAAATGTAATTTAAAATGATCGTGTATTGGCTTCACATCATTTTTCGGGTTTTGAAAAACGACGAAAATTTTTTTTTTTTAACACGCTGTATTTTTTAACATTGTTTTAAACAATGTCGTTTTAAAAAAAATTATCGTGTGTGGGCTAAAACGATGTTAAAAAACCTGCGCATGCTCACAAGCAAGTTATGAGACAGGAGCGCTTGTTCTGGTAAAACTACCGCTCATAATGGAGTAAGCACATTCATCCCGCTGTAACAGACAGAAAAGCTTGAATCGTCTTTTACTAACATGGAATCAGCTAAAGCAGTCCAAAGGCGAATGGAACTTCCCCTTTATAGTGCCGTTGTACGTGTTGTACATCACTGCGCTTTGCTAGATCATTTTTGAAAACGATGTGTGGGCAACGCCGTTTTAATGATGAAGTTGGAAAAATTTCGTTTTTTATACATGCTGAAATACGTAGTTTTTTTTTCATGCTGCAAAATGATCGTGTGTACGCGCCATTAGAGTTGTTGGAGATCAGGTACATGATTTTGGGGACAAAATAAAGAGTCTGCTAAAGATCACTGCTATAAAAAGTCCATTTACAAATCATTGCTGCCACACTTGTACTTCCTATAGTAAGTTCGGCATATTTGATATTTCTCTCAGGAAATTCCATTATAAAAAGTCTGAAAAAAAAGCATTAAAGAGAAAACAGATGTAAAGCACAGAAAAGAACAAGATAGCATGAAAGATTTATTTATTTAATATAGGCATCTATAAAGTGATAAAAATGTAAGCAGTGCTTTACATAAAAGTACAATCACATCGGTCCCCGCCCTTGAGGAGCTTACAATCTGAGGTTCTTATTTCACATGCATACATACACATAATACAATCAATCTAGACATGAGTAATTCTCAATGTTATCTATTAGGCCACGTACACACGAGGAGACAAATCCGATGAAAACGGTCCGACAGACCGTTTTCATCGGACATGTCTCCTGGGATGATTTGGTTTGATCAGTGTACACACGATCTAACCAAAATCCCCACGGACAGACATCGCGGTGACGTGGTGGTGACGTTGACGCCGCCACGTCACCGAACCAGGAAGTAAAATACTTCCACGCATGCGTCGAATCCATTCGACGCATGCGGCAGATTTCGGTCCGCTGGTCGGACAGACGGGTTTCCAGCAGACAAGTTTTAAAGCATGCTTTAAAACTTTTGTCTGCTGGAAACCTGTCTGCTAGCCCGTACACACGATCGAATCTGTCCGCTGAAACTGGTCTGCGGATCAGTTTCAGCAGATATATTCGATCGTGTGTACGCGGCCTTACAAATGCTATGCTGCATTACTAAAGGCAGCAGGCAGGCAACATTTAAAACTAAACTCCAAGTATATTGTATATATTGGTCCAGCTTGGAGTGATTTATGTAGACATATTCCATACCTGTGGGATGCCTGTGAAGTGGACAATCACTGTTGTACTGTAATTACTACAACTCCAGTGACTGCCGCTGTCTTGCTGGTCATGAGCAGCAGGGAAAACAGAGGGTCCCTTGCTCGGCACAGGCATCATTCACAGTGTCCATTCACACACAGAGCTGTAGCTTGTGCCCACCCCTTATCTCTCCTCATTGGCTCACAGGCTGTGATTGCCATTCATACATGTGCAAAAACATGAGCTGCTTTCAGATCTGTAACACAAAATCCAGAAATCTGCGTCTAAGAATGTTTGCTTTATGTGCTTTTGGGTCTTAATGCATTTACTACCTAACGCCAAATCAATTGGCCCTCCCTCCTAGATTGTAAGCTCTAACAAGCAGGGCCCTCTGACTCCTCCTGTATTGAATTGTATTGTAACTGTACTGTCGGCCCTCATGTTGTAAAGCGCTGCACAAACTGTTGGCGCAATATAAATCCTGTATTTAAAAAAAGCCATCCTAGTGGGTAATTAGCTGCTGCATTGCTTCTACAGGCAGTAGGAGGGGTCCCTCTCCTACTGGTGCCTCTCCGGGAGCTCCCGTCTTGGTAGCGACTCTGGAACGAAAGCTGGCGATTCCATACCTCACAACTTTTTGAGACGGGAACGAGGGGGAACCTATTTGAAAAAGTATGTAGGCATAGGACACACCCCCTACCACACCTCCTTAAAAGAGAAATATTCAAAACCACCAGGTTTGCACATATCTCAGAAGGGATTTTGTTTCACTCCTTTTTGCAGATCCTCTCTAAGTCATTAGTGTTTTGAGGCTGATGTTTGGTAACTCAAACCTTTAGCTCCCTCCACATAATTTCTATGGGATTAAGGTCTGGAGACTGTCTAGGTCACTCCAGAATGTGCTGATTCTTGAGCCACTCCTGTGTTGCCTTGGCCATGTGTTTTAGGTCATTGTTATGTTGGAATACCCATCCACAGCCCATTTTCAATGCCCTGGCTGAGGGAAGGAGGTTCTCACCCATCCATCCATTGTCCCTTTCATGTGTTGAAGTTGTCCTGTCCCCTAAGCACAAAAACACACCCAAAGCATAATGTTTCTACCTTCATATTTTACAGTGGGTATGATGTTCTTGGGGTCATAGGCAGCATTCCATCTCCAAACACGGCGAGTTGATGCCAAAGAGCTTGATTTTGGTCTCATCTGACCACAACACTTTCCCCCAGTTCTCCTCTGAATCATTCAGTTGTTCATTAGCAAACTTCAGATGGGCTGTACATGTGCTTTTCTTGAGCAGGGGGACCTTGCAGGCTCTGCAGGATTTCAGTCCTTCACAGCATAGTGAATTGTTTTCTTGGTGACTATGGTCCAAGGTACCTTGAGATCATTGACAAGATTCTCCTGTGTAGTTCGGGGCTGATTCCTCACCGTTCTCATGATTATTGAAACTCCATGAGGTGAGATCTTGCATGGAGCCCCAGACTGAGGGAGAGTGACAGCTATTTTGTGTTTCTTCCATTTGTGAATAATCGCTGTTGTTGTCACTCTCTCATCAAGCTGCTTGATGATGGTCTTGTAGCCCATTCCAGCCTTGTGTAGGTCTACAAACTTGACATCCTTGGACAGCTCTTTGGTCTTGGCCACAGTGGAGAGATTGGAATCTGATTGAATGATTGCTTCTGTGGACAGGTGTCTTTTAGACAGGTAACAAGCTGAGATTAGGAGCACTCTCTTTAAGAGAGTGTTCCTAATCTCTAACTCCCTTTCAGAGAGTGTTCCCTATCAAAATGTTGCTGATTGATAATGGATCAAATACTTATTTCACTCATTAAAATGCAAATCAATTTATAACTTTTTTGAAATACGGTTTCCTGGATTTTTTTTGTTGTTATTCTGTCTCTCACTGTTAGAAGAAACCTACCATTAAAATTATAGACTGATCATTTGTGTGTCAGTGGGCAAATGTACAAAATCAGCAGGGGATCAAATACTTTTTTCCCTCACTGTACAACTATATAGATCAGACCAAAATGAGGGGCAAATGAGGAGGACAGAGGGACTTTCTTCCAGGGACAGTCAGGGCTGTCTTAATGAGAGGGCACTGCCCAGGGGCCCCAGCTGCATTTGGGGCCCCTGCACTTTCCCCAAAGCAGCTGGAACTTGAGCCCACGCTGCCCGAAATTGGGGGCCCCATGATGGCACTGAAAGTGATAGATACACAGGGGAGGCATTCTGCCTCCTACCTTCTTGATGTCTGTTTACCCGCACTGTCATCATTGTAGGGACCCCAGAGCATTACTTTGCCCAGGGGCCCATGATGCTATTAAGACGATTATTTTTACTTGTAAACAAAAAGTATCAGAAATGGCCGGGTCTTCTGGTGGTTTAAACGCCTCTATATGCCTCTCCTAGAAAACGTGTAATACAGGCGTGTCCAAACTTTTTTCAAAGAGGGCCAGATTTTATGAAGTGAAAATGCGTGAGGGCCAACCATTTTGTCTGACATTCTTTGAACCATAAAAATTTGGTCTAAGTGTGTTCGTTCGAGCACTAATACACTGCCCAACAAAAATTCTCCTGCCTTTGTGGCTGTGTGAGTAAAGAGATGATCTTGGGTGTATTATTTGGATATACTGTATTTATTGGCATATAACACGCACCTTCACGAAAAGTTTCAATTTTAAATAAAGAACTGTGAAGCAAAATAAGGGTCAGTGCCCATCTTCAGACTCACAGGTGCCCATCTGCAGATCCACCATTGCCATGAATGTAGCTTCACCTTTGCTAGGAATGCAGCACCCACCATTGCCAAGAATGCACCCCCACCATTGCCAGGAATGCACTCACCATTGCCAAGAATGCACCCACGAGCGCCAAAGATTATCTAGAGGAGAATCTCCTCTTTACACGGCGGCTTCTTTAATAGAAAGTCCCGCCTCCTTTGATGGACAGAACAGTCGTCCAGCGGAGACGGGACTTCTTATTACAGAGGCCGGCCGTAAACAGGAAATTCTCCTGTGTGTGTGTACGAAGCTCGTCCCGCTTCCCTGTCCTCCAAGGCATATACATCTTTGAGGCCCCGGACTTTGGACATATCTTGTGTAATAACATCAGTGGAGTTTTTATATCTGTGTAAATGAGGCCTAAAAGCAGCATTTTCATCCACTTGCCGACCGACCTATAGCAGTTTTACTCCTACAGGATGGCTGCTCTGTGCAGGATCACATATAAATATATACATGATCCTGCACTTCCAGGCATGAGTGCACGCCCGCTTGCTCCTGCTGTAGCTGATCAGCGAGTTCCGCGGACCAAATGTCTGCTGGCACCCACTGATCATTCGGTACACAGGCAGAACAGTGATATGTCTATGTAAACAAGGCAAATTGTTGTTCTGTCAGTAAGGAAGGCATGGATCCTCTATTTCTGCAAAGCAAGGATAGGATCTATGCCTTCCCCAAGTAAAAGCATCTCCCACACTACAGTATAACACCAGCTAGGCACACAGATAACCCTTTGATCGCCCCTGATGTTAACCCCTTCCCAGCCAGTGTCATTAGTACAGTGACAGTGTATATTTTTTAGCACTGACTGGTTTGTAATGGCATAGTTCACACCACTGCAGTCAGTTTCAGGGCTTTTCAGTTCCAGTAAAAAAAAAAGAGAACATGCTGCATTGGAAGTTTTACCACCTTAAAGGGGTGTTCCAGCCCTAAGTTGTGTTTATTAAAAGTCAGCAGCTACAAAAAGTGTAGCTGCTGGCTTTTAATAAACACTCACTTACCTGCTCCTGCGTTCCAGCGACGCGCCGACCGGGGCTCCGCTCCTCTGCCCCCCTCCCCGGCCGGCGTCTCCATCCTGACTGTGGGCACCCAGCCGTGACAGCCTTCGGCTTCACGGCCGGGCACCCACTGCGCATGCGCGAGCCGTACTGCGCATGCGTGCGCGGCGCGGCTCGCCGCTGATTGGAGAGGCGATCGCATGGGACCTGTCAGTGTCCCATGTGATCGCCTACAGGGAGGGGGCTGGTGTAGGCGATTAAGCTTAATCGCCTAACCAGCCCCTCGGCGGAAGCAGGAAGTGGGACAGGAAGTCCCACTCCTACTAAAGCCCCCACTCCCCCCCCAAAAAAATTACATGCCAAATGTGGCATGTATGGGGGTGAGAAGTGGATTGAGAAGGGGTCATTTTTTTGGGTGGAACACCCCTTTAATCAGCCACAGATCCTGTGTAATAAATGTGTGTTCGGTTTAAAAGGGATGAGGTGGCAACCCGTCTGGAACACTTTAAAAATGCATCAAAAATGCACCGGACCCCAGTACAGTGGGGGGAAGCATCTGGAATGCATCCAGAAACACACCGGAACGCACCAAAAACATGCATGCAGAAACGCATCCCCACGGAGTGCGTTTGTGTAGCGTGAACAAGCCCTTAGAGCAGAACGGTTTTTTTTTCAAAACATTTTTGATTATTGTGCAAAAAATCAAAACGGCAGGGGAGATCAAATACCACCAAAAGAAAGCGCTATGTGTGGGGGAAAAAAGGACATACGTTTTATTTGGATGCAGTATCGCATGACCGCGCAATTGTCAGTTAAAGTAACGCAGTGCCATATCGCAAAAAAAAAAAATGGCCTGGTCATAAAGGGGGGGGGGTAAATCTTCTGGAGCTGACGTGGTTATTTTCTTTTCTCTGAGACCTGAACGTTATTTGAAGGGTTCCTCTGGGGTGGAGAAGGATTGGCTTTGTGTCTTCTGGGGCCCCTGAGGGCCAGAGGTGTGCATGTGTCCCAGGGAATGGCGTCATTGTCACTTTTCTATGACTGGCCCGGTGACAGGGTCTCTTTTACGGATAAATGTGTGACGCGTTTTCCCGCGAGGAATGTTTCTCACCGACGGCTCGTCTTTAGTAGCCGGCAAACAAAAGCAGTGCGATTTTTGCAGCATAAACTAAATCCTTTCAGGTCACTTGGTTGAAAAACAAGAAAAATCCGAATTAAAACACATGCTAGCACTTAGCAGAGAGAAGTAAGGGAAAAAACTTCCCTAATCATTGACAAATGTGGAGTGCATGTGATTCCTCATCTCTGAAATGTGTTATTTATTTTTTTGTTTCCTTCTAGTTGTCCCCCCTCCCCCCTTCCTCTGCTCATCCAGTTCAGGAACAGTTTGATTTTGCAAGTTTGAAAAATCTTCAATCCCTTCCCCACCCCCCCTCCCCTTTCCTCGGCCTCCTGGCTGGCGGCACTGGAGGGGTTAACAGTGATTGAAGGCTCTTTGAAGATGGGATGAAAGGAATAGCTGCTGGAGACTCTGCGCGCTGATTGGTCCGGCGCCCTTCAAAGGACTCTTTTTCTTAACCAGAGGGGGGAGTCTGGCTTTAAGAAAGGAATTCAGAAATCCCAGGTCCTGGCAGAGACACCGACACAGGCAAACCCTTCAACCGGCTCGGAAAAATCCCCAGCCGCCTTATTTCAGCACAAAAACACATTCTCCGTCTTTAGAAGTCCCCGGGAAGGACGAGGGGACGGTCGGGAGATTTTTTGAAGCGCTTTTAGACGCTTTGTAAGGAGAGGCGCATGTATGGAGCTTCCAGGACGCAGCTTTCAGTGATCTCCACTGATGTTTCATTAAAGCCATAACACCCCTTTGTTCTTTTGGCTTTGTCCCCAGGGGGAGTGAAAAAGGGCTTTTTGGTTTTGATTAAAAAAAAAAAAAAAAAAAGTTCAGAGAGGAGAGAGAGGAGGGGAGAGGAGAGAAGTCCTTCCAGTTCTGGATTACCCGAGGAAGGAAGGAAGGTGGGAGCTCCGCTCTGCACAGAGCAGCCTGCTGGATTACAAACTTGGAGCTTACATGGGAGGACCGCGGCCATGAGTCAGCTACCCCGGCCCTCTGCACCGCTCTGATCCGGGAATACCGACCGACAGACACACCGGGATCCGCCTGGGAGGTGAGTCATCGCAACTTTCTCAGCAGTAAGGGGGACCGATCTGGTGGCTCCCCGGTGTCCCGAGACCAGGAGGGTGCCCCCCCTCCCTCTCCTTACCGGGATCACTTCTACACCCCGGACCGCATATGGCTACATTGTATCCGATCGCTTCCCACATACACTGTATCCGATCTCTTCCCACATACACTGTATCCGATCTCTTCCCACATACACTGTATCCGATCGCTTCCCACATACACTGTATCCGATCGCTTCCCACATACACTGTATCCGATCGCTTCCCACATACACTGTATCCGATCGCTTCCCACATACACTGTATCCGATCGCTTCCCACATACACTGTATCCGATCGCTTCCCACATACACTGTATCCGATCGCTTCCCACATACACTGTATCCGATCGCTTCCATCAGATCACTTCCCACATACTTTGTATCCGATCGCTTCTCATATACATTGTATCCGATCACTTCCATCAGATCACTTCCCACATACTTTGTATCCGATCGCTTCTCATATACATTGTATCCGATCACTTCCATCAGATCACTTCCCACATACATTGTATCCGATCACTTCTTGCATATCCGATTACTTCCCAGAGATCCGATCACTTCCCATACATTGTATCTGATCACTTCCCACAGATCTGATCACTTCCCATACATTGGATCCAATCACTTCTTGCGCACCCGATCACTTCCCACAGATCTAATCACTTCCCACATACATTGTATCTAATCACTTCCCACATATTGACCAACATTTCAATGACGTTCCCAGTCCCCCAATGCTGCCGCTGGATCGATACATGTTACCCTGGCTTTCTGTACACCTATGATCATTTATTTGTTATTTGGCCCTGTGATTGGATCTATGTGCCCGGACGTGTACCTGATCTGCTCAGATCAACTTTACAATGCAGTTCAGAAAAGGGGGGGATAGGGTTGGGACTTTAGATGAGGCATATGATAGAACTACTACAGGCCTCCATCCCTGTAAGCATCATTGTAACTTTACAATGAAGTTCCCAATGGTGGCCTCAGGTTTGCCCAGGTTCTCCTGACCTAATGTACATCTTTGCCAAGTGACCTGTAGATGTGCCCCTGGAAGTGGACCTGAACTGTGGCAAAGGCAAAGCAGTGTGATTTTTCTCTAATTATTGGCCACATACCTTTACTTCCCATTAAGGATGAATAGTTCTGTCATAAAGCTCATTTACATAATCTTACAGGGGGGAACCTGGAAAACAACCAAACGCCCTGGGCTGGCAGAGGGGCATCTTGGTGCCTACAGGCTTGTGTTATGGGAAGTCGGCCTTGCTGTTCCCCCAATGCTGCGTTCGTTATATACAGATTATTTATGTCTAAAGTCAAAACTTTTTGTTTGAGGTTGGATTTTGCTGTCGGTGTCCCTAGTAGAGATTCGCCCTCTCTGTCCTGATGACCATTGTCAGTGGGATTGGAATCCATACAACTCCAAAATTCTGAATTCTTACCAAAATGGGAATGCAGAGGATATCTTCCACTGGGGGGCGCTGTCTAGAGGAGGATTTTTCCAAACTTTGGAGAGATCTCTTCTCACTTCCTGTTGTCTCAGAGACAGGAAGTGAGGTTAAATCTTCACTAAGCAAAAAAAACTTGACAAGCGCCCTTCATCTTTCTCCACTCAAAATGAAGAAAGAGAAAACAAGTTTTGCCTTTAACATTACTCCCCTGCTCCCAGTTTTGTAGCTCTGTAAACCTGCTCTGATTTACTTTAGAATAAAATTCCCAATGTTGCTTTCATCGCTTCTCTACGTGCGTTAGAATATTTTATTTTTATTTTTTTTATCTGCTAAACCATAAGGGGGGTTGCTTTATTTTTCTACTTTGCATTGGCAATGCCATGGCCTGTTAGAGGTTTGCTGTTGTTATGAAGTTTTCCTTTGGTTGGCGTAGTGGCTGTGTGATTTGTTGCCTGCATTTCATCTTTTCATGGAAGTTTTGAAGGCACTTTATTGCGTGACGTTCCCAGTGTTCTCCATGTGGGATGTAATGGATACAAGCGTGGCTTAAGTCCCCCTCCCCCTTGATGTGTAGTCAAGTCCTTAATAAAGTAACGAGCTGTGTTTTGTGGCCTAGAGGTTCTGATTTAATTCAGAAGAATTTCTTTTCTAGTAGATCCTGCGAGGACAACTTGTAACGTGGTGACTTTAATAATGTTGTGCTTAGCCTAACGCCGCATTGTGCGCATTCTTGATTATCAAAGTATGCAGTGTGTTCCAGTGGAAGAGGATACTACACCCCCGCCAAGCTAAATATTTTCTGAAAGGTCGTTCTCACCTACCCCACTATGGGAAATGAGAGGCATCAATTTGCAGGGAGGCTTTCATGTCCTGTGCAATCCAAAGCTTGCTCTGTGTCCCAGCAGGGGGGGGGGGGGGGCTCTGGATGCAACCCCCAAGTGTCACGCTTTTGAAATGAAGTTAACCGGACACCAATGGTCTATTTAATTGGGGGTCAGATGTAGGTAAATTATCTCATTGCCTGGGTCTTTACTCAGCAGGCTTCTATCAGAGCTAAGAAAAGTGGAGACGTTGTCCATAGCAACCTCATTCCTTTCATGGTGCGTTAAAAAAAAAAAAAATTGTGGTT
The DNA here is from genome assembly GCA_029574335.1 of Rana kukunoris. Taxonomy (NCBI): domain Eukaryota; kingdom Metazoa; phylum Chordata; class Amphibia; order Anura; family Ranidae; genus Rana; species Rana kukunoris. The sequence goes on along the minus strand of CM056058.1, from coordinate 82,582,245 downwards.
GGTGCGCAAGATCAGAAATCCTTTACTGATCCATTGCATTACGGTGCGTCGCCGCAACAAGTGTGGCGGTGCACTTGGCTTGCGTACATCAGAAAAAATACTGCAGGTGGATCAACCGTGCGTTTTTCTGCCCCATATACTCCAGTGGCAGTGCATTAAACATGCAAAAGTGTGCAAAAATTCCATCAGCCAGCTCATTTTGAATAGTGCATATTGTAAAATATATATATATATATATATATATATATATATATATATATATATATATATATATATATATATATATTTTTTTTTTGTGAGATGCTAAATATACATTTTGGGGTGCGAATAAAAAAAATCGCACTGAAGCGCAACAAATGTACCGGCAATGCAGAAGCCTCAAATGGGTCTTTAAAGCAGAAGTGCTTTAAAGCGCAGTACAGTAAAACCTTTGTTTTCGTTCCAGAAACATGCTTGTAATCCAAAGCACTTGTATATCAAAGCATTTTTTTTTTTTTTTACAGAGTATAAAAGTGGAGAGGCCCCTCTAAGTGTAACAATAAGTTGTACCTTTATTAAATGTAACATGTAACCATATTCATTAAATGTAACCATATTGCTACACTTGGAGGCTCCTCTCTTCCTTTTTTTTTTTTTTTATACTCAGTTGTGACATGACGCTACTCTTATATCAAGGCAAAATGTATTAAAAAATGTTGCTGGTCTTGCAAAACACTCTCAAATTAAGGTTTTAGTGTGTTTATGGGAATCCCTTTGTAAGTTTACTGATTTTGGGAACCCCTTTATAACCCTCACAGAATGTGTTCTTATACCCTGGGGCCACAGAATAGTCTTCAGCCCGCAAGCTGGCCTTGAGTTGCTAGGAGCAACAGCAGTATTTTGCGTTCTCTTGTATAAAGGAGCTGGAGCTGCAGTGTGGCCTATCACGGCTCTCATGCTGTCTGCAGGCGAGGGGCAAAGTGGGCCTCAACTGTATAGTATTTCATGAGAATTGGTGAAATATTTCTTGCTTCCCTTATCCGCAAATGTCTGTGAACTTGTACCTATAAAAGTGTTCAAACATCTGGATATATTGGACGCATTCACTGGTATGCTGGGGAAGAGAGAGCCTTTGGCCCACCTGTTGTGAATAATTTTCTCTTGAAAAACTCTACAGGGTGACAGGGTATGGCGTAAGTCATGTTGAAAAGGAGGAAAATGGATCCCAGATGGCCATTTACTTGTAATAGAAACTTGCAGTTCCGGAGGAGTTATGGGCTGCAGTCTAAAGTGGATTCTTCCCTTAATGCACACTTAATGATTCACAATAAACTTTATGAAGCCAAGAGCAAAAACACATTTTCACGACTGCGTTTTTGTGTATGTTTTCACCCTGCGTGGTTCGGCCGCAGTGTACAGGCCGGAGCCTTTTCTCAGGAAATATTTCTAAATAAAATTTCATTTGTTTGGCATTATGTTTGTTATTGGCTGTAGCCACAAAGGCAGATGATACGAGTCACAGGGATGTATCCTTTTGCCTGAGGCTCTACAAACGGGGAACACGTTTGTGTATGCTGTTTACTGGCCAAGCACACAAAATGAATGCTGTGGGGCCTATTTACAAAGTTTTATTTCACTTTCTGCCAACCTCCATTTAAAAATCCCCTGTAGGAGACAGGTGAAACATTTATGTTTTGCTAGTAGATGTCTTGGGGCACTTGTGAGTGACATGCACAAGAAATACAGCGCAAAACATTTACATCTTTTTAAGGGTAGGCCCAAGACTCTAGTTGCTATGGCATACCGTCCCTAATTCTCTTAGGGCCAGTTCACATCAGATGCAGTTCCGTGTGCTTTTTTTTTTTCTGCACAAAATGCATGCAGTGTTTTCCATGTATTCCAATGGCTCTATTTCACACCATCCAGTCAGTTTCCAGTCAGTTTCCAGTCAGTTTCCAGTCAGTTTCCAGTCAGTTTCCAGTCAGTTTCCAGTCAGTTTCCAGTCAGTTTCCAGTCAGTTTCCAGTCAGTTTCCAGTCAGTTTCCGCACTGGAAACTGACTGCATGGTGTGAATTGGAGCCATTGGAATACATAGAAAGCACTGTGCATGCATTTTTAGTGCAGAAAAAATGCACACAACTGAATGGAACTGCATCTGGTGTGAACTGGTCCTTATATACAGTCCCTTTTTGGTGGAGTAGCGCAGTCCAACAGTAGCATAATATTTAGACCAAAGGGGTTGTTGGCTACAAATGATGTCATTGGTTAGTAGTAAAGTGGGGTTTGCCTGTACAACAAGCTATTGCCTTTCATTCAGCATACACCAAAGACCATTACTGCAAGCCACAGACGCTTTATTGTGTTAAGCCTTTCATTCAAATAGGTGTGTCTCTGGCGCTTTCATATACCTGTGATAACGTTGGGACACTGTTCCCTCTAAATTAGGGAAATGTTTCATCATGCATCTCATGAGTCATTCTTCACTAACGTGTAATTTTCTTTTATCAGACAGTTGTCACAACTTCTGGCAGCCATGAGTTCTGCTGGGGTGCTGACCTGCATGCCAGACTCAGGACGAATCTTCAGGGAGACTTCTATACGCCCACCAGTGCCAGGCCAGGAGACCAAGAATTATAAGGTAAGCTTTTATTACTCCTAAGAGATGATGCCCTTGCCACCCAATGTACACATTCACCAACTATATTTGGGCCTGCTCTGAACAACCTATTCGCATTCTATCTATAGCGCAGCCTTTCGCAACATTTTCAACAGAGGAGCCCTTCAAATAATTACTTCAGCTCATGGTACACTGGTGTGGTGCTCAGTAGGAGGAATGTTCCTTAAACTTGTGGTCACTGGAAATAATTACGCCCTTACAGATGGCTTAAAAAAATGTTTGTGGGAACGTGTGTGTGTACACACACGATCGGTTTTCCTACCAGAACCTGCTCAGTAGCTTTCTTCCCCCCTACACACGATTGGGTTTCCCAGCAGGAAAACTGACATTCAAGCTTTTGGGCGGGAAACCCGGCCGTGTGTATGCTCCACTGCCAGTTTTCCCCATAGGTAAACTGGCGGGGGGAAAAAAAGAGAACATGTTCTCATTTTTCCCAGCGGTTTTCCTGTCGGGAAAACTGCAATGGAGCAAAAGCTGTCATGCCAGTTTTCCCGACGGGAAAACCGGTCGTGTGTATGAGGCATAAGAGGTAGAACTTGCCCATTGCTCAAGGAGCCCCTAGTTGCCTCCGGGAGGAACCCCTAAACTAGCATAATATCGATGCTTGTTCCAAAATTGTTGAGTAATTCAATTTCTTTTCAGTTAACCTGATTGCTTTATATAGAGCGTATAGGCCTCATGTAAAGACTGGCACTAGTCGCCCACACAATCTAACCAGCATGAAGGATTGATGATCTAAATACAGTCAAAACTTTCTTCTGTTTTTAAAATTGAGGTACTTGATAAACCTTGCCACAGAGTACCATGCTAACCAACTTTTTTTTTTTTTTTTCTTGTTTCTTTCAATTAAGACCGAAAAATTCAGTATGGAGCCACAATATTTTGAGCAACAAATGAAGCACAAGGAAGAGTCCCTTAGAGAGGCTGAAGGTTGTGTTGCCAATGACACTCGTTTCTCTCGGTGGGGCAGATCCCTCAATCTTTTGTTGGATGATCAAGATGGTGCTACACTCTTTCGGATGTATCTGGAAGGGCAGGGCTTGGTGGATCTTCTAAGCTTTTGGTTTGCATGCAATGGCTTTAGAGCCATGGACCCAGCAGAACCCAAGACTTCAAAGACGGCCAAAGCCATATACCGTTGGTATGTACAAAATAGCCAAGCTGTTTCAGGACGTTTAAAGCCAGCTACAAGGGCCCAAGTGAAGGAATGTGTTAAGAACCAACAGCTGAATAGGACTTTGTTCGACCAAGCTCAACAGGAGATTCAGAGGGCCATGGAGCAAGAGGCCTTTCCTTCCTTTTTGCAGTCTGACATATGCAAGGAATACGCTCATGCTGTGGATAGTCCCACTCCGGATAGCCCTGGGCCTGGTCTCCCTACTCTGACTGAGGATGAGGAATTTGGTGGGTTCCACCACTATAACGTTGGTTCGGGAGGAATGGGGAAACTAAACCGTGCCTTCTCACGTTTGCCACCTAGAACCCAAAGGTGAGTCCCGCAAAACTAACCAGTGTTTTTTTTATTTTTTAAGTTTTTGCATTTTGATAGAATTTGTTTTTTTTTTTTTGTTAAAGATGGGTTAATTTTTATTTTTTTCTTCTTCTTTACTTCAAGCTATTTTGTTTGTTCTCCGGCACTTTTTCTTCATTTTCTTTGTTCCTCCTCTCCTTGTGTTAAAGGTTAACTTAGCTGTTATTCCTTTCCCTGAGCTCACATATCTTTGATGTGAACAAAATCTCTCCCTGCTCCAGAGATCAAAGAACCATATCCATGAAGCGGGCCGGGCTTTTTTTTTTTCTCCCTCTATGCTCACCCCCCCCCCCCCTCCCTCCCAAGATGCCTTACTGTTTCAAAGCCTTCTTATCTTTATAATGACTTTTTTTTTTTTTTAAATAACAGTTATTCTTTTTTATGGCTTATGTTGGATTAGATAGTAAATCTGTTAGACGCATCAGTTTAGAAGATATATTTTGAGCTACAGCTTTTTTTCTTTTTTGGTTTGTTCAAACTTCATGCTATTAAAAAAATAAATAAAATTAGCCGCAAACAGCCAAGTATTTTTTTTTTTTTTTCTTTTGCCTGATGCTCAACCAAGAAAGTGGATTTGATACAGTAATGTGTCAATACAATAAAAGCTCACAGTAATGTGAAACCATGCTAGAGAAATTCCAGAAGAAAGAGTTCATGTGGCAGAAGATTTTACAGATAACGTCTTAAATTAGACTTGGGTAGAAACTAGGTTTTAACTTTTTTTTTGGTGCCAGTTGCCCTACATGCAAGTCAAGTTGGCATTTTCTCTAAACTACTGGTCTTTCCAGGAAGAGGGGCACAACTTTAAATAGAACATTGTAAAGGCCGTCAAGCCCTCTCTTGACATTGGATGTGTATGTTGCCTTGTTTGTGGACCTTACTCGACCCAATTCCATTTTTGTAAATACCATTTGTTTTTAAAGTGGGGTTACGGGCATATTTTTTATATTTTTGCAATCTCAATTACATTATTAATATTCATTAAAACATATTAATAAAGCATGATCGGTACATAAACAGTTGCAAAAACTTACCTCATATCATCTCAGGGATCTTGTGGCTGTTTCCATCATAGCTGTGGGCATTATGAAACCCAGTTCATGTTTCTTCCTGGATTTTCCAAGAGGTGCATGCTGGGATGTTTAGGCACAGTAATGCCCAAAGACTCGTGGGAATTGAGTGTCATCATTTTCCAGTAGGCAATGGGGTCTTAGGACAGGAATGTCTACCACCTTGGACTAGAAGCTAGGCCGATTACGAAATGTGCCTAGTAACAGCCATATAGAAGTGAGTAACAATTTAAGATTAAAGCCAAGCTGTTCATAAAGTCAGTTTTTTTAGGGTGAAATTCCGCTTTAATGTAACAAAATGGCGGCACTTGTTGAGGACCACTTTAAAGTAACTTGCGTTACGGAGGTTAAAAATGTCACCTGCAAATGAGGCTCGGTGCCCATTCTTTAGCAGTTACGTAACGTTTTTCTAGTATTTAATCTATTTAATCTGTATCTTTTACAGATCCCATCTGCGGAAAACTGAACCAGCCTACCAGTACTATGCCCCTGCAGCAAGTATCAATGACAGTGAGATTTCAAGCGATGCCCTAACAGAAGACAGCATGTCTATAACAGATGGTAGTGTGTAAGTATTTGATCTTTACATAATCATGCCAAGGTCAAATGCATATTTCTTTGCCTTGACCTGACTTTCTTTAGTGATGGAAGAAATATTTAGGTCCATTTCCAATATTAAATGCTGTGATCTAGTATGTGTGATAGCAAATAACATGAGGGGAAATGGTAGCATCCCAAAAGGAAATGCAGGGGTTAGAAGAGAAATAATAATTCCACATGCTTGGACATGTTTAGATTTCTTTGGCAGGTGGTCATGCAGGCCTCTGTTCTTTCAACATGTAGACTGCCAGAGGGTACAGGTCAAGAAACACATGGCCTCTTGCTTTTTATTTTCCTATTGTTGAAGACCTTGCATGGAATTTTGTTGCTCACTGCAATGAAACTCCCATAAGGTGTGTGTGTGTGTGTGTGTGTGTGTGTGTTCATTTGGCACTTTTTAGAACCCATCATATTTTGTTCCTTGCAACATTTTGATGTCGGGCTGTATGTCTTGTCGCACAGGGCTATGCTGTCAGCTTTGTAAATCACAGAACTAGGTGGAAATGTCCCAAAAAATAGGTTATGTATTGTGAGCTGTAACACAAAAAGCTTTATTGGCAGCTAGAATTTTCTAGGTTGCCTATAATGATACCTAAGGAATCCTGTTGGTGAGACAATGCTCTTGCACATTCCAGTTGGCATGCTGCAAAACTGCAGTAGTAGAAAATGTCTCCTTCCATACTATGAAGTTTGATAGTACTAGGACTCACATGTGGTCAAATAAAATTGCAAACACTTTCGCAAGTTCTCCTTTTTTCCATACATATTATGACTGTAGGTGTTTTGTAGTTAAAAATTAAACTGTAGCTAAATTGTTAGACAGTCAATGCGTGGGTTTTTTTTGTTTTTTTTTTAGGTTTTTGTTATCTAACTTCTAAAAACCTTTTTATCTTACTAACAGAGATGGAATTCCACCATACCGCTCCAAAAAGCAAAGGGAAATCCATAGAAGTGTCAGTGCCAATGGACAAGTGCCTCTGCCTTTTATTCCTGTAAGTATTTTGTCAAGTGTCTGCATAGGCAATGCAAAAATTAAAAAGCCAATAATAATGAAAGTCCCTTCTATGCTGGCTTATTTCTATAATCTCAGCCCTTGATAATGGTGTTCAATGGCCCTTGGTTTTAATTGGCACATAATCTATCAATGACATGTTCTTGTGTATGTCACACTCTTTAGTTCGGGTTCACCGGAACAAAATCTGGTGGCCTAAAAAAACAGATGGGTGGTATACAGAATTTCCTAATATGAGGTTTAAAATTGACCACCTGTATTAAAGTCTCTATTGTGAGATGGAATGGAGGCTGCCATTCCAAGCCTCCTTCTGAAAATGATAGATGGCTTGTCTGACTTTGGTATGTTGGGTTCCCAGTCCTAGAACATTCATGGTGGAAATGAGTGTCCGAACCATTTCTATTTATACTTTGGGTCGGCAAAATGTCAAGGGACTAACATTCTTAACAGAGAATTTATAATTGGCAGCCTCCATTAGAAAGATTGTAAAGTCATGGTGTGTTTCTTTTTAGAAAAAAAACATGTTCTACTTGCTCTGTGAAATAGTTTTGCACAGAGCATCCTCCTCTTCTTGGGTCCTTCTTTGGAGCTATTGGCCCTTGCCTCCTATGGGGGCAGCTGAGCAGCAGCTCCGTGTGTCCATTCAGACACGAAGCTGTGGTCTGGCCCCACCCCTTCTCTCTTCATTGGCTGACTGGCTTTGACAGTAGTAGGAACCAATAGCGCCACACTGCTGTCTCAGCCAATAAGGAGGGGCGTCCCGGGCAGCTGAGACACTGCTCCAACATTGCTGGATCTAGATGAAGCTCAGGTAAGTATTGGGGGGGGGGGGGGCTGCTGCACACAGAAGGCATTGTATCTGAATGTAAAGTGCATAGAGAGCAAACAAACTTTTGCCTTTACAACCACTCTAAGCTGTCACTACAGTTTTAAGCTCTACATGTATGTCCACATTACCACTGCTGTAATAATCCATGACAGCGATCATAATTTGTTTTCCTGCCATCTGACCTTGTATTCCAAATGATTTTGCTTTGGGTTGATAAGCTTCACTTATGCTCCTGAATAAGCCTATTGTGGCCATAGTTGGTAATAAAATGCAAGGAAGACTTCAGATTTTTAGAATGCAATGTCCTATGGCATCCTGTCAGATTTGAGTTTGTCATCAGACCATTGAAAAACAAATTCTCATTGGTTGCTGTGATTTAGCTACTTTGCCTTCTTTTTATATAAGCATATTGCTTGTCTGTGTGTTTATTATTACAACAGCCAGATTTATGTTCCCTGAACATTTTTTCTTTGTTCTTGCAGAGAACCTTGCGCCCACCAGCTGAAATGATGCCAACGAACCCTGCAGAATTTGCTGCAAAACTAATGCTAGCTTTGGAAAAAGTTAAAAAACAAAGAGACGCAGAAGAAAAGCTAGAAGAAAAGCTGCAGAGGTTGAAAGAGGTAAAAATCTTAGAAACTTTCCAGGAGGGAGGCAGTAGTTATCGGCACCAGCAGAAAAATGTCTCTGATCGTAGCGTGCACCTGGCATTATGACAGGTGACAAGTTCAGGCATGCAAATTGTAGAATACCACTGGAGTCGCCTTTGGCAAGGTTCTGCCCTAAAGATACAAGAGTAGCTTTAATTGCTTTATACTCTTCAAAAGGCAGGCTAGAGACTGACAGTGTGGCTTGGTTGAACTATGAAACAAAATTTGGGGCTGGAATGTTAAAAGAAAACAATATTTTGAGAAAAATGTTTTTTTTTTATCCTAACAGGAAGAAGAGAAAGCGGAATATGATATCCCTCCATCTGAGAACGTGCCAGCTGCTTCCTTTGAGGATGACCCACAGTCTATACTGGATGACCACGTATCGAGGGTCTTGAAGACGCCAGCAAATCTGTCGCCTAGATCTCAATCCCCCTTCATTCAAAGAAAAGCCAAAGGTCAAAGCTTAACTTCCTGTCACTTGAGGCCAAAAGCTCCCCCAGGAATGGAGGCACCTGTCGCACAGAATGTAGAGCAACGCAGTTCTGTGAGGTATGTATGCCCTTGCCAGTGAGATGGGGGCCCTGATGTCGTGTGTGTGTCTGAATTAGAGGCTGTTATGGGCACCTATGCAGCCCTAGACTTGACATTCTCTCATGCATTGTCCATGCCTATAGATGCAGTAATACCTTGGTTTGCGAGCATAATTCGTTCCAGAAACATGCTTGTAATCCAAAACGCTTGTATATCAAACTTTTTTTTTTTTTTTTTTTTTTTTTTACAGGGTATAAAAAAGAGGCACCTCCTAAGTGTAGCAATAAGTTGCTAAATGTTCCTTCATTAAATGTAACCATATTGCTCCACTTAAAGGCTCCTCTCTCCTTCCTTTTTTTTTTTTTTATATATTCTGTTGTGACATGACGCTACTCCTTATATCAAGACATCGCTTGTATACGAAGGCAAAATGTATTAAAACATTTTGCTTGTCTTGCAAAACGCTCTCAAACCAAGGTTTTACTGTACCACTAAATCATGCAGATTATCACTACTTCTGTACATGGCTTATTTTTCTGTACACTTACATTATGTACTTCTTTAGTTCCCAGGGTACAAAAAGTTTCAGAAAGCCAGAAGGCTGTACAACGGCACAGAAGCCGGAGGAAGGTCAATCCGCGGTTGGGCTGACCACGCCACTTTCTGCCGAGCAGGAAATGGAACGCAGCCATAGCGTCTTGCAGTGGGTTCTTGACAGTGCCAAACTGATGAAGAAACATAATCGGGATGCTACCACCACGTAAGTTGTGCAGTTGGCAAATGTTTGCTACATGTGCAGTAGCTGAAAAATACATTTACATACGCTTATTCTATGACTTCCATGTCATAATCGTTGAAACTGACTGAAAGTCTATTTGCTAACATACTACTTTTTCTTTTTTTTTTTCTACAGTGTAAGCCACTGTCCAGAGGTAAAGAGGACGACGCACCGCATAGCATCCCAACCAGCACATCTGTTCCTGCAGGATACTTCTATGCCACCTCTTAATGCTCCTAATACCCTCGACCAGCTGGAAGAAGCCCGCAGACGCCTAGTTGAGGAAAAAAGAGTTCCAAAACTTCATAAAAACAGGTAAAGATCAAAAGGATTGTAAAACAGCATTGTTCGTGTCAGCCTGTGGTTTCTGCATGTCTTTGATGGTCCACAACTTGATCTTTCTGCTGTGATTGCAGATTGGTGTACAAAATTGCTTTTCCTTGAAAGTGTGGATTGTTATATTGGCTTTATATGTGTGTGTGTGTGTGTACACACACACACGTGTTGTACTGCAAAAAGTAGTAATTTTTGGTAAACGCAACCATCCCTTTTGCTGTGCATCATTACATTGTGAATATTGTAAGGGCAAAATCCACTGAAAACCTTTTTGGGTGGACCTCATTCTGTTGCATCTGCTTCTGGCTCCACAGATCCCACTAAGGCTCCGTGGTGAGGTTTCCCACAATAATTTGAGTCTCTGCTCCTTTTGTAAAGCCACAATGAAGGCACGTCACTCTCTGGAAGTTTGGATTTCCCTATAATACTTGGTTTTGGCTTTGTAACAGACATGACAGCAGGGTGGAATTGGTGTGTGTGTGTGTGTTTTTCTCTTCTTCTGCCACTTGAGTTTAAACATGATATATGAAGCTCTGTGCCTTGACTGGTCCTCTGAGCCCTTCCTTTTTGTGTGTTTTGTTTTTTTGCTTGGTCTACATTGTACCAGATTACACCTCAGATCCTTGAACTAGGGGGGCAGGAGCTCCAGCCACAGCATGATCCCTTTTGGGGTGCCCAGAATGCTCTGCGGGACCCCCGAACCAGATTCCTTCAGTTTTAAAGGATGCATGGCTCTTAGTTTCTGTACTGCAGGCTACATAGTGTGTGTGTCCTTCCTTGCATATCATTGAACCATATTTTTTGTTGGATTACTCCGTTTTCTTCAGCCATGTTGGCTCTCACAGGACATATGGTCCTACTCTTGTCTATGTAATGTGTATATTTTCTTAAAACGAATAAAAAATAGATGGTAAAAAGGATATAGGAAGTCGGTGTGGGGGTTCACCCGCCAAGAACCAAGCAAAACTGAAATGCCGTAAAGCTTGTCAATTTGACCAGCCTTTTAAGCTGCTGGTGTCATCGAACATCATTGTTTGAGTTGTACTTTTTTTTTTTTTTTTTTTTTTTATGTAATGTTCTTTAGGTACTTGATAGCTGAAAAATCAGCTAAAGATGCTGGTTCATATAAGCTGGACACTTTGTATTTATAAAGGGATGTCTTTATTGCACACTAAGCATCCTGTCATGCATGTAAATCTTGCCTAGCTGCTTAAGCGCAAAAGCTTAATACTGTGTGTTTGTACTCCAGGTGTGTGCCGTCTACAACCCTGAAAGAAAAAAGCAAAGCTGCTGAGAGTGTTTGCTCCTCTGGCTTCTCAACACTGAAAATCTCTGAAGAGTAAGTACTGTCTGTGATCTTGTCACTTCTGCACTGTAGCAGTTTTCACTGTTTTGCAGAAGCTTGAGCTACATATGTGTATATTTATTTCAGTGTGCTTGTGTTCCCTTCTGCTGAGCTCATTTCCCTCCTTTGTTCTTGGCTTTGAAATGCAGAGGTGGTCAAAGACTGTTAAGCACAAGGCAGTACAACATGTATATTGCTGACATCAAGCATATTTAGTTGGTGGCTTTCTCTGTAGCACTCTAAGTAATTGTAGAGCAGGGGTGCCCAACCAGTGGCCCGCTGAGCCATCTGATGTGGCCTGCGACCTCCTGCTCTGGGATGGCTGGTTGGCAAGCCCAGATTGCCGACCTGCCATCCCAGAGCATCAGTGTTGTGAATAAAGTCAGCGGTAGAGGAAGTAAGTGGCTTTTCAAAAAGTGCACAGGATATAATCGTCTATAGCAAAGTGCAGCTAACCGCCACATCCACGTATTGGGGAAGACCACAGACCATCAGTGTAAAGCAGCCTTAGGCCCCTTTCACATGCTCGGTCCAACCCAATCGGACCCTCCATTCACCTCCTATGGAGCGGCAGATGTAAACACTTTTGTCCGTATGCACCTGCCTACATCCAATCCCATGTGGATCCCTCCCCTTCCATCTGATTGAATCAGAGGGCCCATAGAGTAGATTGGACCGTGTCTGTTTTGCATATGCAGGACTGGACACAGACCGGTCATCTGCTCACTCCATTCACTGTGGCCCACCACTGGTTACTAAGTCGCTTCATTGTGGCCCACAACTGGTAACAAGTCGCTTCAGTGGCCCTCGGCCTTCAAAAGGTTGGGCACCCCTGTTGTAGAGTTTTTTTTTTTTCCTCAGTGTTCAGGGGAAAAACCCTTTATTAATTTGAGAACAACTTAAAATGAACCTGTTGGGTAAAAAAAATCTTTCTTATACGCTAATCTTTGTTGCAATCAAATCAAACATGCAATCCTTGTCACGTGGGCACCTGTAGAGCCAGCTGGGGCATTACATGGGGTCGGAGCTCACTACAGACAGTCAAGAGTAGGCCTGACTGCAAATGCCAGAAGATGGGGCTCCTAAAATGTCTTTTCACATGTACCCTAGTCTTGGAAGACCAGCATAGGAAGAAGTTATCATCACTACTTTTCCTAATGAACCCAAATTTATAGTGCAAGCAGCGATACAGTGCCCTAGAGGCAATTGAAACACATGTCAGGTGTAGTCTCTCTCGTGCTCCTTTTATATATTTTACTCACTTAATTTGTTTTATGTTTCTAGGCTGAAGTCCGCTAAAAAGTTGAGCAACGATCAAGGGCAAGGAGGTTTAGCGATTGTTTACTACTTTTGTGGCGAAAGAATCCCTTACATGATTCGAACGAAGGAGCCAAGCTTGACTTTGCAAGAATTTAAAGAGCTGCTGAGCAAGAAGGGAAGCTACAAGTAAGTACCAAGGTTTTCGTATAATGAGGGTTATATGGTAATACAGTAGAGCTAAGTGGAAAGCGAGGCATTACAGCAGATCTTAACTGCATGCAAGCACCAAAAACACAATTTGTCACTTTTAATATTCAAAGCAAACTTCCATTCATCCATGTCTCCATTCTTTGTTTTGTTGAAATTACTGAATTCCCCCCCAGTATTTCTGGCTGTGGCCATCTTGAGTAAGGGCAAATTAAGGAAGTCCAGCCTGAGCTTTTTAAGCTGGGCTTCTCCTATGGGTCACAGGAGTGTAATTCGTTTTGCACTGCTGTGACCCGTTTTCAGTGGAGTGCGGTCTGAAGTCCACTCTTGTCACTGTCATCAGTCTGGGCAGCGTGTCATCACGGCTTCCAAGTCGGGATCCTCCAGATGCCCTGATTGATGGCAGTCTCAGCGAGCCCCTTAGACGGCCTCTCCCCGCCTTCTTTATAGCTTAGCACTCCAATGAGCGTGGAGAAGCAGAGAGGAAAGACTGACTAACAGTCAGCAGCTTTCCTTGCGAAGATCTGTGAGAACCGAGCCATCGGCGATGTTCGGTGGCTCGGTTCTCAGTGCAGAGATGGTGGAGGACAGATTGAGCATCGGTCTGATGCTCAATCAATCGAGGCAAATATGAATCAAAAATTAAATAAAACGTCTCTTTTGATGTAGAAACTCCTTGTAATCCATCTGCCCCTTTCTGAAGACTCCTGGGATGTATGACATTTGCCAAGGCAAGAAACCAGGAATTAACTGAAGAAATGTAAAAGTTTAGAAAACTACGAAGTGATCTACTTTCCTAACGCTAGCAGCATGAGGATTAAATATCAATGTTGATTGGAAGATTGCTTCCACTTTAATCTATAGCAACCAATAGGATTTTTTTTTCTTTTGAGTGGCATGATAAAAAGCGGACTGCTGATTTTGATGTGGACTACTATACACTGATTTCAGAGAGTAACCCCCTACTTATTGTTTTCAGATATTACTTTAAAAAGGAGAGCCAGGAGTTTGAATGCAACGCTGTATTCCAAGAGATCTCCGAGGAGGACGCCGTACTGCCACTCTACGAAGAAAAGATTATCTGCAAGGTGGAGAGAGCATGTTGAATGTACACTTGACACAAGTGAATAGCATCTTGGTGCGGCTTGTAGAAGTAAAGTCTTGCTGGACGATGGGACAGTGCAGCAAGATGGAAGTGGAGAAGGACAAGGTGGATAAAGCAAAGATTTTAAGAGATTGAAGCAACTGGCATGTGGAGGTATAAATGGAATGCCTGCCTAGAGGAAAGGACAACGTTGTCCGTTGGGTTGCAGTATGTGAAGCAGAAGTTTGTGATCTCGTACTGTGGATAACCATACCGAAAACGGAGCTTTACGTGAGAGCAGAAGCAGGTTTTCCAGGTGCAAAAAGTGAAAATGCTCACTTTCTGAATGTTTAAGGCCACGGAGTATATTCAGGTACATTTTTATGTACATACTTCAGTGTATTTATATAGCACATAGCTCTTTTTTTATTTTATTTTTATTTATGGACAGGAGGGGACTTTGCCATATAACATAGAGCATTGCCTGCTATGTTGTGAATTACCACTACAAAATCCAACATTGCAAGTCTATGGATAGTCAAACACCCTTACTACAGAACCTGAAGAGCTGATCGTCATTGGTCAGTTGTGTCTTTCATGGAATGAGGTCAGAACCTGGACCATTCAGAGCAAAAAAGAAAAAAAAATTCAACATGCCATCAGTTTGAAGAGTAAAAGCTTTCCTGTATGTTCAGCCAATGCTGAATATTGATCTATGGATGACGGCTACTTCTAGGAGACACGTTTTCTATTTCTGGTCATCAAGCTATGCAAAACGGTTGATCCAAATGCTGCTAATTCAGTTTGCTGGTGGCATTCTTGTCTCGTTTGTAAAGCAAGAATTCACAGCCAATACTGATCAGAGGGATGTTGCCATCTGACATTTTTACTTTAAGTCTATTTTGAAATGCCTTTTTTATAGCTGAATTTTACATTGTGGTACTAGTTTTTAATATAGAGGTAAACTGACCCTCTGTGTTTGCAATCGGAGGGTCTTGTCAGTTTCTCCTTTAGATTTGTTCTGTTTTAGGAACAGATTGGACTGTTTGTTTGGATCCAGCATGAAGGTCCCATCTGAATGCGTTTCGCAGGGCTCACTATTGCCTCGTTTTCACGGAACAGTTCGGGTCGGTACAGTTTGGAGCGCTTAGAATGGTCCGGTCTATTCTTGTGAGTGTTTTCACTGCAAGTCGGACCATCCCGAGCCATTCAGGGTTTAGAAAAAATGCCTAGTGTCCACCAATCAGTGGAATGTATTGTAGGTCCGCCCTAACCGAACCGTTCAATTTTCTATGGCCCCACATCTGAAGCAGGACCCAGAATGGTCCGGTATGGTTCTGTTTATGGCACGCTTTCATAATGGAAACGCCCAAAATAGCGTACCAAACCGATCCGCTCAGTGGAAACGAGGCATATGATCCTGTTGCGCTAAGAATATGGACAAATAGAACTGAAGCCATAGCGACTAATTCTTATACTCTGTTTTAAGGGTTTATTTTTCTCCCTTAATTAACTTAAAGGGTTTGATTGCCTTCTGTACATACTGTAAGAGCACAAAAAAACTAAAACATGCCTTTATTTAAGCAATAATAGAAAACTGGGCATTTAGTAGGCATTTTAAGCCTCTTGCATATTTAGATGCTCTGTTTAAAGTCTATACTTAACTTTTATCATCCCAGACCTAAAGGATAAACTTGTACCAGGTTGTCCATCTAAAGTCCTGGCTGTATCCAGACAAGAACACACGGCTTTATTTACTAAAACTGGCGAGTGCAAAATCTGGTAAACTTTTTTTTTTTCTTTTTTTTTTTTTTTTTGTCAAAGCTTAGTTGCAAGCTGGCTACCATACAGAGCTGCACCAGATTTTGCACGCTACAATTTTAATAAATCCCACTGTTGCAGAAATATGGATTTTGCTTACTGATAAACGCAGTGGGATTCATTAGGGAAAAGTTCCTATTGTCTGTTATAAGTGGAGAGTCAGGCCATCAGGGACTGTGATGGACAGCACTGGTGTAACTTTAATGCTAGGTTCACACTTCTGTATGTGGATTTAGGTGTGGGAATCAGTTATTTCTTCAACATCAGTACAACCGCACTGCTTTGTAAAATCGCCTTGATCAAAAAGACCATGCCATTTCCCTGCAGCCGTGTTTTTTTTTTTTTTCTTGCGGAAACATGGGCCTGGGAGCCCATCATTTGAATGGGCTGTTGTGCCCTTGCAAAAACGCATAGGTGTGAACCTAACATCAGACCTCATTCACAAAGGTGTGCAATTTTATGCGGTTTTGGGCCTTTAAAAAAAAAAAAATATATATATATGCACCTGATGACTTTAAAGTGTTTGCTAAACCCACAACAGTAAAATCGGTCTGTATATGCAGTAAAACCTGCTTGTTCTACTCACTGTGGGTTAATCCTCTGCATTGTGTTTAAAAAGAAAAAATCTGTTTAACCCTGTCTTCTCTGAATCTTCTTCCACTGTCCCCTAACCATCTCGCAAGATGGAGCCTTTGGAATCCATTCTGCACATGCTCCGTTTGGTGTGTGTATTAGAGGGGTGTCTTTTTTTTTTTGGAGGGTGCATGTGATCAGCACACAGGGCCAGTCAGCACTGTCCAGACAGAGGGTCAGGGGTCCTGCAGCCTCATGGGACAGTCGGAGTAGAATTAAAACTCCTACAAGCTTTAACGAGATACAGATGGCAACAAGACTGCTATATACTGCTGATAAGTTATTTAGCAGTTTATATTTACTACAATTATTGCATTTCCATGTTCTGTGGGAGACCAGATATAGTGAATACATGGTCCTGGGTTTAGCAACACTTTAAATTGTATCATTCATACTGTTTTACTTGGCTTTTCCTTGGCTGCATTAATTTTTTTTTTTTTTTTTTTTTTTTATATATATATATAAATTCATGTGCCCAGATCGGTTAGTCTGATCGCATCTGTCTAAATGCAAGCCCATTTACCATTGGAGAACTCGCTCTGGAAAGAATAAAGTTTTATATTTTCCAGACTAATTCCTCCTGCATTTAAATAAAACAGCAGGCAAGTGTGAATGAGGGCTAAAAGTGAGGTTTTGCCATTTTTACGCTAAACTACTGTGAGGTGAGTTCCGTGTAAATTCCCATATTAGTGGTGCCTGGTGGACCGTTCACCTAATGTGGAAGGCCTGCAGTTTTGGGGGTGCAGTAACATAGGTTTTTACAAATTGTCATTTAATGGTGCAGCACTTGCCATGTAACCAGTGTCTCTTACCTGGAGAAGGTGAATGTGTTTTTTTTTTTTTTTTTTTTTTTTTTTTAATAGATCTAGAACTAGTTATAATATGTCTATGGACACCTGAAATTAGATTCTAAACAAGGTAAAAACACATTTGATTAGAACTGGAACACCTCATTACAAACTGGACCAGCAGGGATTATATATTTTTATTTTTATTGCCTTTCAATTAAGCTGCCACTCCAACTGCCCCCCAAATCTCTGCTGTCACATGATGTGCTGAAAGAAGGGCAGATGACATGGAACTTGTCTCTGCATACATTGCAATAACTAGAGCAAGAATACCATCTGCTTTGCTTATTCCTTGTGTGCCATGCCTAGACTAGTTCTGTTCAGTGCCAAAAGCTGACTTGTTGTTACACGGCAAGGCTATATATATATATATATATATATATATATATCTATATATATATATATCTATCTCATAGTATTTATTGGCGTATAACACTTTTTTTTTTATTTTTTTTACCCTGAAAATAGAAGGTAAACTGTACCTGCGTGTTATACGCAGGGGGCTATGGATTTTAATTTTTTTTTATTGAAAATTCCCTCCTAAGGCCCTGTACACACGATCAGACATGTCTGATGAGACTTGTCTGACGGACCGTTTTCATCAGACAACTCTGAACTTGTCTGATGTGCGTACACACCATCGGACCAAAATCCGATCAGACCAGAACGCGGTGACGTAGAACACGACGTGATGAAAAAATGAAGTTCAATGCTTCCAAGCATGCGTCGACTTGATTCTGAGCATGCGCGGGTTTTTGGTCCGATTCTTTTGTGTACTAACCATCGAACCTGTCCGACGGACAGGTTCCATCAGACAGGTTTTAAAGCATGTTTTAAAACTTTGGTCTGACGGACAACGGTCTGATGGGCTGTACACACCATCAAACTGGTCTGCAGACCAGTTTCATCAGACATGTCTGATCGTGTGTACAGGGCCTTAAAGTTAGGGTGCATGTTGTACGCCGATAAATACGATTATATATATATTTGATTTGTGCTGCATTTTTAATAAAAAATAAATTAAAGTAGACCATCAAGATTTGCCTTCTATGTTTGCATTTCCATACTAAGCTGTTGTCCAAGGCTGGAAAGCGCAGTTATTGTGCGCAAATAGGGGATCGGTTTTTAGAATTAAAAATATTGTATTTTTGAAATATGTAATTTTTTATTCTTTCACTGTCCAAATTGATAACCAATGGATTCTCCTGTTACCCCCAAGATAAATTTCAGCTCAAAATGCAAATTTCTCTAGTTGTACTGCAGCTGTTCACAAACTCCAAATTTTACTATAATATTATTATTATTTTTTATTTTTTTCTGGAATGCAATTGTAAATGTTTTAAATATATAAAGATAACTATTTAATTCCTATTAATAAAGTATTGTTCTCATCTTGGTAACATGGTTGCCCGGATAATCCTGTACTTGGCAACACCTGTTTTAGAGGTGTTGGGAAATAAAAGTCTGCTGTTACAGGGAAAGAAACTGAGAAAAAAAAATAAAAAATGATACCTGTAACAGCAGATGATATGGTAGCCAATCATTTGCCAGCAGTTTTATACAGTAATTCATATTTTTTATATCTAATTATATACACTTGTATAAATATAAATACATTGTTTTATATATTTCAGAGTGATTAAGGTGTATAAAATTGAAAACATTTTCTTATTCTACAAAATGTAAAAATGAGCTGAAATAAAATTTATATTTTTTTTGAAACTTTGTGTGTGGTGAAATTTTACAGGAAAGCTCAATTTTTAAAACAAACGTGAGGTATATGAGGCGGTAAGGAGGCCTGTTTTTTTCCCTGGGTATTCCCCAGGTTTTATTCTCATGTGAGGTATGAGTGCTGCAATGACTGAATGCCCCCCCCCTTCTTCTTCTTTATTTATTTTTTTTTTATATTAATTGATCAGGTTTAAAGTGTTTTTTTATAAGCGTAAAACATCTGATCCTGTAGTTCCAGTAAGTTTGCAGGCTATGGTGTCACTCCAGGACAGAATGGGAGCGTCAGAATCACTAGATGAAACCTGAGGCGTAAAAAGAAAACATAAGCTGCAAAAGACACTATTGGTTCTTGAATTTAGATACACTTTAGGCCACAGAAAATCTCCCATGTAGCTCTAGGTATAGTCACATGTTAGACCATTACAGTGTCACTAAACCCACATCAAAAAATAAATAAATGCTGTATTACATGCTGATCATACTTGGTCACTATGAGCTTCCTTTTCTGTATTCCTGCAAAAAACCTGGTTGATCCTGCTGCTCTATTTCCAGCCCCTGTCCAAGTCTCCAATGCAGCTAGGGTTTTTGAAGAGTAGGGTTGGCGGCTCTGCCCATGCTCAGTTTTTATGCTGAATTTCTTTCCTATACCATCTGAAGCAGCCCATGTGACTATAATCACACATATGGGTGTATACACGATGGTAAATGACAGCCTGCTCCCTCCTCCATGCTCACTAACAAGCTAAACACAAAGGGGTTGGGGTAATACAAGTAGATTAATGGTGGCTTCACCTCCCACTCCCTCCTCGATGCCCACTAATCAGAATAGGGAGGGAAGGTGAAGCCACCAGGTGTTTAAGACACAAGCTGGAGGGGCATGACCCAGCCTGTGACTGGTACAAATCCACCTACACATGTTGTACCAAAAAATTCATTTTTGATTTCAAATATATGTTTGTTTGACAATTATAAAATGGCTTCAGCTCTTCTGAAGGCTGTTTACAAGGTTTGAGAATGTTTGACCATTCTTCCACACATGCATTGGTGAGGTCAGGCACTGATGTGGCAGAGAAGGCCTGGCTCGCAGTCTCTGCTCAAATTTATCCCAAAGGTGTTCTATCAGGTTGAGGTCAGGACTCTGTGCAGGTTAGTCAAGTTCCTCCACCCCAAACTCTCTCATACATGTCTTTTTGTTTGTGCACTGGTCCAAATCATTTGGTGTGGCGTTGTTTTTCAGGAGTTGAGTTTGGTCCCAGTGAAGGGAACTCTCTCCGCTATGATTGAGCACCAATAAGGGTGTAAAACGCATGAGATATTTGTATCTGTACCTCTGTTGGTGTATGGATCCCATTTTACATCAATAAAGGTGTTGCATTGGGGTGCGACTGTCCAATTTTCCTCTTTCTTCATTGAAGGGAACTCCTAAGGCGTCAGCATACCAAGACAATTTCATGCTCCCAACTTTGTGGGAACAGCTTGGGGATGGCCCCCTTCGTGTTCATGCACCAGTGCACAAAGCAAGGTCCAGTAAATCCATGGATTAGCAAATTTGGGAAGGAGGAACTTGACTGGCTTGCACAGAATCCTGACCGCAACAAGATTGAACACCTTTGGGAGCGGAGACTGCGAGCCAGGCCTTCTCATCCACATCAGTGCCTGACCTCACAAATGCGCTTCTGGAAGAATGGTCAAACATTCCCATAGACACTCCTAAACCTTGTGGACAGCCTTCCCAGAAGAGTTGGAGGGGTTATAGCTGCAAAGGGCTGGCCATCTCCATATAGAAGAATACCCCATACACACTATTGGATGTTATGCAGATTTTTGTCTTCAGATTTGCCCAAATCCTATAAAATACAAAGGTCAAACCTTAAGAGTTTAAATTTGTATGCAATCGGGCAGGCTCTTGCACGGTATGATTGTTATCCAACCAAGCATCTGATTTTTGTCAAAAGGTTGTGTGCCAGGATCTTATCTTGCATACTAATGGTATGCAAATTGTCATTTGACATCACAAACTTTGTGACATACTACGAGGAATTTCAGCTCTTGTGTGCCACCCTTTAGGCCCCTTCTGCTATTCGTGTTTGAGCATTGTTTCCGAGCATGCGTGTTTGTACTTTCGATCTTTTGTGTGACAGATTTGTGTATTGGCCATCCAAAAATCGGATGTCCGAACCGTGGTCCACCAAAAATTTACTAGCCTGTGTTCCAACATTTGTTGGTCGAAAATTGGAAAAACCAATTGTCTAAAAGGAGCGTACAAACAGATTCTAGGACAAGTCTGTCAACAGACAATCCCCTTCCAACAATCGAAACCGTGTGTATGAGGCTTTAGACTGGGAGGCCATTAACCACTTTAGCCCCGGAAGAATTTACCCCTTTCCTGACCAAAGCACTGTTTACAATTCGGCACTGCGTCACTTTAACTGACAATTGTGCGATGTTACACCCAAACTAAATTGATGTGTTTTTTTTTCCCAGAAAAACTCTGCGATTTTTATATATAAACAAGTCAATTTTGAAGAAAAGCATTATCTTGTACTTTTTGCCATAATAAATATCGCCAAAAAATATATTTTTCCTCTGTTTTAGCAGCCCAGGTTCACACTGTGCTGCAGGAGTGAAGCCGTGTGAGTTCAGCTGAACTTGCACAATTTCACTCCTGCTGGCAGTCCTGATTTCGGCTGCGATTTTTAGAGACATCTGTGCAGGTTTCTGCACAGATGTCTATGTAAATCGTGGCCCGAAATCGCAAAAAGTAGTACAGGAACTACTTTTTGAAATTGGTGCAGCGCCACAGATGCGCCGTCGCACCGATTAGGGCGGTGCCAGTGCCGCTGATTTGAGATGCGATTTGACATGTTAAATAATACCCAGTGTGAACCTGGGCTTAGGCTGATATGTATTCTTCTACATATTTTTGGTTAAAAAAAAAAAAAGCGCATCAGGTGTATATTGATTGGTTTGCTCAAAAGTTTATAGTGTCTACAAAATAGGGGATGGATTTATGGTGCATATATATAATTTTTTTTTTTTTTTTTTTTAATATCATGACTGTGACATGGCAGACACTTGACACTATTTTGGGACCATTGTCATTTATACAGCGATCAGTGCTATAAAAAAAATAGCACTGATTACTGTTTAAATGTCACTTTTGGTAATATAGTGTATATTGTGAGTAACGTTGCATTCTTTTTACCCTGAAAAGAAGGATTAAAGTCAAATAACACTCGTATAGCCCCAGTTTGCTTGCTTGGGTTCAGTAAACTCCATCAGTAGCAGGCAGGGGGGGCCACCTCCTAAAAATGATTGTGCTGACCACATGATGTAAGTGGGTCGCTCTAAAACTGACTTGCAAGCATACATAACATTAGTGTGTCCTTTTAAATAAGGAGTGTAGCTGAATTTTGTCCAAGCAGCGAAAGCGGGTTAAGAATTCTCAAACTGCATTGTGTGTGATGGCTAATGTCCAAAACACACAGAATTCATGTGTGATTTATAACACTTCTGTAACAAGCCCAAAATGTTACCGTTTTTTTTTTTTTTCCCTCCTTACCTCTTGGCACATTTTTTACTTCCACCAGATTCTGTATTTTGCCCGGAGTTCTCCTACAGGTATGTTTAAAGGAAAAATATTGACATGTTCGCAGAACAATGAAAGGCTTGGCTTAATGGCATTAAATGGAGCCTGTAATGGTAAGTCTTACTGCACAGGAGCACAAAGTCTCATTGTTATGAACTTAAGCCACTCCTTTTGTAGGAGACATTATTACCCGTAAGTTTCTAAATGAGCTTTCCTCTAGCACTTTAATATTACCCTCCCCATTATATAGCAGTGGATTCTGACAGCTGTCTGCTAATAAGGAATTCAAGCATTGACCTGACTGGCAGGATAAACTTCTAAGGTGAAAATGATTGTCATTACTTTTGTTTACAGGATAAGCAGCTTATGCCATAAATATTCTATATTAGCAGGTTCTTATCGACGATGGGAGTAAAAAAAAAATCAATTACACCCACCCTAAAAATCATTTTAAATGGTGGATTGGAGATGTGTGTTGCAGTCATTACCTGTAGGTACTTGGCTGTTAATTAAAGGATTAATCCATGGCAGTTCAATGTCCTGTCTGGGGATTGTGGTTCCACTTTCTCCAAGTTATACTTGTGCTTTATTCGTTTTCTATCGTCCAGAAAGTTTAATGTTTACCATCTAAACTTCTACTAAAAATTCAATCACTTTCACTATAGTTACTTTTAGCCCTGATTCACACCAGTGCGGCTTTGAAACCGCGCAATTTCATGTGCGTCTTTCTGACATTTGTGTGAGTTCATTCACAGAGATTTCATTGCAAGTTGCACAGAAATAGAAAAGGAACTCTTTTCAAAGTTTTCTGCAACGTTTTGCGGCTATTTGAACTGTTGGCAATGGGGTGCGACTTGTCATGCGATTTTTTAACCATCAAAAAGCACTGATTTGAACCAGGGCTTAGGGCAGAAAGTCCAGGCAAACCACTAAATACACAGGTGTAATCATGGGCGTAGCATAAGGGGTTGCAGTGGTCTCAATCACAACCCTACCCCTAGCTCCAGGGGGCCTCTGCAGCCTCCCTGTCATATTTTATGTCCTCCACAAAGTCCAGCTCTGATCTGCCCAAGGGCCCCACAGCCAGGCTCCAGTATCGGGCTTCCACTTTGCTTTACAGCTTGTCCCCAGTCAATGAGAACAGAGGAGTGTGGCCTGTGGGAAGCAATTTCCTGAATGGAGAGGTGCACAGGGTGAGAACAGGCTAGGGGCCAGGTAAGCTTTTGCATCGGGGCCCACAAGCTTCAAGCTATACCTCCGGGGTGTAATGCATGTATATGTCAGTATCTAGTTCTATTATGTACATTTAAGAAGGAAGCCATCCTTTTTTTTTTTAAACCAATCTACTGAGCCGGCCACAACCATCTCTGAAGGGAGTCTATTCCACATTTTCACAGCTCTTACTAAGAAGAAATCTTTCCGTATCCGAAGATATCTTTTCCTCCTAGATGTTTTTAAAGAGTGCCCCCTCGTCTGTAATGACCTTAAAATTATTAACTCAACACCTAGTTTAAAATATGGACCACTTATTTGAACATAATGATATCCCTCCTTAACTGCTTGCCAACCCCCACACGACTATTTACATCGACAACATGTCGCGTGCAGGGAGATTAGCATGCATGTACATCCCTTTAAATCTGCTGACCAGCTCCGCACCCCGAGATGGTTTGGGGTGAGCTGGACCGCAGAGTGAAGGCAAAAGGGCCAACAAGTGCTAAGCATCTCTGGGAACTCCTTCAAGACTGTTGGAAGACCATTTCAGGTGACTACTTCTTGAAGCTGATCAAGAGAATGCCAAGAGTGTGCAAAGCAGTAATCAAAGCAAAACGTGGCTACTTTGAAGAACCTAGAATATGACATATTTTCAGTTGTTTCACACTTTTTTGTTATGTATATAATTCCACATGTGTTAATTCATAATTTTGAAGCCTCCAGTGTGACTCTACAATTTTTATAGTCATGAAAATAAAGAAAACTCTTTAAATGAGAAGGTGTGTCCAAACTTTTGGTCTGTACTGTGTATATATATATATATATATATATATATATACAAAGTTTAAAACGCCCCTGTCATTGCTGTGTGCGTTAGAGCGAGAGCAATAATTCTAGCACTAGACCTCGCCTGTAACTCTAAACTGGTAACCTGTAAAAATAAAATAAAAGCGTCGCCTATGGAGATTTTTAAGTACCGAAGTTTGGCGCCATTCCATAATTGTGCGCAATTTTAAAGCATGACAAGTTAGGTATCTATTTACTCGGCATAACATCATCTTTCACATTATACAAAAAAATTGTCCGGAAGCAGTTAAAGTACTACTAAGGCTGACCATACACAAGATATTTTGTTTTGTTACCCCGTCCACGCACTCAATGTGGATGGGTGAATCCCCCCTGCTGAGCTATTGTATCCTGACAACGGGGAAATTTCTGTGTTGTCAGAGTACACTCCTCAAGAGAACATTTTCCAACAGGCTTATTGTACACAAGTCAATCAATAGCTCAATTTGTGTACAACCTCCCTGGCCATACATGAATCGAAATTTGGCTGGTCCCTGCTGAAGCGGCCGAATTTCAATCCATGTATGGCCAACTTAAAGGTAAAACATTTTCTTTCGTTTTGGATAGAGTGAAGAGGGGTTGGGACACTTATCAGATTGTTTTCGCTGTCTGTACCCTCTCTATTTGTTATGTTTGCTGTTACCTTTCAAAGTGAAAATAAAAAAAAACTAAAACATTTTGGGTTGCTCCCAGAATAATAAGAGATGGTAAATCCTCCAATGGAGACACTAGATCTGGCGACCCTTTTGTCTTGGCTATTGGACAAGAAGTAAAGGGAAATCTTGCCACTAGGAAACAGATGACAAAAACAAACCTGGCAGGGGATATAACACTCCATTACTCTGTCCAAAATGAAAAAAATGTTTTACCAAAATTTCTACTTTAAACCATTTTTATAAATTGAACCTGAAATCATTACAATTGCCCTCTGATTAGAATTTGCTGTTTCTGTCTGTTGAACATTATGGTTCTGAGGTCTCCTCTGAAGCAGTCAGCTTGTTAGGTTAGGATTACATCGGTTTGCATCTGTGAGCTGCATGGGCATGGTAGCGCATTAATTTAAATGGGCTGCCGTGCCTCCTGAAACGCAGGGAAAAGGTCTCTGGACCATTTCTGGAATTGCAGCCCGCAAAGGAACCACATGTACAGTGCAGTTTTCAGTGCATGCAGCGTGTCATTAGGATTATTGTCTTGTGTTTTTCTGTGTGGGTGGTTGCGGCTGTGGGAAGAGGAGCGGACCTGCAGCGGGAACCACAAATACAGATGTGAACTTAGCCTTTCTCTCTACTCTCAGTTAGAGAAAGATCATCTAAATATGGCACTAATCAAAATTCAGCTTGTTGAGCAGGGAGCACATTTTTGAACTGATATTTCCATTTTTTCTCCATATTTCTGTGGTGTTTTTTTGTTGTAGCAGTGTCCTTTTATGCATTAAAAGTGGTGTTTGGCACACTTTAAATTGTGGACTGACGCTAACAGAAATGTAAAAACTATAAAAAAAGGGGGGAACACCAGTGTCGCAGTCATAAAAACTGCAACTGACAAATAAAAATAAAAGGTTAGGCAGGGGACAAAAAAAACACGAATAAAAAAAACCCTGGAGCAACCAAAAAAATAATAATAAGGTATTCAGTATTGTATACAGCAATAAGTGTTATGTAATGCTGTGTTCAACTTTTTTTGGGGGGGGGGGGGGGGGCGGCACACCAACATCATCCTCTCCTCCGCGGGAGACAGATGGGAAAGCGGCAATCCTGTAAACCTGAGTATCTCTTTAAGAAACACTGCACCACCAAATTGAGGACATGTGTCAGGCATGGCACGTGTGTCAACTTTCCCTGTCGAAGGGCAGATAGGTTAGTGCCACCATTCCTGGCTCAAGCTTCCATGGCATGAACCACCTTTGGGCCTTCCCCTGCGGGACTGAAAGAATCTCTGCTCTGGTGTGGCTCCTGCCTCCTAAACAGACCAGCTGAAGCACTGTATGGCATATTTTAGCCTGACTTGTTGAATGTCCACTTGACTGCTTAGGGGGTACTGGTGGTTCATAGCACAATCCAGCAAAGGAGGAAAGGGTGGAGCTGACAGATCTCACATCATAATCACCAACTGTATGGAGACGTGGCGGCAAAACAAGCTCCAGCACTGAGCCTGTCCTGCATCTTTTCTAGCTGCAAGCAGAGTTGCCAGTATGCTGTGAACAAAAAATGGAGTTACTTACCGGTAACATCCTTTTCCAGGAGTCTTTCAGGACAGCCACCCTAGAGAGATCCCGGCTCCTCCCCTCTCAGGAAACACCGCCTTCAGCCAAGATTTAAGCCTCATCCTCCCGTCGGCCCCTCAGTTCTTCAAGAGTACCTCCGGCCCACTGGGGAGACACAAGAAAACGTCATACAAAATGGTTATCTTACCTGACGGTCTTGTGCGATGAGTTCTCAGATATCCAATAACCTGGGTGGGTACCGGTGCTGTCCTGAAAGACTCCTGGGAAAGGATGTTACCGGTAAGTAACTCCGTTTTTCCCTAGGCCATCTTTCAGGACAGCCACCTTAGAGAGGATAAGCGAGCACCTTACCTTAGGGTGGGACTACTGCCTGCAGTACTTTACGACCAAAAGCCTGGTCTTTGGCTGACAGCAGGTCTAATCTGTAGTGCTTCACAAACGTGGAAAAGCCGGACCACGTTGCCGCCCTACAAATCTGCTCTGGAGAAGCACCAGCCCACTCTGCCTGAGAAGTCGCCACTGCCCTGGTGGAATGTGCCCTAATACCATCTGGTGTCTCCAATCCCCCTAACACATAGGTTTGAACAATAGCCGACCTTAACCACCTGGCTATAGTATGTCTGGAGGCTCTGGACCCCTTCCTAGCCCCTGAAAACAATACAAAAAATGAATCTGACTTTCTAAATTGTCTAGTAATTTCAAAATACTGAAGGACGCACCTTCTGACATCCAAATTATGAAAAATACACTCCTGTTCCCTCACAGGATTCAAACAGAAAGTAGGCAAAATAATTTCTTGGCCAGGTCTGTTTTAAAAACCACACGATCTGAGAATACTTGAAAAAACACAGTTTTAAGGTGCAGAACTCCAGTGGTTCCAAAGGTTCCCCTGTAAGGGCCTGTAAAACTAAAGAAAGGTCCCACACAGGGAAAGAGGAAATTCTGACTGGCCTCTGTCTGCTTAAGGCTTTAAAAAACCTTACTACCCACGGACCTGTCGCTAATTGTCTCTCCAGGAAAACACTCAAAGCGGATATCTGTCCTAGTGTCCTTTCAAAGTGCTGAGAGCTAAAACCTTTATCAGCTCCAGACTGCAGAAATTCTAGCACTGCTACCGAACTGCGTATGTCAAAAGAGCACCAACTATTGAAACGTTTCCAAACTTTACGATAAATCGCCTGCGTCTCCTTCTTTCTGCAGCTTAGGAGGGTCGTGACTAGACGCTATGAGAAACCCTCGCCCCTTAGCAACTCCTCCTCAGAAACTAAGCTGCAAGGTTCCACCTCTCCACATGAGGACAGCAGATTGGACCTTGAGTAGGAAGATACTCCTGGGCTGGTAGAATCCAGGGTGGTTCTACAGACAGACTTTTCAGGATGGAGAACCACAGTCTCCGGGGCCAATGTGGCGCAATCAAAATGAGGGTTGTGTTCTCTACCTGGAATTTCCTCAATACTGCTGGAATCAGCACCGGAGGGCCTAAAGCATAGCACTTGGAAAATGTCCAGGCCTAAACCAGTGCATCTATTCCCAACGCCCTGTCCGTCTGTTCAGGGAAAAGAAGAGAGCTGCTTTGGCATTTTGCCTTGAGGCAAAAAGGTCCACGCATGGTACCCCCCACTTTCTGACGACCATGTTGAAGACCTCAGGGTTTTCCTGCTGAGGAAATCCGCTATCTAGTTCTGTTCCCCTTTCAAATGTATTGCTGATAGGGACAGAACATTGGCTTCGGCCCAACTGAGGATGCCCTCTGCCAAAACCCACAGTGAGCCACTTTTTGTACCGACCGGATTTGCACATGTTGACCTTGAAGTTCCCCTTGAAAGGATCTGAGTGCCAACTCTACTGCCCTCAGCTCTCTCCAGTTGTAGGACCTCTCTGCAACCCTCTCCCCCAGGTGCCTTGTACCATCTGGGGACCTAAGTGTGCTCCCCAAGCTGTACCGCTGATATCGGTTGTGACCGTCCTTGACACCGGTAAGATCCACTCGAGACAGTGCCAAATTTGCCCCCTTTCTCCACCACCAGAGAGGTCATTTGACCTGACTTGGTACTGAAATCAGGCAATCCAGGGACCCCTGACTGTGGTCCCAGACCCTCAGAATAAAAAGCTGTAGAGGGCGAAAATGTAGCCCTGCCCACTGAACTGCTGGAAGAGTGGATGTCAGTAAGCCCAAAGCTGACATAGTCTTTCTCACCGAAACCTGATAGCTGCCTTGAAGGAGCAACATTGCGTTGTCTACCCTCAGGATCTTCTCTGGGGGAAGGAAGACTCTGAGTTTTTAAATCCAACACATAGCCTAGGCAGGTGACTTTTTGGGACCGGACCAAACTGGACTTCTCTAGGTTTAAGAGCCATCCTAAATTTTCCAGGATGTCTTTTGCTGCCTGAAGATCCCGGGACAACTGCAGCAAACAGGAGAAGGCCGTCGAGGTATGCGATTATTGAGACTTCCTTGAGTCGCAAGAACGCCAGAACTTCCACCATCACTTTGGTGAAGATGCGGGGGGAAGATGATAGGCCAAAGGGGAGAGCTTTGAACTGACGATGAAACACCTCTTCTCTGGTTTTTACTGCCAGCCTGAGGAATTTCTGATGGTCTTCTGCTATGGGAATGTGCAGATATGCATCTTTCAGATCGATCAATGCCATATAGCAGTTCAGTCCATACGGAATCTCCTGTAGGTGACCGAGGCGTTCAGAGGCTTCAGGTTCAGGATGAGCCTGAATTTTCCCGAAGGTTTGCGGACCACAAAGATGTGGGAATAGAAGCCTCTGCCCGTCTCTAGATTTGGGACCCGGACCACCACCTCCTGTTATTCCAGTTCCTGCAAGGAGGAAAGAAGAGCCGAAGACTTTTCTATACACATTCAGGGCCGCCATCAGGAATTTTGGGGCCCCTTACACAGCTTCAGGGATGGGCCCCCTGGAGCAGAGAACCGGGGGGGGGGGGGTGCTGCCGCATGAAATTGAGAACCGGGGGGGGGGGTGCTGCCGCATGAAATTGAGAAGCGGGGGTGCTGGCGCGAATTGAGAAGCGGGGGGGCCCTGAAGAAATAAAGAATAAATATAAAAAAGGGGCCCTGGGGACCTCTATGCCCTTTAATAAAAAGAGAGAATATATATATATATATATATATATATATATTTTTTTTAAAGGGTGGTTGCCAACTGGGGCCCCGGGGACCTTATTTTTTTTTTTTTTTATAAAAGGAAATTACAAAAAAAGGGGGCTTTCCATTCGAGTCCTCTGGGCCCTTTAATAAAAAAAAAAACCTCTGGGCCCTTTAAAAAAAAAGAAAGAAATAAAAATATATATATATAACAAAGAAATAAATATTTATATTAAAAAAAAAACAAGGGGGTTGCCTTCCAGGGCCCTGGGGACCTCTGGGCCCTTTAATAAAAAATAAAAATATAAAAAAAATATATAAACAAAAATAAAAAATACAATTATAAAAAAAGGGGGTTTGACACATGGGGCCCTGGGGACCTCTGAGCCCTTTAATAAAAATACATCTATATATTAAAAAAAAGAAATAAAATAATATAAAAAAGTAAAAATAAATTATAAAAAAGGACCTCTGGGCCCTTTAATAATATATATATATATAATAAATATAACAATAAAAGAAATAAAAAAATATATAATAATTATACATTTTTTTTTATAAAAAAGGGGGGTTGTCATCTGGGGCCCTGGGGATCTCCAGGTCCCTGTGGACCTCCGGACCTCTAAAAAAAAAAAAAGAAAAAAAATTGGCCCTTTAATAAAAAATAAAAGAAAAATATATTAAAAAAATATATTTTTTTATAAAAAATAAAATAAAAAAGAGGGGGTTGCCATCTGGGGCCCTGGTGGCTTACGGGCCCCTAGACCCCTAAAAAAATGGCCCTTTAATAAAAAAATAAAATAAAAATATATAAAACATTTTTTTTATAGAAAAATCAATAAAAAAAGGGGGGTCGCCATCCAGTGCCTTGGGGGCCTCCGGGCCCCTGTGGACCTCTAAAAAAAAAATAAAAGAAAAAAATTGGCCCTTTAATAAAAAAGAAAATAAAAATATATTAAAAAAATATATTTTTTTATATAAAAATATATTTTTTTATAAAAAAAAAAGAAAAAAAGGGCTTGCCATCTGGAGCCCTGGTGGCCTCCGGGCCCCTGGGGACCTCCGGACCTCTAAAAAAAAAAAAAAAAATTGGCCCTTTAATAAAAATTAAAAAATATATATTAAAAAAAAATATTTTTTTTTATAAAAAAAAATATATTTTTTTTATAAAAAAAAATATATTTTTTTTATAAAAAAAAATATATTTTTTTTATAAAAAAAAAGGGCTTGCCATCTGGGGCCCTTGGTGGCCTCCGGGCCCCTGGGGACCTCCGGACCTCTAAAAAAAAAAAAAAAAAATTGGCCCTTTAATAAAAATTAAAAAATATATATTAAAAAATATATATTAAAAAAAAATATTTTTTTTTATAAAAAAATATATATTTTTTTTTATAAAAAAAAAAGGGCTTGCCATCTGGGGCCCTTGGTGGTTCCCATCCGGGCCCCTGGGGACCCCCGGGCCCCTTACAGGTGTAATGCCTGTACCCCCTAAAGGCGGCCCTGTACACATTGGTAGGTCTGTGACTAAGAGTCTGAGTAGGGGAGGATCTGAAAACTCCAAATGATATCCTCTTCTGATGATCCCCATTACGAACTGATTGGAGGTAATCATCTCCCACTGTGGGAGGAAGGCCCCCAATCTTCCTCCCACCGTTACCCTGTCACTGGGTCTTTTTGGGCTGTTCAGAAGGGCAAAAAATTGCCCCCCCCCTTGTCCTTTTTCCCTTTTGTCCCCAAACCTTCTTTTGGTGATCGGTTTTAGGGCCTTCTGACGTCCTTTGAGGTCGAAACCTTTTCTTAGACTGTTCCCCAAACTTATTTTTGATGGGAAATGGCTTCTTCTTGTGGCCGTCCTATCCAAGACGGCCTCCAGACCAGGTCCAAACAGCAAATCCCCTGTGAGAGGAATACCACAGAGCTTTACGTTGGACGCACTGTCCCCCTGCCATGTTTTAAGCCACAAAGCTCTCCTTGCTGAATTGGTCAGGGCTGTGGACCTCGCAGACATGCGTACACATTTCGCAGATGCGTCCGCAAGATAAGCCACTCCTTTAAGTAGCATGGGAAAGGAAGAAAGGATGGTCTCCTTTGCCGTTCCTGCTTCAATATGAGCTTTAATCTGAGTAAGCCAGTACTCCATATTGCGGGCCACCACCGTGGCTGCCATAGCAGGCTTAAGGTTACCCTGAGATGAATCCCAGGCCTTTTTAAGGAGTAAATCGAACCTTTTGTCCATAGGGTCAGAAAGCACCCCCATGTCCTCAAACGCCAGGTCCGTATGTCTGGAAACCTGGGAAAAGGCTGCATCTAGTCTAGGCGACTTATTCCAGACTAGAGTCTCCTATCCAGCAAAGGGAAACCTTCTCTTCAATGCTTTTGAGAAAAAAGGTTTCCTTTCCGGATCTTGCTTTTCCTTCTTGATGGCATCGATCAGAACATCATGGACCAGGAACAACCTCTTTTTCTGTTCCCCCAATCCCTTGTACATCTGATCATGCAGTGATAACGCCTTTCTTACTTCCTGAATTTTTAAAGTGGTGTGGATAGCTCCTAAGAGATCCTCCACCTCCTCAAGTGAAAGTTTGTATCATGAGGTTTTTGTGGATTCCCCATCCACCCCCTCTGTATCCGATTCTCCCTGAGAATCTGAAACAGCGCTCTCTGCTTCTTCCTCAATTTCTTCTCTAGAACCCTCCGGTTTCTCATCCTCACCAGGGAAAAACTCTGTTAGGTTAGTTGTAACACCCTGCTGCGCTGGTGGAGTGTTGCTCTGGGGCAACTGGAAACTAGAAAACAGTGCCTGAAAAGATTGAAAAGTGCTTGAAAGCTCTATAACTGACGCTGCCAGATCCACACCCTGCTCTGCTGTCTGCTCTCTCACTAGCCCCTCAATACACTCCCTACAGAGTGCCTTGGTCCAGGAATCCCCCAAAGTGGTTCTGCAAACGAGACACTTCTTCCTACACCCATGGGTCGATTTACTTGTGGTCTTCTGAAATATAAAAAGAGAGAGAGACCGCAGCATAAGCAAGAGCCCACCAGCGCTAAAGTCAAAGGGTCACCAGGAGTGCCACCCCCCAGGACCAACCACCACCAGGGTCCCAGACGTGCTCCCCCCCCCGATCACTAGGGAGGAGGGAGGAAACAAGCACCCATGGAGCCAACGGGAAACGGGTAAAGGAACGCCACCCCAGGGTTCCACTTACCTTAGAGTGGCTGGTGCTATTATCCCCAGGCGTTGCACGCGAGGCCTCTGTTTCCGACATTCCCATTGAGGAAGCATTGATAACAGGCCTCCGACTGCTGTCTGTACAGAGAAAAGGAGGACCGCACCAGCCCCATGCTTGGTCCGTCTTCCAGGCCACGTCCGGAACCGGAAGACGCGGCCTCGGGTGAAGCGCCCACCCCCAACCGGTAACTGATGTCACCTGTCATCCGGTCCGGCCTTCAGAGCTCCTATGCTGGCTGCAAATGCAGGGGGGACCTGGTACGCTTCCCACAGCGCTCCCCTAGGCAGAAGAAACACCTCCAAGTCTGCATCTTCCCCAAGAGAAGCTGGGATGTGTGACACGCGACCACACAGGTAACCCGGCTCCCTAGCCGACCCGGCTGCAATACAAGGACAGGAAGAGGGAGATTCCCAGAGCACCTCCTGGACCCCCTCTTAGTAATATTCGGCCTCAGTTTCCCCAGCTGTCTGGCCCCGGCTTCATAACGTTGTCTCCCCACAGAGGAAACACCATAACTGAGGGGCCAGTGGGGGGATGAGGCTTAAATCTTGGCTGAAGGTGGTGTTGAGAGGGGAGGAGCTGGGATCTCTCTAAGGTGGCTGTCCTGAAAGACGGCCTAGGGAAATATATGTTCCCTGACCATGCTTTCTGGACCACATGTCAGCAGTCTGCCTTGTCCAGGGATGCCAAAACATTGCCTTCCACATGATGATACAAAGCTGGAATGAGCAAAGAAATAGCGACTGGAAACCTGCCATTGTGGTACAGCACATTCATCAAATTCACAGAAAGGGGCAGAATTCACCAGACGGAAAGGCAAGAGTTGTAAAGCGAGCAATTTGGACAAGCTGAGGTTTAGAAGCTGGGCATGTGGGTGGCAGGGAGTGTATTTTTTCTTCACTGCAGAAGCTGGGGCAGATAAATTTGACTTATACTCAGCTGTTGTAACACCCCCCCAGCAGTGTGCTTTTATGGCTGCCTGTCTGTACCTCCCTAGATTTAATTTCCTTTTTACTTAGCGTCCACCCACACCAGAAGGAGATGAACTGAAGAGAGTATATTTATGTATTTATGTATTCCTGTAAAAAAGTTAATACTGGAGCTCTGGAAGTTTTCCACAACCATAAGGATCTCGTTGTATAGGAAAACAACAGTGCTATATGTGGCAAAACAAGGAAGCATGAAGAGCCTGACACTCCTTCAAATAGCAGGAGAGATCTTCATTTGGGCGGAACAATACCTAAAAGATTTAGCAGCAGTTTGTCTCCCAAGTTGCGCTGAATCACCATTTCTCGTTGAATTTACTTGCAATGTTAGGTGTCTAAGAAAAAGGGATGAGCGAGTGTGCCTGGTTTGCTTTGTGGGGGGTTTGTCGAATCCTGTATGAAAGCAGAAAAACCCTAACCTGATATTGACTCCCACTGGTGTCTATAGAGGGGAGGAAATCTTATAAATCAATTCAGGTAATTTCCACGGTCAACGGGCAAGAAAGGAACTGTAAAAAAGGGACATAAGGAGCTGGATGAGAGAGACAGAGGGCCCTCTTTTCAATGTGACTTTGAAGGCAACATAGGAAAAACACCAATCGCTTAAATTATAAAAAGCTACTGTAGCACTACCCTGCTGGTTGTGTTTGGGTGGCATGTGACCTCTATTTCCTCGCCGTCTAGGGTGTCAAATGAGAGTTGAGAAAAGTTTAATGTCCACACCTTTCTAATGCCTCATACACACGACCGTTTTCCTCTGCAAAAACCATCAAGAAAACTGCTGGCAGAGCTTTTTTGCAGAGAAAAACGGTTGTGTGCATGTTTTTCGTCGAAAAAACTGTTGTGGATCTCCACGAGAAAAAAAGAGAACATACTCTCTCTTTTCTCGTCGGGAGTCTCAATTTTCTCGCCGTGGTTCTCGTTGGGCTGGTTTACGACGAGAAACACGTATGTGTGAATGCTTAAAAAACTGCGCATGCTCAGAATAAAGTATAAGACGGGAGCGCACCTTCGGTAAAAGTAGCGTTTGTAATGGAGATAGCACATTCGTCACGCTGTAACAGACTGAAAAGCACAAATTGTCTCTCACCAAAATTTTACTTAACACGCGGTAACATGAGATTAGCAAAAGCAGTCCCAAGGGTGGCGCCAGTGGAATCGAACTTCCCCTTTATAGTGCCGTCATACGTGTTGTACTTCACCGCGTTTGAGAACGATGAGATTTTGCCTCGACAGTGTGTTTGCAAGAAAAGCTTGACAAGAATCTCGTCATGGAAAACAACGTTTCCTTTACAACGAGATTCTCTGTCGTATGTACAAGGCATAAGATTTATTTGCTGAACTTGGTAAAATAATAAAAGAAGTGGTTGAAGAGCTGGAAGGGTAACAGGTAACAGGTAAAAGGTTCAGGTGCATAAATTCAATCCGGAAACACGCCTGCTTCCAGCAACACAGTTTTCGTCGCCACTCTAGCCAGAGTTTTGTGCACCCGGATAGGTTTCTCTCACTAGCCTAGCAGCCTGAATGGTGTATGGAAAATGGTACAGTCCCTGCCACATACCTTCCCACAGGTGGAGATATTTTCAGTCCAAAATCATCGTAGCACAGGATTTAGCACCCAGATCTCTCCCGATTAACTTCTTATAAACTTAGAATTGACAGGCGATCATCATCAGCCTTTCAGTAATGATGTATCCTTCGATGAAGTTCAAGGCCTCTCCTGAGATACCAGCCCTGTGCTCGGTGCTCTCCAAGATAGGTTCTTCATCGAGTGGCTTCCTCCCTCCAGGACGGACAGCACAGGACCACTCTGCAAAACGTAGACCCAGTCTGACTACCAGGCCTACTTAGGTAAATCATAACCCCGGACCAACGTGGTCCCGGAGACAGGAACACAGGGACACGCGTGGTGGGACGACAGACCAGCAATCAACGACCCCTGTCCAATGACGTGTAGCGCCTGGTTACTTCTAAGAACCGGTGCTAATTTAAATTTAGTGGGGGTCAGAGAGTTAGTTAGCTCTGACCAGGCTGATTTGTTTGAATTTGGGTCTCTGTCTCAGCTTGGCAGGACGACAGGTGGCAGCAGTGGCGTTGAGGTTTGGGTGCTTTTCACCAGCAGCCTGTCAGGAGGGGTTTTCCTCGCTGTTCATGCTGGGGGAGGGTATTTATGGGACAGACGCCATTGGTCTGGGTCTTCTTCCAATGTGGCACCCACCTTTAGGGTGACCACATCATGGCACCCCCAGGCGAAATGGCCTACCAGGCCGGGGTACGTGTGCTACACAGGGTTCCTGGTTCCGGGACCACGTTGGTCCGGAACATTTGAGCTGTGGCTGCGCCCCAGTGATCGACTGGGTCCCCAATCCTGAGAAGATCCCAAGCGTTGTTCTCTTGAGTGGAAGCTGTTCGGTGGGGAGTCCACCTGAGGAGAGCCAAGAGAGGCTGGCGATCCAATAGGGTCTCGACAATCCACCGGGGGTCAAGGTAACCGGACACCGAAAGGCTGGACGTTGGTCACCTATCAGTTGGAATCCCAACTGCAAACTACCTGAAGGAGATCCAGGCACAAAGGCTATCAAGGAGGATTATCTCCGTTATTTTAATTCTAAGGAGGGTCTGTGGCAGAGACTTTTTCCCTTAAAGTTCCGAGTGATACTCTGGCTGCCAGGTTAGTGAGAGAGGCCTGTCCAGGTACACTACACCCACTCTGGCTGGAGTGGCGAAGAAAACAAAGTGTTGTTGGAAGCAGGACTGTTTCCTATTTGTTATGCCTGAGTCTGCTGTTTCTTCTCCTACTACATCTTTACTCTTCACCACTAGTTTTATTGTTTTAAAGAGCACAGAAAAAGACACCTGTTGTGGACATTCCCTTACTGCTGCTTTCGCTATACCCCCTTTTACGGCGGAGGAGCCATGATGTAACATGTCATTCAAAACAAACAAGCAGCTCCTTAGGGGGTAGTGCTACACATGGGGGGCTTGTCCAGGATAGGCTGTTACCTCGGACAACTACATTGAGAAATTTACTCTGCCATTGAAAGCCAGGAATCGTTGTGGTGTTGGACTGTGCTGGTGAGAAGAGAGTTAACGTCAGGTAGTTAAAGTCTGGGCGCACGTGCAACGGAGTGACGTGTGCCTGCAACGTGCCCAGAAAAGAACTTGAAGTGGGAGGAGTTACCCACCCCTGCGTGAGACGTAGGTCGAGTTTGGTGCCAAAGGACAGAGTGATTGTTCGCCCATGAGAGAGAGCCGTGCAACATGTATGTGCCCCGACGCCATTTAAGAGATTGAGACCCCCGATGTCTACGGCGGGGATTAATCTGATGCCTGCTGCCACTGAAACCGTATGCATGCCGGTGGTCCCCGCTTGGCTCACCTCTGGAAAAATCAGCCTTGTCAAGGTCTCCCATGGCTGTGGTCGAGGCCTACTTATGCATGGACATGACAAGGTCAGTGTATCTGTAGCAGAGTGTGTTTGTTTGCTTGCAGAAGAATCCAACACTTCTGAACTTGACTCTTCATCTGATGTGGGGGATGACCAGTAGTTTGAGCCGGAGCTGCCGAGTCACAATGGGGCAGAAACTCCCGTGCTTCCAAACCCCGCAAGTTCAAGAGACGTTTTAGGGATGGCACTCCACGGGCGGCTGGGGAGATACGGTGCCAAGCACCAGTGTTTCTAAAGAGACTGCTCCCATACCAGCTGCACTACCTGTTGTAAAAAGAGCGACTGATGCTATTGTTATGCAAGGACTTGGACACCCCCATACCCTGCCTAAACTGGCCCGCCTTCAATACATTGTGATGAAGAAGGTGGTCCAGGACTATGGGTGGGAGTTTCCATATGTGCCCCCAGCTCTCATGGCACTAATTGTAAGCGCTGCGCAAACTGTTGGCGCTATATAAATCCTGTATAATAATAATTGAAGAAAAAAAAAAGAAGAAACTTTTTCTCTCTCTCTCTGAGTGCTCTATATTTGAGCTTGGACTGCACTATATTGGTAGTACGAGCGCACTGACCACTAGGAACAGTATTCTGCAATTTCTACCACTGCAGAAAGATAATCTGTATTAATTTTCTCCTAAGCCCTTGCAGTTTGAGAAAATCTCAGCACTTATTTGAATGTGTCCCTTTGGGAGGAAAGGAAACCTTGCCTTAGTTGGCACTTGGCAGAGGTGCAGCTTAATTTCACCCTCAGTGACTGTATAAATGTATATTTTGTGTGTGTTTTTCCATTTTTTGTTTTGCAGGTTGTTGATAATTTATCTGGGAGAAACTGGAAGTACCAAAGGCAGATCGCGGCACCGAATATGCTTTCATTTGTACTGGCCAGGTTTGAGGGTTGCCTAGCTGACTGGAGCCCCGGTCGGTACATCCACAGAGACAGAGTGGTACTCAAGAGTCCCTGGTAAATTGGATCAGGTCTATTCAATCACCATAGTGAATAGCCAAGGGGACATTGTCACTCTGCTGTATCCCAGATTTTACATGTAGGACCAATGCCTACAGTGTCACTTTTGTTTCTGCCGTTGTTTAAAGAAATCATGGACGGGAACGATCACCCCTTTTCAGTTTTTGTTTTTGTTTCTTTCGCCGGATCCACATTTGGCTTTGATGTGAAGAACTTCGGAGGGAGGTAATGATAAATTATTAAGATTAGGGTCCTGCGGATTTCATCACAGCAAAAGAAGAAAAAAAAAAGAAGAAACTTTTTCTCTCTCTCTCTGAGTGCTCTATATTTGAGCTTGGACTGCACTATACTGGTAGTACGAGCGCACTGACCACTAGGAACAGTATTCTGCAATTTCTACCACTGCAGAAAGATAATCTGTATTAATTTTCTCCTAAGCCCTTGCAGTTTGAGAAAATCTCAGCACTTATTTGAATGTGTCCCTTTGGGAGGAAAGGAAACCTTGCCTTAGTTGGCACTTGGCAGAGGTGCAGTTTCATTTCACCCTCAGTGACTGTATAAATGTATATTTTGTGTGTGTTTTTCCATTTTTTGTTTTGCAGGTTGTTGATAATTTATCAAAGCTGTCGGAGAATGGGGCAGGATAGATAGTCAGGAATGTTTGATGTCATAATGTATCACTGTGCATAATGTACAGAATAATGGTTTGTATATTTTTTTTTATATTTGTCTATTCTTTTCTATTTCTTCTCTTTACTGTCAAAGCATATTCAGGTCAGGTGTTCAGGCTTGAACACCAGTTTGTTCGGACACTGAGGACAGTGTCTATTCAAGTAGGGGGGAGTGTGTAGTGCCTGGTTACTTCTAAGAATCGGTGCTAATTTAAATTTAGAGGGGGTCAGAGAGTTAGTTAGCTCTGACCAGGCTGATTTGTTTGAATTTGGGTCTCGGTCTTAGCTTGGCTGTGCTCTGCGCTCATTCTGTTGCTACTGGGGTGCTGATGCCACCCCAGGACGACAGGTGTGGAAATTCCGTTACTGCTGCTTTCACCATACACCCTTAGACGGCGGAGGAGCCGTGAGGTAACATGCCACCCAAAACAAACCAGCGGCTCCTTCGGGGGTAGTGCTACAAACGTCTGACCCTTAAGTACTCCTCCCTCGCATGCACAGTGGGACGATCAACCCCCGCTGATTGGCTGCCGAGGGGAACACCCAAAACACCTTGACCCAACTGCTGCCACCCTTGGCCTGGAGTGTCAACGGCACTCCAGACGAACAATAGTGGTAACTCACAGCACAACCATGGCTGGAACAGAGGCCCAAATTTGTCAAATCATAACTGTCTGAGTCAAGTAACTCTCAGACTTCCCTCTAAATTTAAACTTATCAATATGGGCCTGAACAAGTACGGTTCCATGTAGCATGTGCTCCAACATGTGAATAAGAGGGACAGTCTCACTGATGCATGCACTGTCACTGCTCAACATCCTCGTGGCCTCCTCAAATGGTGACAGGACAGTGCATGCATCCCTGATCAAGGCCCACTGGCATGGGGAAAAAAAACAAGCTCCCCTGACCCAGTTCTGCTGCCATATTGGCACAGGTACTCATTGATGGCCCTCTGCTGCGTGTGCAGCCACTGCAACATGGCCAATGTAGTGTTCCATCTGGTGGGCATGTCACAGATGTAATACGCTTGAGACATATGTTGCAAATAGCAACGGTGCGATCTGATGCACATGTCTCAAAAAAGGCCCACACCAAAGAACTTTTGCAGTAACGCTGAAACACAGCAGCGCCCTGCACAGGCGTAGCTCTGTGATGTAATGCAGTTGGTGTGCTGCCCTTAAGCTGTCCCCTGGAGGGCATCCTGCCTCTTTGGAGATGGGCCTGTGCCTCCTCCACCTCCTCCTCTCTCCTATCAGGCACCCACGTAGAGTCAGTGACCTCATCATCCCCTCCCTCCTCATCACTGTCGAAAACCTGGCAGTATGCTGCAACTGAGGGAAGATGACTGCCAGCTTGCTGTCCTTCTTGGGCACCCCCTCTCTCTGGGCTCACATTACTGCCTTTCTCTATCTGTGTTCCATCATCCGAGCCTTCAAAACGCTGCGCATCTTCATACAGCATGTACCCAACACTGTGTTCAAACAGTTCGTGGGACTCCTCAGGAGGACATGGTGGGACTAGGGAAGGAGTAAGTGATGCCATTGAGCAGAGGAAAGGGGATGCCTTGGCAGCTAATTTGCCAGACAAAGTACCCTGAGCCTGGGTGAGAGAGGATGAGGAGGATGAGGATGGTTTGGTCATCCACTCTACCAAATCTTCGGCATGTTGCAGATCAACACGGCCGGCTGCCGAAAACAAGGACGAGCAAGTCACACGGCCAAGTGCTGATGAGGATGCACCATGTCCACGACCAGCACTGTTGTCTCTAGACGCAGAGCCTGCTTGCCCTCGTGACTCTCTGCCTATCCTTGTTGCCCATCCAGACATTATAATGGCCTGCAGAGGACAAAGGCAGTACACATACCTCGTAGCTATTAGTGCAAAAAGCAGAGGACACGTGCAGTACACACCAAGTAGCTTTAAGTGCAAAGTTATGAGCACACTTGCACTATGCACCAAGTGGGTTTAGTTGCAAAGTAATGAGCACACTTGCACTATGCACCAAGTGGGTTTACTTGTAAAGTAATGAGCACACTTGCACTATGCACCAAGTGTATTTAGGTGCAAAGTAATAAGCACACTAGCCCTATGCACCAAGTGGGTTTAGTTTTAAAGTAATGAGCACACTTGCACTATGCACCAAGTGGGTTTAGTTGCAAAGTTATGAGCACAATTGCACTATGCACCAAGTGGGTTGAGTTGCAAAGTTATGAGCACACTTGCACTATACACCACGTGGGTTTAGGTGCAAAGTTATGAGCACACTTGCACTATGCACCAAGTGGGTTTAGTTGCAAAGTAATGAGCAAACTTGCACTATGCACCAAGTGGGTTTAGTGGCAAAGTTATGAGCACACTTGCACTATGCACCAAGTGGGTTTAGTTGCAAAGTAATGAGCAAACTTGCACTTTGCACCAAGTGGGTTTAGTTGCAAAGTTATGAGCACACTTGCACTATGCACCAAGTGGGTTTAGTTGCAAAGTAATGAGCACACTTGCACAATGCACCAAGTGGGTTTAGTTGCAAAGTTATGAGCACACTTGCACTATGCACCAAGTGGGTTTAGTTGCAAAGTAATAAGCACACTTGCAGTATACAGTAAGTTGGTTTAGGTGCACTGAGCACACAGGCAATACAACACGTGAGAACACTGTAGCTAGCACAATAAACTGCCTGACAGATTAGGAAGAACTAATCTAACTAAACTATACAGTGTATAAATATATGTACAACTCCTGGGATGTATATATATCCTCTATACACT
This sequence comes from Rana kukunoris, assembly GCA_029574335.1. Taxonomy (NCBI): domain Eukaryota; kingdom Metazoa; phylum Chordata; class Amphibia; order Anura; family Ranidae; genus Rana; species Rana kukunoris. The sequence goes on along the minus strand of CM056058.1, from coordinate 82,540,269 downwards.
GTAAATGTAACTGACTAGCCTGCCTGCTCTATCTAGCTAGAAAAACAATCTCTCTCTCTCTCTCTCTGTCTGATCTAGAACAAGCCCGGAACACACTACACGAGGCCGCCCTGCAGGCAGCCTTTTATAGTGTGGGGCATGTGATAAAGCCCTGAGCCATAATTGGCCAAAGCCACCCTGGCTTTGGCCAATTATGGCTCTCATTTTTTTGCACGCTGTGATTGGCCAAGAATGCGGTCATAGTGCATGCTTGTCCAATCATCAGTGCGGAATGCCACAGTGAATTATGGGCCGTGGCGCGTCACTCGAATTTGGCGCGAACTACGCGTTTTGTTCGTATTTCGACTCAACCCGAACACGAAGCTCATCCCTAGTATAAGCTTCCTGACGACATCAATAGATGAAACGTACGTCGAGGCATTCCTGGTCACGTTCAGCCACTTCCAGATTTGTCACAGAGGGGCGGTGGAACTCACTCTACACCTACCCACAAGAGTGAGACACAGTGCAGCTGGTGCTCCACGTCACATCTAGCTGCAATACGCTTGATTCCTTAGTGCCAAGGTATCGGCACTTGCACTAGTAAGCGGCCATTTGGCTTATTTTTCTAATCTGTTTTACAATAAATCGCAGAACTTCACTATGGCCTTTTTTTCTTCATTTTATCTATGATAATTTCTTCTGTTGGAGTCCATTCTTGGCCAGTCCCATCCAGGTACCAGTAAAGACCTTAGGCCACCAACTGTACTAAAGCTCCACCTGATTCTTTTTTCATACGAAGGGTCATGGTGGTCTGGTAAGTAGGCACTTACCTCGATCTTTCACCGGGTGTCGCCAGTTTGATAACGGTTTCGTGGTGATGGTGTCTACTTTCAAGTCAACCATTTGATGCATGGACTTACCAATGCTTATCATTTAGTGACCATTGCTGCATTTTTTGGACCTGCTTGCACCTATTTTTTGATGTTGTCATTATATAAGCACTTGCACTTTAAATCACTATTATATTGTTGACCTTATAGTTTATATATTGTTTCAAACTAGAATTTGGAATTTATTTATCACTTACTATTAGCGCCCCCTTATTATTATACACTCCCCTATAGGTGTGTAGCACTGCCCCCATAGGGGTTGCTGTGTATAAACTTCCCGGAGGTTTTCCCCCTTCTTATCTTACAGTCAGTTACTAAGGGTTTTCACAGAATTGCCTGTTCTCTCATCGGCTCGTTCCCAATAATACATCTAGGGTTTTTATTTTTCTGTATTTATTGTTGGAACTTGGATAGGAGAAGGGAATAGTGGGATACTCCAACTGGAATGAATTACAATTGAGGACAACTCTCGCTCAGCCTCACAGGTTAGATGTGGTAACAGGCTGTTATACCATACAACATTGGTATGGAAAGAGTAAGTCCTTTGCTTGCTCTGGCAGCAGACTTGATGAAACCGTTTATCTTCAGGACACTCACTAGCATCCCCTTTGACTGACACCCATCCACTGACTCTTCTAGCTAAAGGGGTGGCCCTCACAGGACAGGCCCCATGACACAGACCTGTACTCACTGTAGGCCAAACAAGATTTCTGGCATGTCCCCCTTCCAGCCAGCTCTGTAGGACATCTGATTTGCAGCTATTCTTAGATTCAGGCCCTCGGGTCAGCAACCTAAGGCTGCATGGCAGCTTCTACAGGGGGGGCAGCCGCCCCCTCCCTCTGAAACTCTGCTCTCCAGCCAAAGACACTGAGCATGCGTGCCCTTGTCATATATACAGTCACCCAGCATGCACTGAGGCACTTTTCTCTGACAATGGCCAGTGCTATGCTATGTGTTCCCATTTGTCAGGTTTCCCCTCACTGTCCAATATGCCTCCCTATTGTGGACCAGCATGAGCAGCACCTGAACACCATGAGCAGACCTTATCAATGGATCCCTGCTCCCTGGTAGGCAGAGAGCATCCAAATACACCAGCCTTTCTGGACCCAAAAACTATACTCTCTTCTAGCATCTACCTAGGAGGGTGGTACGGGTGAAAGGTAATAAAATGTGAGTTTATTCTGTCCAGTAATCACACATTTATTTTCCATCATCAGTGGATAGCTTCTTCTATAATAAACTTAACAGGCATTTTCGTCTGAATTTCTGGTATTTTTGTGTTCGTTTTAACATAACAATAATGAACGCACAGAATCTGAAATCCGAAAGATCCAAAATAAAAAAAATGCTTTATTTTCGTATCCATTATATTTTCGTATCGTTGCAACAACAGTTCGATAGAGATAGATAGAAGATTTAACATGACGGGGACAATAGCAGTCTGTGTCTATGGAACCTGCGGTCGATTGTGCTTTATTAGTCCAAGATTATTTGACAGAGAGAAAAGATTCTATATTATAGAGACATTATAGAGAAAAGAGTCGATGAAGCAGCTAAAAACATAGATCGCCGCGAGTGGACATTTACGATCAAATGCTCCTCCCATAGGCTATAGAAGAATTCTAATGTTGTTTGACTAGTGATAATAATTAATAATTATAATTATTACAAGTCAAACAACATTAAAATTCAACTATAGCTTGTGGGCAGAGCATTCGATCGGAAACGTACGATTGTGGCGTCGTACAGTTTAGCTGCTTTGTTAAATCTTCTTAGAACATCCGACACCAAAGGCCTTCAATTGATAGATTCGACCTTAATTAATTTGGATTTTCGTATGTGCATTTTTAAAAAAACAAAATACATAAAAACAAATTTCGGGAGTAAATAAATACATTTTTCGGACTAAACCGAAATTCCAAAACAAAATATTTCAGTGTGCACATGTCTGAAGCCTCGTACACACAGCCGGTTTTCTCAACAGGAAATCTGCAAGGAGAGCTTTTGGCCGGGAATCCCAGCCGTGTGTATGCTCCTCGCAGTTATTCTGACGGGGAAACTGCCCAAAAACCCCTGGACAAAAAAAAAAAGCACCAGTTCACTTTTTTCCTGCCGAGAAAACCGGCGGACTTTTGCCCGGCGTTTTTTGTCAGTTTTCCTATGGGAAAAACTGAGATGGAGCATACATGGCCGGGATTCCCAACCAAAGCTCCATCACAGTTTTACTGTCAGGAAAACTGGCTGTGTGTGGGAGGAAAGACTGACTGAGCAGGTTTTCTGCTTTCCCCTCAGGATTTCCGATGGGAACTTTTCCCGTCGGAAATCCTGCACTTCTGTACCGGGCATAAGCTTAACTACAGTCAAAATGGTATCAGTGGGATAAGGACCAGTAAAACAACATAATGTTGTATGTAAAAGAGGTGATCCTATCAGAGGGTTTACTTTGTGTGCTAAAGTTTGTGTGTCTATAGACTCCGGCAATGAAAATCTGACCCTAATGTAAAGTGGTATTAAACTGATCCCTCTGCAGACTCAAAGCATTATGTGCTACTATGCATTGCATACCAGCACATTATGACAGACTTACCTAAAAAACAGAACCCTGCAGCGACGCGCTGTCACCGCTGACAAGAATTCCATCTTCATCCGGTCTTTCTTCTGGGTTTGAGGGCTCTGGCCATTTGAAGGACCAAGTTGCAATGACGTCACTCCCGCTTATGTGCATGGGTGTCAGGGCTGCGGCACAGCTCTCTCAATGGACGACATGGTCTCCATTGAATGCATAGTGCGCATGCGCTGGTGACATCACTGTCCGCTACACATGTAAATATCTCCTAAACGGTGCACATTTAGGTACCTCTATTCACTGTACTTACAGGAAAGCCTTATTATAGGCTTACCTGTAGGTACAAGATTTATTACCGCTTTAAAGGATGATTAGTATAGCATTTTGAGAAGAAAAACCAAGTCAAGCTGCCAAAACAAGGTGTGAAAGGGACCTTGTCAACCAAAGGTTTTGTTATTTTTAAACTAAGTGGTATCATGTTGCAGAAGGCAGTCATTGCTGCGTCCAAAGCATTACTGGTTAACAATGCCACAAAAGTGCATGTGAGACCACTAAGTAAGATAATGAAAATGTTGTCAGAAGGGAGAAAAGTGCTTGCTATAAACTTTTACTGAATTTTTTCAGTAGGTCCGCGTGTACAGGTGCTCATGTCATTATCAGAGGGCGTCTGCCTGAATGATGGATGGGAACACCTGTGCCCTGCTCAGTGTTGTCTTATAATTAAGCACTTGTCCCAACTTGTCTTTACTGTATTCTTTCTAGTTCATTGAATTTATGGCCCTGTAGTTTTATTGCATCTCTTATTTATTGATTGTGTGATTTAAAGAGTAGAGTGACCTGGCTACTAAAGCTGGCCAGAGATCTAAAGGGGCCAATAAACATGACATCAAAGTCACTGGAGTGGATCCTGCCGTTTTCAGCAAATATGGGATATACTCCCATGTCTTTGGAAAGCCCCTGACCCTGCAATCTGGCATGATAAAAAATGGCACTGGTATATGTTCTTACCATGCTGCTCTCACACCTGCTCTACAAACTCTTGATTTATAATTCATGTTTATAGAGCTGTTAGGTAATAGCCATACCTGAGGGTAATTTATGTATGCATATTGACTACAGGCAAGAATCTACACTCACTGCCCACTTTATTAGGTGCACCTGTTCAAATGCTTGGTAATACAAATTGATATTCAGCCAAACACATGACAGCAGCTCAAAGCATTTAGGCATCTAGACGTGGTAAAGAGTTCCTGTCCAATTGAAACCTAATCACAAAACTGAAACAAAGATCCTTATCCTTGTGTTACAGCAGGGGAGCCCAACCAGTGGCCCGGGGGCCACATGTGGCCCACGGAGCCCTCTGATGTGGCCCGTGACCTCCTGCTCTGGAATGGAATAGAAAGAATACTGTTATTAATGGTAAGTTTATTACTAAAATCACAGTGTATATATGGGCATATCTTTTCTGCAGTGGTTACTGGGCTGCTTTCAAACTGATCCGCAGGTGCAGAGCAGTTTACCTGTGGGTTACCTGCACTGAGTCATAGACTTCTGTTATTACCTGCAAGTTTGGTGAGCTTTCTGAAAGTGCACCATACCTGCAGAATATAATAGAAGTCTATTGCAAAGTGCAGGAAAGCCAAAGGTACATGCGTTGCACCTGTGGTGAGGGTAAACCGCATTGCATCAGTTTGAAAGCAACCTTGGGCCCATTTCACACTGTCAGTCCGACAGTCTGACCAATTGGATCCTCCATTCACCTATAAGTAGTGGCAGATATAAACCCACTTGTGTTCTACCTCCAATACGATCCGCTAGAAAGTATTGTGGGCTGTGTCCATGTCCGCTCTGCATATGCAGAGCAGACACGGACATGCCATCCACTAGCTCCGCTTATTGTGGCCCATGACCGGTTACCAAGTCGCTAAAGTGGCCCTCACTCTTCAAAAGGTTGGGCACCCCTGTGTTACAGCTTTGAGGATTAAACTTCTTTCACTTGCTGTGAAGGTATTTTTTTTTTTAGGAAACAAAGTTGTAAATTTTGGGAACAATAGTACCTAAAGAAGCACTACACCATGCATGTCTATGGAGTTTAATGTATGCCGGACTTCAAATCCCTGCCTATGTATGATATCAAAAAAATTGGAGGTGGATTGTGTCTGCTGTTTAAGAGGCCAACATCCCTGAATTCAATGTAAATACAGATTTCCCCTTTGGAATGGGCCTTTTTAGGCACAGATTGTGAAATGATTTTTGTAAAAAAAATCTTCAAACTTACTTAAGTATCAAAAAGAGTATAAAAAAGAATAACAATCATATAGAAAAAGTTTATAAAACCATGGAATGTTAGATCATCATACGTACACCATCAGATATACATCGTGAATAAGAATATCCACAATGTAGGCATTTGTGATGTAGACACAAATTACTAATAGTAATTCTAATTCCTATTGGTTACGGAGTACATAGGAATAATCCGTTATGCAGTAATAGTGATAGTCTAGAAAATATAAAAATATGCATTATACATCCAATAGATCCTGAACCAAAGTGAGGGCGACAGATTTAAGCTACATACATCAGCCACCCACATATTCACATGTCCAATGATGGTGCAAATAAGACAGGAGTGACCAGAATTGCCAGAGAAATGCAGTATTAAAAAAAAAGAAATTCAGAAGAGCTGGTGAGTCAGGGAGTGGGTGCCAGACCACTGCAGTGCAAACCGGGACCAAAGCAGCATTAACTGGGGCAGAAAAACAGCAATTAGTGCAAACAGAGCAGTAGAGTGGCTAGAGACCCCAGGGTTGTGAACATGCACCCCAACACACACACATATAGTGTGCATGCCCAAACAACCGCGGTCAAAAGCCCAATGGTAACCAAAACGTACAAGGAAAGAGAGGGGCATACCTTAGAGATAGTTTATGATGTCTGCACATTAAGCATAGTATGTGGATGTAAATTTAAATATTCAACATGGTTTGCCATTGATTCCACAAACAGGAAGAGAAGTCTGGAGGTGAGTGGTTGGTTGGTTGCAAACAAAAGGTTAAAGGCAGCCAATGAAGTGGGTTCCTTCATAATATCCCAAAACAGCCCAGCATTTGAAACAACACATTTATAAAGACAAGGAGTATCTGGTCCCAAGTGCCAGTCCCATCCTCCTGCAGGACAAACTTGTTAGTATGTTTGAAGCCTACTCCTTTTGCTATATTGTACCATATATACCTTGCTTGACACTGGAGATCGGATACTCCTTGTCTCTATAAATGTGTTTTTTTCGGTGGCTTCCTCCTGTGTTGTTTTGATGCTGGGCTGTTTTGGGATTTTGTGAAGGAACTCACTTCATTAGCTGCCTTTAACTTTTTGTCTGCAACCAACCAACCACTCACATCCAGGCTTCTCTTCCTGTTTGTGCAATCAATGGCACAACCCTGGGGTCTCTAGCCACTCTATTGCTCTGTTTGCACTAATTGCTGTTCTTCCGCCCCCAGTTAATGCTGCTTTGGTCCTGGTTTGCACTACGGTGGTCTGGTGCCCACTCCCTGACTGACCAGCTCTTCTGAATTTCTTTTTTCTTATACTGCATCTCTCTGGTCATTCTGGTCACTCCTGACTTATTTACTTGGAAGTTGCACCATCATTGGACAAGTGAGTATGTGGGTGACTGATGTATGTAGCTTTCATCTGTCGACCTCACTTTGATTCAGTATCTAATGGATGTATAATGCATATTTTTATATTTTCTAGACTATCACTTTTACTGCATATCGGATAATCCCTGAAGGAGTCCTATGTACTCCTTAACATGTAGGAATTACGAATGCTATTAGTAATTTGTGTCTACACCACGGATGCCTACATTGTGGATATTCTTATTCACCATATGCATCTGATGGTGTACGAACGATGATCTAACATTCCATGTTTTTATAAACTTTTTGTATACGATTGTTATTCTTTTTGATACTTAAATAAATTTGAAGATTTTTTTTACAAAAATCAGGGTCTGGGTCTGTGCCTCACACATCCGAAAGACCAGAGTGGATCGAAGAGGACCTGCTGCTGTGCCAGTTCACCCACATCGAGGAGAGAGCACATACCTGCATCTGCTAGATCTCCCTTTAGAGGCTGAGCTGATGAGAAAGTTGCTGCATCTTTAGGTTTGGAGCAGAGAGACTACGGACTGTGTGAGGAACCAGGACCCAACTTTTGGAACCTGTTGATCACCAAGCTATTTTGACCAGACTAGTTGCCTGCCACAAAGTGGTGAACATGTCTTAAACACCCGCTGCACCCTGTTAGCCGCAGTAGAGACTGATCTTACCTACAGGACTATGCCCTTTCATCCACCCACACTCTTAAATGGGCAGTGCACCACATAAAAAAGGACCCCACTGAAAGACAGCCAAAGTTAATTATTAGCCACCAGGTACTTTCTACCACCTCCAAGGGTATCCACACACTAGAAAATGTGTGAACCTGCTTGCTATTGGGGTGGTTTGCACAAGGCGTACACTCTTCTTTTCTTCTGAATTGGTTAATGCATTTAAAGACTCTAGTTACCCCGCTGTTGATAAATTTAACCTTACTGTAACCTTTTAAGTGCTAGTGAGTAAGTTATTGACCATATTGCCCTTAAGCTTGTGCAATTATCTGTCTGTTGATGTACAATGTGTTGAATTGCCTTGCTATAATATTATCAATTCATTGACCACCGAGTTGTTTGTGGTCTTATTCCTGTGCATTCTTATATAGTGGTAGCTTGCTAACTCTTAAAGGATCACTAAAGGAATTTTTTTTTTAGCTAAATAGCTTCCTTTACCTCACTGCAGTCCTGGTTTCATGTCCTCATTTTTCATTTTTGCTTTAAGATAGCTGTAATACTTCTCTGATCTCCACACTTCCTGCTTGTCTGGCTCCTTATGAAAAAACTCATGCTAGCTTTTCACTGTGGTCCATGATCAAAGAGGTGTGATTACTATGTGTCTAAAACTCCTCAGAACCAATCAGATTCATTTTAAAAACAAACATTGCCCTGTATTTGTTTGTTTTTGTTATGTGTGTCTCTTTAATTCACAGAAACATGAAACCAGTTTAAAAGTGAAACTAAAACTGTAGGCACATTATATGATTGATTTTTATCTATTTTTAATCATTTTTAAAAGGAATCAGTTAACTTTTATGTCTCTATACCCTGTAAACACTAATCTCAGCAAAAACATTTTTTTCCTTTAGTGACCCTTTAAGTCCACAGGTGTAAACAGCTCAGTCTACAACCAAGTATTACATAGTTACATAGCCAGTCCGGTTGAAAAAAAGGCACAAGTCTATCCAGTTAAACCAACCAGGAGTTAGGAGAGTCATGGCAAAACAGAGCTCCCATCATCACCAGTAGCTCCTGCAGGGGTAAGCATTACAGCTGACTAACAAACTCCAACCTCTCCTTCCCCACACATGCATAAAATCTATTTATCTATTATCTGTGGACATACAATGAATCAATAACCAGCAAAGCCAGGTTTGGCATCCGACGGCCACTTCTGGTAGTTAGTGGTCTGATTGCACGGCAGATTAGAAACTACTAGGGACTAAGAGGCAGAGTAGATAGGCGACTGAGTTTCCAGTGCCTGACCACTGTTTCTGCATGTGAATAGTTTGGTTGGACAATGACTGGAGGGTCTCCTCATCACTGCAGATCTTGTCTCATGATCCTCATCACTGCAGATCGTGATCATCTCAAGGACCTCTGTAACTGTTCGTTACTGCAACATACATCTCTATTAATAACTTTACTGTCTATACCTGGGTATATATGTGCACAATTCCACCAAGACTCTTGTTGCGATCTTTGCTGATAATACAGTATCTGTTTATATATTGGATTTAGTTATTAATCTCTTTCCATACTGGTGATCATCTTTATACTTATGGTTAATGATATATGCTAGTTGCAGTAGTTCATCTGATCCCAACTACTTTGATAAGATTTGATTTTAATCTCCCAGGAGGGGAATCCCCTCTGTTCACAGAGGTCCTGTCCTAGGTGGAGGCACTGCCAACTTTATTATTAAAACCCACTCCTCTACTTTGCAAAGGTTCTATCACTCATCTTCAGGTTTAGACCAAAAAAATCCATCCAAGGAGGGGTGGCAGGGGGTTAGGAAGAGGAACTGGGAGAGAAAAATGGTCCCTAGCTATGACACATTCAAAAGAGAACATGAAAGATTCTCCCAAATTTTTTGGTATGGAAAAAACATTGTTTAAAAAAAATGTAATTAAAAACGATCGTGTGTGGGCTTCACATCATTCTTCGGGTTCTGAAAAACGCCCCAAAAAAAATTCTAACATGCTGCATTTTTAAACAATGTCGTTTTTCCGGGTTGTAAAAAATTATCGCGTGTGGGCTAAAATGACGTGAAAAACCACGCATGCTCAGAAGCAAGTTATGAGATTCTGGTAAAACTAGCGTTTGAAATGGAGATAGCACATTCGATATGTTGTAAATTGTTGCATTGTGTAATGCAGCGCATTCTTTTATTTTTAATGCTACACTAATCCAAATCTTTTGCTGTTAATATTGTCACATAGTTATGACAGGCTTGTTACTTTACTATTTATTGTTATCTCATGAATATTATTGTTTTTTTTTTAAGCCAGATCTCCATCTAAAAAGTTGACTGCATATTTAAAATCTTTTAATGTAGCTCTTCATTTTTGGTTATTAATTGAATAATATTTTTGACTGCTTTCCATTTTTTATTTTTTTTGGAGTGTGTCAAGTTACCACAACAACATTATTATTTAGTATAATTTACCCACAAGGAGAGTAGTGTCCCTACGTCACCGCGCTTTGCTAGAGCATTTTTTTAAAACAACTGTGTGTGGGCAACGTCGTTTTAATGATGAAGTTGGAAAAAACGTGCTAAAAAACGTGTTTTTTTACATGCCAAAAATCGAACATGCTGAAAAACTTTGGGCCAGATTCACAGAGCCCTTACTCCGGTCTATCTCGCGTTAGACCGGAGTACTTTCAAATTACGCGAGTCGTTTCATTAGTCTGAAACCTCAAACCATGAAACGACGGCTTCGGGCTTCAATCCGACTGGCTTACGCGTTTGTACGCCTTCGGATCTACGCTGCAATAATTTTGCGGCCGCTTGGTGGAGTTCCTGTCGTTTTTCCGCGTCGGGGTATGCAAATGAGCATTTTCCGACGATCCACGAAGTTACGAGCATCGTTCGCAATCTCTTACGGCATCTGTAGTCATCTTTTTGCCGCGTAAAGTTATTCCAGCTTTTATCTGGTCTAGTTTTAGACAGCCCATGTTAAGTATGGCCGTCGTTCCCGCGTCGAATTTCAACGTCTTTTTTTATTTTTTACGTAAGTTCGGGAGGGAATAGGAATGTACGTAAACGACGCTACTCAAACAAAAAATGACGTAACAACGTTATTTCGCGAAATGCACGGCGGGTAATTTCTGTACGGAGCATGCGCAGTTCGATCGCCGCAGGGACGCGCCTAATTTAAATGCTTCATGCCCCCTAATCGCGTGTTTCGATTCCGCCGCGAGAAATACACTACGCCGCTGTACCTTACGGGCCGTAATCTACCTGAATTCGTCGTAGAGCCAGGTAAAATACAGCGGCGTAGTGTATCTCTGATACTCTGCGCCAATGTAATTGTACCTGAATCTGGCCCTTTGTTTTTTACATGCCGAAAATCAATCGTGTGTACGCGGCATAAGAATCTATACACATCATAAAAATGGCTTAAAACTCAACACCTTGTTTAATGAAGGTTTTTGGGAAGTTTGATGGTCGGATCCAGAGTGTCTCCAACTGGATAACAGCTTATCCACATCTCCACCCCTGATATTAGGAGGCACATTATAAAATTGAGCATAATCAGTATTGAATTGATGGAATAAGCGAATGTGTTGGCTAATAGGCGACACAATCTTCTCCTTATGAATAAAGTAAAGAGGATCATATATGTTGATATGTGCAGGGGAAATATTGTTTACAGTACCCCACTCTTAAGGGATACCCTCCTGGGGATCTCAATAAGTGAAGGCTTATCAAGGTAAGGGGTTTCACCAGTAAGAACATTGTGTTATATACTTTTTGTAAAACTTTTGCGAACCCCCAAAAAAAACTTTGTATCGCCTTTTGGAGAATTAACAAAGGCAAGGAAAGGAATAGTGGTCTGTTCAAAGACACAATTTCTGAAACTTGGCGTAAAGGGAATGAGCTCTGAGTCTTGCAAGCAGCCATCTGATATGTATGTCATCTAGAAACACCACTACGCACATGTCCATAACGTCTCTTTAGATATCATTCGGAAGGCTTTAAAAGGTTGCTGGAGCTTTGCATGGTCCCAATGTCCATTTTTTCATCAAAAGGGGACAGACTCAATTTTTGAGGTGTAGGGACAGGTGCTGTGGAACTTAATTGACATTCAGCTCGTCTCTCTCTTAACCTACGATCTATAGAGATAGCACGTTGCATGGTATCATTAAGAGATTAGTGGAGATCTGCTCTAGCCAACTCATCCTTGAGTGGTTCGGAAAGGCCGAGACGAAATTGGTTACGGAGGGTAACATCGTTCCACTCAGTCTCGAGAGCCCACCTTTGAAGTTCTGCTATCAAGTCCTTAACTGGTCCACTACCTTGTTTAAGATTCTTTTTTTTTCCAAATAACAATTTTTTATTTTGTAAAAGTTCAATACAAAACATAGTAGCAATACAAACGTATAAAAGGGTACAAGATTACAATAATAAGTGCTCGTGCCTGTCCAGGGTTAGACCATCATAGGAAAGGGGAGGGACAAACCCCCTTACCATCACCGGTCCTTCCACCAATAGTAGAAATATCTCAAAGGAGTCAAGTGGTATAGGACCGTGCCCTAGTAGCATCGCGGTTATTTGTACACTTAGTAACATCTATAGTATTTGAGAATCAAAGAGGAAGAGGACAGAAAAAGGAAAAAAAAAGGGGGGGGAGAAAAAAGGGCAGACTAGAGGAGCAGGGATAGCAAGGTACCTTGGTGTTCTGGCCGTCGGCTCATGGCAGGTCCTCCCAGGAATGCCACCTCTCCCAGACAAGGTCGTGGTCATCCAACTTGTCCCGGATCCTCAGTTCTACATCCTTGACCCTGGCATAGAGGGCCTTCTGGGATGGGGGTAGTGGCTTCTTCCAGTGGAGGGCTATTAGGTACCTCTCAGAGGTAAGAATATGTCTAAGTAGCTTCTTATAGGGTTTGGCTATCTGTGGTTGAGAAAGGCCCAGAAGAAATCGTTTTGAGGAGAGGGGTATGGGCACCTCAAAGAGGCGGGACAGGAGCTCCCATGTTAAAGTCCAAAACGGGACAATCAGGGGGCAGGTCCAGTATATGTGGAATAAAGTGCCCCGGGCTTGGTGGCAACGCCAGAAGTGGTCAGATGTAGAGGTGTAAAACATGTGGAGTACGTCCAGAGTCAGGTACCAAAAGAAAAGCACTTTGTATGTATTTTCCCTGTAAAGGGTACACATGGAATTTTGGCCGCCTGCCTCCAGACCGCCTCCCACGCCTCCTCCGGGATCACCTCTCCTAGCTCCCTCTCCCAGCGGAGCATGTAAGCGTGTTTTCCCCTGGGTCTTGTATAAAGTACTCGTTCAGGATTCGGTATATGTCCGATATTAAGCCCCTACGTGCTGTGCCCTCAAGCATAATACGCTCAAATGGGGAAGGTTTCGAGAATTGGAAGCGAGGGGCTATTGTGTGGGCGTAGTGGCGGATCTGTAAATAGCTAAAGAATGCCTGTCGTGGGAGGTCATGTTTGGCTTGGAGGTCAGTGAAGGAATGCAGGGTGCGAGACCTAGGGTCCACCAGATGTCCAAAATGAAAAACATTTTGCGGGGCCCAGGGCCATGACATCGGGTGGGTGAGACTCATTGGGACCCTGGGGTTGTAGAGGAAGGAAGTCAGCAGTGAGCTATCAGACTCGAGTTTATAGTCATGGGCCAGCTTCCGCCATAGGCGTCGGAGCTGCTGCATAGAACCCAGCAACTGTCCAGGCTCGACCTCCACATTTGCATTCCAGAGAAGATTGTTATGGTGCACTGGTGCTAGCCAAATTTTTTCTACCTCCATCCACTTATTGTAGGACCTCTGGGGAAACCATGATACTATCCCCGTAGTTGGGATGCTTGGTAATATTTAACCAGGTCAGGGAATGCTAGGCCCCCCTCAGTCATGACCAAGCGCGGGATCCTGTGGCGCTTGTAGTTCCACACATAGCGGAGGTGGTCTGCCTGCAGTGTGCACGCAGTGTGTGTGATCGATGTGAGTTGTTCCCCGGTGATAGGTCAGTGTGAGGCGGGTGGGGCTCATTGTATCCAGGGCTCCTTGCGATTGGGAGTTTTAAGACTGCTGTGACAGGCCATCACAGCGGTCACATGATTCTAAAGCGGAGTTCCACCTATATTCATAGCGCTGGCAGAAGCAATTACTCTGCTGCCATCTAGTGGCGGCAGATGTAATTGCGGTAACGCCGCCCAAGTAATGGGAACTGCGTTACCGTGAGGGGAAGAGTAATCAGGTAGATTACTCGTTACCCTCAATAGGGGCTGTGTTAGGTAACTGCGTTTATTGTAACTCCGTTACTTACAACACTGGTCAGTAGGGGACCCCAGGCGTCACTCCAATCAGAGAACAGGAGAACAGGGTTCTCTACATCATATCACTTTAACCACTTAAGCCCCGGACCAATATGCTGCTAAATGCCCAGAGGCGTTTTTACAATTCGGTACTGCGTCGTTTTAACAGACAATTGCGTGGTCGTGCGACGTGGCTCCCAAACAAAATTTGCGTCCTTTTCTTCCCCCAAATAGAGCTTTCTTTTGATGGTATTTGATCGCTTCTGCGATTTTAATTTTTTGCGCTATAAACAAAAATAGAGCGTCATTTTTGAAAAAAAAAAACAATATTTTTTACTTTTTGTTATAAGAAAAATTGAATAAACTAAATTTTAGTCAAACATTTAGGCCAAAATGTATTCAGCCACATGTCTTTAGTAAAAAAAAAATCGCAATAAAAAAAAATTAGTTACCTAGCGGCAACAGCGACACTAATACAGCGATCAGAAAAATGATCGCTTAGTGACACTGGCAATAGGGAGTAAAAGGGTTAACTAGGGCGGTGATCAAGGGGTTAAAACTTTATTAGGGGGGAAACGGGGCTACCCTGAACCTAACACTAACTGCCTGTCACAGTAACTTTCACACTGACACTAAATGCAGTGATCAGTACATATATGACCACTGCATTCAGTGACACTGTGACAGGGGGGTGATCGCAAGGGGTTAAATGTGCCTATGTGTACTGGTGTCAGTGTAGTGTTAGGTGCGACTTACTTTGACTCTTCTCTCCTCTCAGCGGTTTGAAAATACCGCTGAGAGGAGAGCTGCATCACTTCCTCTGCCAGTGTTTACATTTTACTGGCAGAGGAAGTGACACGGCGGGACACAACGCGATTGGCTGGGAACGATCACGAGGGGGCGGACAGAAACGAACCGCCGCCCCCTCAAGATGGATCGTTTCCAGAGGTAAGCCGCCCGCCGCACGCAGCGGAGGGGGTCCCGATCGGACCCCCAAACCGCTAGGAGGCAGGGACGTATATATACGCCCATCTGCCTGTACGTGCCATTCTGTGGACGTACATAGGCGTGCGGCGGTCGTTAAGCGGTTAACATAAATGAATGCATTGGGCTACTAAGGGAGGAGGTATTACAACATAGCTTCCAAACTTAGATAAGAAAAGATAATGAACATGTACAGTATTTAAGGGCGGAAGCCCGTATACAAGAATCAAAGTATGTCAGGCACGTAGCATATGAGAATACTGTATGCAATAGCAATTTACTTGAGAGACAACTTTAGCGTAATTGAATTGAGAGTGTATGTCGCCTTAAGATATTCTTCAGCGGTCAGCTAAAGACACACCAAATAATCCCAAGCAGCAGGATAGCATTAAATAAGCCAATTTTCAATACAGTACTTGTAAAGGCTATATGTGAAACGGGTAATTCTAGACCAGAAATAGTACTTATCTGTTTGCAGGGACAAGTGTTTTCCAGAGTATTGCAGCAGCAATGGGATTCTTTTATGGAGTCTCTCCTGGTGCAGGATATCTTAGCGTGTCCCCAGCCAGAGCAGTTAGATGGGTAGCCTTGATGGAGGTTGTGCTGCTTGTTTAATTGAGGGGTTGGATGGTACTAGTAGCCTTGTAGTAGCCAAGCCGACTACGGCCGACAATAATAGGACAGCGTGTACTATGCAATTAAGGCAATTAATTAATTAAAGGAACACTAAAGCTTTGTTTTTTATTAGATCAATTGATTGCTGTAAGCTAGAGCATTTAAATATCACTTACCTCGTTTTTCCTTTTGACCTCCAAAATACAGTAATCCAGGTTTGAAAATGCCATTTCCTGTCTCTCCTTTTCTTGCTTTCCACTAGCATCTGAGCTGTTTGGCATGGTGGAAAGCAGAATGTGCTCACCCCCTCCCTATGACTACAGCCCTGCCTGAAGATGCTCTCTTATCCCTCACAGGCATGGAGGCTAAGCCTAATGGGAACTGTAGTTCCCATTAGGCAGTGATGTAGCAAGAATGAACGCGCACCGCAAACCAGGAAGTCAGTGAGAACAACAATTCAGGAGTGATGGAGGTGAATAAAACCGCTCGATTTCAACAGGTATCAAACTAGTTATAATGCAAAACATTACTTTTTACTTTATCAGCTACTGTCAGACTTCAATTTAAGAGGAAAACATTTTTGTCTTTACAACCCCTTTAAGGCAATTAAGCCTGTGATACATTTTAGGCACAATTTTTTTCTCACCTACAGGTTTAGCGCAATATCCTGTTTGGGGAGGGCTATTTGTCACCCCCCCTCTCCACCCCCAAAAAAATGGTCTAAATATGATTTTACATTTTGAAATAGATACAGTACACTTTATTTTGGCCACTTCACCGACCTCCCACACTATATACTTGTCATTACTTTGACGGTTAATACCGGGGTTATGGCAGCAGCTAGCTGCCATAACCCTGGTAATATTTTTAGCATCTGCTAAATGTGATCCTGGTGGCGGATTCGCTATTGGAATCACTTTAAGAGGCGGCGGGAGAGGTGCCCCCCTCCTGCCTCTTTCCGGTCAATTCCTGGTTTACCAGAGCCGTCCGTAAACCCGTAAGTGATCTGATACGTTTGATAGATATGCAGGAAGTCGAGTGAGGGCAAGATGGCCCCTACTGGGCTCTATGCCCTTGGAGGATCAGAGCAACCTCCAACGTCACTTCCAGTACTTGAGCATAAAGAACAGATTTTTGACATTTTTTTTAGCTAAATTCATTTGATTAAATGAGAGATCTGGGGTCTTTTTGACCCCATATCTTTGAATGAAGAGGACCTGTCATGCTTATTTCTATTACGAAAGATATCATATAAATAAAAGTGATACAAAAATAAGAAAGGGGGACAGTGTTAATTTAAAAAATAAAAATAAATAACACAAAAAAGTTTAAAGTCCCTCTGCGCTCACACACAGAAGTGATCGCATACATAAGTCACATCTGCATATGTACACAAAGTTCAAACCACACATGTGAGGTATCACTGCGATCATTAAAGTGTGAGCAATAATTCTAGCACTAGACCTTCTCTGTAACTCTAAACAGGTAATATGTAAAAAAAAATTGAAGCAAGATTTTTAACCACTTAAGGACACATTTACATCTGCAGAATGGCACGGCTGGGCACAAGCACGTACAGGTACGTGCTGTTCTAGTACCCAGCCGTGGGTCGCGGGAGCGACCCGGTCTGAAGCTCAGGGACCGCAGGATTCGCGGACCAGATCGCCGCTGGAGTGCGGCGATCGGTCCCCGGAGCTGAAGAACGGGGAGAGCCGTGTGTAAACACGGCTTCCCCGTCCTTCACTGTGGTGGCAGCATCGATCGCGTCATCCATTTTATAGGGGGGACGCGATCGATGACGTCACACCTACAGCCACACCCCCCTACAGTTGTAAACACACATTAGGGAACACATAACCCCTACAGTGCCCCCTGTGGTTAACTCCCAAACGGCAACTGTCATTTTCACAATAAACAATGCAATTTAAATGCATTTTTTGCTGTGAAAAATGACAATTGTCCCAAAAATGTGTCAAAATTGTCCGAAGTGTCCGCCATAATGTCGCAGTCACGAAAAAAAACGCTGATCACCGCCATTAGTAGTAAAAAAATAAAAAAAATAAAAATGCAATAAAACTATCCCATATTTTGTAAACGCTATAAATTTTGCACAAACCAACCGATAAACGCTTACTGCAATTTTTTTTTTACCAAAAATAGGTAGAAGAATACGTATTGGCCTAAACTGAGGAAAAATATTTTTTATATATATATTTTTGGGGGATATTTATATTAGCAAAAAATATTGAATTTTTTTCAAAATTGTCGCTCTATTTTTGCTTATAGTGCAACAAATAAAAACCGCAGAGGTGATCAAATACCACCAAAAGAAAGCTCTATTTGTGGATAAAAAAGGACGCCAATTTTGTTTGGGAGGCACGTCGCACGACCGTGCAATTGTCAGTTAAAGCTACGCAGTGCCGAATCGCAAAACCTGGCCGGGTCCATTAGCTGACCAAAGGTCCGGGTCTTAAGTGGTTAAGTACCAAAGTTTGTCACCATTCAACGAGCGTGTGCAATTTTAAAGCATGACATGTTAGGTATCTATTTACTCAGCGTAACATCTTTCAAATTATACCAAAAAATTGGGCTAACTTTAGTGTTTTTTTTTATAGATTTTTTTACCCAAAAATTGCATTTGAAATACTGATGCGCAAATACATTGTGACATAATATATTGCAATGATTGCCATTTTATTCTCTAGAGTCTCTGCTAAAAAAATATGTATATATATTCTTTGGGGGTTCCAAGTAATTTTCTAGCAAAAAATACAAATTTAAACTTGTAAACAAAAAGTTACAGAAAGGGCCTGCTCGGCAAGTTGATAGAACTATACTTTTCAGTGCAGTTTTTCAGAGTGCCAATAGATGGAGCCATACTATAAGGAACAATGAATTCTTTCTACACAGGCCTTAGTTAATAATACTCAGGAAAAAAAGGGTTGCTTGTCAATCTCAAACAGTAATTAAAACGTAGTTTAATAGAAAATACACTGTATATGGTTTTAAATGTTGATCCTTTCTAATACATTAATTGGGGAGCTGACAAAGAGAGAAACTGCTGCCACTTTCTTTCTCTCTGTAATAAATACAGGAATCTTCCCTTAAACTGCAAGAGAGTGTTTGCGATGCAGAGTGATAATTACAAGCAGTACTTGAAGCCGAAGTTACGACACAAGAATAAAGGCATACTTCAGTGTAGAAAATTCCCATACATCCATTAAAACCCCTGACTCTTAAAAATAAATTGTGAAAGAGCCATAAAATCATCTTATAAATTCAGGTCACAATCCTGCTTCCCTGACTGCAGCGTGGGAGGAGGTAGACATCCAGAGATGTAGTCACATCATAGTTTTACAATTAGTACAAGGTATGGCATAGGGAGGCACTGAGTTCAGCCTTTATTGGCAAAGGAGATGAAAAGGTGATCGTGTCACTGGAGGTTCGGCCTGCAATACACACTCTGAGCTGAATTTTTCCTTGACTTTCACTTTAACCTACATACCAGCTTATCATTCATTTTGAAATCAGGATTAAAGCAGTATTAACCACTTCAGCCTCGGAGGATTTGGCTGCCAAATGACCAGAGCACTTTTTGTGATTCGGCACTGCGTCGCTTTAACTGACAATTGTGCGGTCGTACGACATGGCTCCCAAACAAAATTGACGTTCTTTTTTTCCTACAAATAGAGCTTTCTTTTGGTGATATTTGATCACATCTGCGTTTTTTTACACAATTTTTTTGCACTATAAACAAAAATAGAGCAACAATTTTGAAAAAAAAACCAATATTTTTTACTTTTTGCTATAATAGATTTCCCCCCTAAAAATATGGGTGCTGGGCTACCAGTGACATGACACTGATCACTGCTCTCGATGACAGGGAGCAGTAGATCACTGTCCTGTCACTAGGCAGAACAGGGAAATGCCTTATTAACACAGGCATCTCCCCCGTTCTGCAGCTCTGTGACACAATCCCGGGACACCGGCGGACATCGAGTCCGCGGGTCCTGAAGGCACGGTCATTCGGCTGACATAAATGTTCATGACATGGTCGGCAAGGGGTTAAACTAAAAAAATATATATATATATAGATATATACAGTATATCTATATATATATATATATCTATATCTACAGTATATATATATATATATATATATATTTTTTTTTAGGAGAATATGAATGATAACACAACAAAATCTCTTTCACTCGTTGATAGTGTTTGGCTGAAGCTATTTATTATCATTTAACTGTGTTTACTCTTTTTAAATCATAATCACAACAGAAACTACCCAAATGACCCTGATCAAAAGTTTACATACCCTGGTGATTTTGGCCTGATAACATGCACACAAGTTGACATAAAGGCGTTTGAATGGCTATTAAAGGTAACCATCCTCACCTGTGATCTGTTTGCTTGTAATTAGTGTGTGTGTATAAAAGGTCAATGAGTTCTGCACTCCTGACAGACCCTTGCATCTTTCATTCAGTGCTGCACTGACGTTTCTGGATTCTGAGTCATGGGAAAAGCAAAAGAATTGTCAGAGGATCTGTGGGAAAATGTAGTTGAAAGGGATATAAAAAGATATTCAAGGAGAATGCCAATCAGCAGTGTTCAAACTCTAATCAAGAAGTGAAAAATGAGGGGTTCTGTTGAAACCAAACCACGGTCAGGTAGACCAACTAAACTTTCAGCCGCAACTGTCAGGAAAATTTGTTCAGGATGCAAATAAAAATATGAGACTCATTACATGCAACCAGGGCAGGACTTAGGGTGGTGGGGGCCCCTGGGCTTGAGTGTTGACGGGGCCCCCTGGAGCGAGGGGGGGATCATAGTTGTTGAGCGGGGGGGGGGGGCGAATTGAAGTTGTTGAGCGGGGGGGGGATTAAAGTTGTTGAGCGGGGGGGGTGCACTTTAAAGTTGTTGAGCGGGGGGGGGGTGACTCTCGTCTGTGCACGGAATACAAATAATGAAATAATATATATATATATATATATACATACATATACATATATAAAAAAGGGGGTAGCCATCCGGGGCCCTGGGGATCTCTGGGCCCTATAATAAAAAATAAATAAACATTTATAAAAAATATAAAGAACATGTAAATATTTTTATAAAAAAAAAAGGGGGGTTGCCATCCGGGGGCCCTGGAGACCTCTGGGCCCTTTAATAATAATAATAATAATAAATATATATATATATATATATATATATATATTAGAGCTGCACGATTAATCGTCAAGAATCGTTATCGCAATCTTTTTCCCGTTGCGATTCTTGATACAGGGTTTCACAATCTTTCACATGAAAAGAATTTTCTCTCTGCACGTTGGTATGCAAAGAATTTCCTGTCTGCTCTCAGCCAAAAGTCAGTCTGGGCAATCTGCCAAGTTTTGGAAACATTCTTTATCAGTGGAAAGTTAAGTCTAAACATTGTATCTCTTCAAAGGAATTAACTTCTTCTGTATGTAAATTAGGAATTTTTAACCACTTAAACACCAAACCTTTTTCTGACAGCTCTTTTCAAGTTAAAATCATTATTTTTTTTTTGCTAGAAAATTACTTAGAACCCCCAAAGATTATATAATTTTTTAGTAAAGACCCTGGCCTAGAGAATAAAATGGCGGTTGTTGCAATATTTTATGTTGCACTGTATTTGCGCAGCAGTCTTTTTAAATGCATTTTTTTGGAAATACTTTAATGAATTAAAAAAAAAAAAAAAATAGGCAGTAAAGTTAGCCCATTTTTTTTTTTTTGTATAAATGTAAAAGATTTTACGCCGTGAGAATCGTGAGAGAATCGTGATCTTCATTCTAGGCAGAAAAATTGTGATTCTCATTTTGGCCAGAATCGTGCAGCTCTAATATATATATTTATATATATATATATATATATATATATATATATATATATATATATATATTTTTTTTTTAATTAATAAAAAAAGTGGGGGTTGCTGTCCCAGGCCCTGGAGGCCTCCAGACCCCTAAAAAAAAAAAAAAAACATTTATAAAAAAAATACATAAAAAAGGGAGGTTGCCATCCGGGGGCCCTGGGGACCTCTGGGTCTTTTAATAAAAAAATATAAACAAAAATAAACATTTATAAAAAAAAAAGGGGGGTTGCCACATGGGGCCCTGGGGACCTCTGAGCCCTTTAATAATAAAAAAAAAAAATACATATATATATATATATTATTATTATTATTATTAAAGGGCCCAGAGGTCTCCACGGCCCCTGGATGGCAACCCCCCCTTTTTTTTATAAAACAATTTACATTTTTTTAAAAAAATAAATAAAAAAAGGAAGGGTTGTTGTCCGGGGCCCTGGGGACCTCCGGACCCCTAAAAAAAAAAAAAAAAAAAAAAAAATTTTTTTTTTTTTTTTTTTTTTAGAGGGGCCCCCTATTGGGTGGGGCCCATGGGCTTGAGCCCAGTCAAGCCCAATGGTAAGTCCGGCCCTGCATGCAACGCAAGATAGTTCAAGCCGTGATTTGTCATATTTGTGATGATTATGGCTTACAGCTCATGAAAACCCCAAATCCACAATCTCAGAAAATTTGAATAATGTGATAAGGTGCAGCTCCCCAGCTCCAGCCTGCTTCTGAACCTGGCCTCCCCTCCAGCTTCCAGCTTCCAGTTTCTCTCCAGCATTCCTCCCCTCCTTTGGAAGGTTAGTTCTCCCTGTCTCCCTGGCACTGTGGGCGGCCGTCCTTTTCAGGATAAGCCGCAGCACCCGATCCCGGGAGGCAGTCAATCCCCCCGTCCTGACATCCACACCCCCTCCACTGTCCACCATTGAGGCATCCTCTCCCTGTCGCCTCCATCTCTCACCCCTCGCCGATTCTTTCAATATAAAACGATCCGCGCCAGCCTATGCTAGGTCCGCGGCAGCCGCATCTTAGGAAAGACCGCGGCTTCGTCCGCGGCCTAGCGGCGCTTTATACCGATCCCCTATCTTCCCTAATTTTTTTGCCCTGATTGCCCAGCATACCTCCCCTCACCCCTGGATAACCCCCTACACCCCCAGAATTTTAACCCAGCCGCCTTTCTGCTGCCAGTTTACCCCACTGATAGCCCCCAAGCCTGGGCTCAGTGTCTGGCCAGCGGCCATCTTGGTACACCTCCAATAGAGACATCCCCTACCCCCTGCCCCTCACAAACCACAAATTTGATCCAGGGTTTTTTGCCGATCGCCTTTCAGGGATCAGGAAGGAATTTTTTTCCCTGCCCCAGCACATTGACATAGCTTGGCCAGGTTTTTTTTGCCTTCCTCTGGACCAAAAGCTAGGAGAGAGGATTCAGTGAATCTTCCCTCCATTGCCATCCGACCACCGCCCCCCCCCCCTCGCCCACCCCCCCCCCCCCCCCGGCGACGGACCACTATGGTTAATCTGCGATACTCGGCAGAAACCATTTGGGGTCTGAGGCGATTTGCCACAACACTACCAGCTGTCACTAAAAAGTCCTTAAGAACTGAGCAACTCTTGAGAATCGATCACCGATCGACTGCCAAAAAACTCAGTCACCCATCCCAACCCAAGCACATATCATGTGCTTTGATCAATACAAGATCGGCAGTAAAACACCGACTGGAAATCCATGATTTCATACTACAATACGATTTAGACTGCCTCTTTATTACAGAGAGCTGGCTCACAGCCGACTGTAACACCATTCTAGGAGAACTGGTGCCAGAAAACTACCGTATTATAATGAAAAATAGAATAGGGCAAAGAGGAGGAGGACTGGCGGTGATCCACAAGACGCATTTTGCGATCACTAAACCAGTCCTTCAAAATCCTCTTCCATTCATGGAAACCCTTACTCTACAACTGCAATTAAATCCCCAGGAGACCATCCGTATTCTACTCTGCTACAGGCCACCCGGGCCAAAATCGCAGTTTTTAGCACCACTGACGGAATTTATCTCCACTTATACCCTGAACAGCAAACATCTTTTGCTGCTCGGGGATTTCAATCTCTGGGCCAACTCTTCACAGGATCCGATTGCCGACGCCTGTATTGACCACCTGGAAGGATTAGGACTACAACAACTAGTATGTGGCCCCACACATGCTTCAGGCCACACACTCGACCTAATTTTCAGACAAAATCTGGAAATAAGTATTTTGAAAAATGAATCGTTGCCATGGACAGATCACCATGCAATTAAATTCATAATTTCCAAAATTCCCCCATTGATAAAAATACCTAAGCCGGTGATAACACACTGGACTAGATCTCAGAAGAAGCTCCATTCGGAACTCTTTAAATCTACCTTAGGAAATGAAATAAAAACACTCCAACCACTCCGAACAGTCTCAGACACATTGGATGCCATAAATACAGTGCTACTGAAGACAGCCGACTTAGTAGCACCGAAACGCAAAGCCCACATCCGGAAAAATAAGTCCGGCTGGTTCAACAACCAGCTATCGCTACTGAAGCAAGAGCGCAGAAGGGCGGAAGCAGCGTGGAAAAGAAGCGCGTCAGCAGAGAATCTGTTCAGCTACAAGACAACAACAAGGAAATACCGTAAAGAAATCTTCCAAGCCAAGAAAAATTATTTTTCTAAGGCTATCAATAGCGCCCTAAATCGCCCTCGCGAACTCTTCAAGCTGGTCAGTCAGACCATGAATCCGGGCTGTCTTGAAGCCCCGAATTCAGATACCCAAGAGTTTTGCGATGAATTGTCGGATTTCTTCATCAATAAAATTGAGGGAATCCGGGAAAGCATTCGACAAAACAATACCCCTTGCAACCACCACCTTAATCAACCACAGAATACCCATAAGAACCTTCCACAATCAACCAAGTTCACTCTGGAACCCATCTCCGTTGATGCCACAAGAAATGTCATTGGTGCTTTGCGAAACTGCACATCGCCTAATGATATTATCCCCACTAAGCTGCTGAAGGAATGTGCCGACATCTTGGCACTACCCATCACGCAGCTCATAAACCAGTCATTCAAGGAAGGCATAGTGCCCGCCTTGCTGAAAGAGGGCATAATCCAGCCCATCTTGAAGAAGCCCATCCTAGACCCCAAGGACCCTAATCACCGCCGTCCCATAACAGGCCTAAATGTTCTATCCAAGATAATGGAGAAAGTAGTGGTACAACAGCTGCAACAGCATCTAGATACCAACAACCTACTTGATCCATTCCAATCAGGTTTCCGTCCCGGACACGGGACGGAAACAGCATTGCTCAAAATATGGGACGACGCTCTCGAGGCCGCAGACGAAGGAGAATCTTGTCTCCTGGTTCTGTTGGACCTAAGCGCAGCCTTTGATACAGTAGATCACAAACTGTTACTGACTCGGCTGGCTGAGGTAGCCAGAGTCGCAGAAGGTGATCTATCATGGTTCGCCTCTTTTTTGGAAAACCGATCACAAACAGTGAAATTAGGACCTTTCACTTCTGAAAAACGCACAGTGTCATGTGGAGTCCCCCAAGGCTCACCTCTGTCACCGGTGCTCTTCAACATTTATCTTCGCCCTCTCTTTGAAATCATCAGTAGTCAACAACTGCTTTATCACTCATATGCAGATGACACGCAACTGTACTTTCGCATCTGCAATAAAAAGGATCATCATCCCAGTTTAGAGAATTGTCTCTCTTTGATAGAAAACTGGATGACCAAGAGTTATCTTAAACTCAACAGCTCCAAAACAGAACTCCTTCTGTTTCATGCCAGTCGCAAGAATCAGCTGACAACAACCTGGACACCCCCGCCCATTCTGGGCCAGATCATCACCCCTAGCTCCAAAGTCAAAAGTCTTGGGGTCATCTTTGACACCTACATGACAATGGACGCACAAATAGGGTCAGTAGTCAGCGGATCGCACCATCTGCTTCGCCTACTACGCAAACTTATTCCGTTTATCCCCAAAGAAGACGTAGCAGTCGTGGTGGGAACAATTGTGAACTCCAGATTGGACTATGCAAATGCCCTTTACCTCGGACTCCCTAAGTACCAAATCGCTCGTCTGCAAGTCGTTCAAAATACGGCCGCCAGACTTGTGACTGGGAAAAAACCCTGGGAATCCATCTCACCTTCACTGAGAGACCTTCACTGGCTGCCAGTAAAAGACAGAATTGTTTTTAAAACACTCTGTCTGGCACATAAGTGCATCCATGGGAAGGCCCCCCAATATCTATGCGAAAAGATAGAAGCCCACAATCCCAATCGCGTTCTGCGATCCACCGACCAAAATCTGGTCAAGATACCCAAAGTCAGATACAAGTCCAAAGGAGAAAGAAGGTTTGCCTTCCCAAACTATGGAACGCTTTACCAACCAACATTCGGTTGGAGGAAAACTACCTGAGCTTCAGAGGACAGATAAAAACTCTGCTCTTTTGATGACCAGAGAGACAGAAACAACAAGCGCCCAGAGGCGATTCAATTCGCATGCGCCGCGCTATATAAGTTTTTCATTCATTCATTCATTCATATTCTAGGCTCAAAGTGTCCCACTCTAATCAGCTAATTAAGCCATACCACCTGCAAAGGATTCCTGAGCCTTTAAATGGTCTCAGTCTGGTTCAGTAGGAATCAAAATCATGGGAAAGACTGCTGACCTGACAGTTGTGCAGAAAACCATCATTGACACCCTCCGTAAAGAGGGAAAGCCATAAAAGGTAATTGCAAAAGAAGTTGGATGTTCCCAAAGTGCTGTATCATTAATAGAAAGTTATGTGGAAGGGAAAAGTGTGGAAGAAA
Organism: Rana kukunoris; assembly: GCA_029574335.1. NCBI lineage: Eukaryota > Metazoa > Chordata > Amphibia > Anura > Ranidae > Rana > Rana kukunoris. The sequence goes on along the minus strand of CM056058.1, from coordinate 82,513,851 downwards.
AAGGTGCACAAGCAGCAGGGATGACCGCAGCCTGGAGAGGATTGTCAAGAAAAGGCCATTCAACAGTGATGGACTTTCACAAGGAGTGGACGGAGGCTGGCGTCAGTGCATCAAGAGCCACCACACACAGATGGATCCTGGACATGGGCTTCAAATGTCGTATTCCTCTTGTCAAGCCTCCTGAACAACTAACTCCAGACGTGTCTTACCTGGGCTAAAGAAAAACAGGCCTGGTCTGTTGCTCAGTGGTCCAAAGTCCTCTTTTCTGATGAGAGCAAATGTTGCATCTCATTTGGAAACCAAGGACCCAGAGTATGCAAGATGCTTAAAGTCCAGTGTGAAGTTTCCACAGTCTGTGTTGATTTGGGGAGCCATGTCTTCTGTTGGTGTTGGTCTACTGTGCTTCATTATGTCCAGGGTCAACACAGCCATCTACAAGGAGATTTTGGAGCACTTCATGCTTCCTTCCACAGACAAGCTTTATGGGGATGCTGACTTCATTTTCCAGCAGGACTTGGCACCTTCCAAAAGCACCAAAACCTGGTTCAATGACTGTGAGATTACTGTGCTTGATTGACCAGAACTCAGACTCGCCTGACCTGAACCCTATAGAGAAGCCAAGAGAAAGATGAGCGACGTGAGACCGAACAATGCAGAAGAGCTGAAGGCCGCTTTTGAAGCACGCTGGTCTTCCATAACACCTCAGCAGTGCCACAGGCTGATAGCTTCCATGTCACGCCGCATTGAGGCAGTAATTTCTGCAAAAGGGGCCCAAACCAAGTACTGAGTACATATGCATGCTTATACTTTTCAGAAGTCCGATATTGTTCTATGTATATCACTATTATATTCCACTATCTTAGACAATGCCTTCAGCTGAGCTTCTTCTTATTGCACTCAATGGGAATATGCTCTTAAAAAGTCTTACCCCGGAAGAATAGAGTAAGTTCTTACTGTAGCTATCAAAGTACTCCCAAAATGTACAAGCATTGCCTATGAATAAGGGTCTACACTATCTTCAAAAAGACCTTGGGAGACCCTCTTCCACAAACCTATCAACATCATTACAGGCTAACACTCATAACACATTTATTTTCATAGCTACCAAACAAAGCATTGCAGTGCATGGAAATCTCTGTCTTCTAATTTTACTGAGGTCAGGTCCTGGGTACATGGTACATTTAGAAACAAAAAAAAAAACACTATAGAAGAAGACACTCATAACCAATTCTTCCTTATCTGGCAACCATGGCTCAAATATTCTCCCCCCCCCCCCTTCACAACAGACCACAGGTCTCCTCCTACTATGAGACTTGGAGGCCAACTTCCTACTTTGTTTGAACGGTTACCTTTCATAATTACTTCAGCAGCCTCTGTGCTTCCTTCTCTTCCCTCTTACCCCCTCCCTTCCCTTTCTCTACTTCCTCTATCATGCATCCTCCTTTTCTATGTTTTATCCATTCTCTTTAGGTCTGCTCCTCTTTCTCACATTATCTGATTTCCTTTCTTGGTATTGAGTTCACCGTGCTACACTTTGAAGCCATACAGGTAGAGCTCTCCCTCCTTCTTATAAGGCGTGCTCTTGACCATTGTTTTTGATAAAACTGTGCTATTTCTGCAATGGAGGTCAATGATCTATTTGTGCTTTCTGGCAGAGGTACTTGTATTTTAAAACAGGCTGCATGAATTATAAATTCTTAGGTAAGTAGGGCAATTTTTGTATGTAATTTAACTGTGCACTTGTACAGATGCTTGTCCAGAATTCAGCTTTAAATAAATTATAAAGAGTACATTCCCTGTGGGAATAACATTTACAGGAATAAAGGGAATTTAATGTAGCAGAATAGGAAAGGTTAATACATGGTGGGAAAAAAAGAAAGCAACTACAAGAAAAACAAAAACGAAAGGCATGCACACCTAGAGGATTACCAGGGATAATTTAATAATAAAACATTTTTGTATAAAAATACAACTGTCAAAAGGCCATAAACACAGTTCATGGACATGCACAGAACACAGACCCTAGCTCTGAGGAAGCTCTGAGGAAGGGGGTGCGCCCACGAAATGCGTTAGATTTACCCCGTGTTCTGTGCATGTCCATGCATTGTGTTTATGGCATTTTGTCAGTTACATTTTGTGAGTACCCACTTTTATACAAAAAAAAGTTATTATTAACCACTTAAGGACCGGACCAATATGCTGCTAAATGCCCAGAGGATTTTTTATAATTCGGCACTGTGTCGCTTTAACAGACAATTGCGCGGTCGTGCGACGTGGCTCCCAAACAAAGTTTGCGTCCTTTTCTTCCCACAAATAGAGCTTTCTTTTGATGGTATTTGATCGCCTCTGCGATTTTTATTTTTTGCGCTATATACAAAAATAGAGCGACATTTTTGAAAAAAAAAAAACAATATTTTTTATTTTTTGTTATAAGAAAAATCGAATAAACGAAATTTTAGTCAAACATTTAGGCCAAAATTTATTCAGCCACATGTCTTTAGTAAAAAAAAATAAAAACAAAAAATAGCTACCTAGCGGCAACAGTGACACTAATACAGCGATCAGAAAAATGATCGCTTAGTGACACTGGCAATAGGTAGTGAAAGGGTTAACTAGGGCGGTGATCAAGGGGTTAAAATTTTATTAGGGGGGGTACGGGGGCTACCCTGAACCTAACACTAACTGCCTATCACACTGACACTAAATGCAGTGATCAGTACATATATGATCACTGCATTCAGTGACAGTGTGACAGGGGGGTGGGGGGCTGATTGCAAGGGGTTAATGTGCCTACATGTCCTGGTGTCAGTGTAGTGTTGTGCAAACTCACTGTGTGATGTCTTCTCTCCTCAGCGGCGGTTGAAAATACCGCCGAGAGTAGAGATTACATCACTTCCCCCTTCCTGTGTTTACACAGGCAGAGGAAGTGACACGCAGGGGGAGGACGCGAATTGGCTGGGAGCGATTCGGAGGGGGCGGACAAAAACGAACAGCCGTCCCCTTGTCACCAATCGGTGACGGGAACCGCCGCCTTCCATTTCTGTTTTTCTTGTAGTTCCTTTCAGATTACCCCATCTGAGGAAGGCAGCATCCACCTAGCTTTGGGATACATATGGTTACATACCTTGTACACCACCATTTTATCTGATATCTGTTACATCAACCTATTAGCGCTGGAAGTGACTGTGTTTTTTGTATGAAAAAAAGAAAGCATTTTAACCCCTAAAGGTAATAAAACAAAATTGATGAATTATAGAGAATGTAATAATAGTTAAAAAAAATTGTAATAATGGTAAAATATATGTACAGTAGATTGGTGAATAAGCTGGGGATTTTCTCCTCCCTATGGCTTTTCCAAATATGGAAATCTGTCAAGGGAGGCAAAAGGGGTACTTCGATAGGATGGCAACCCCCACCTTTTTTCCCCTTTCCTGCCCCATTTTGCTCCCTTTTTCCTTCCTTCCTTGCAACATGACTGGAGTAAATGCATCCATAATGTATCGACATAACCAATATGCCTTATATAACTGCGGACGACAAAGCAAAACCTGAACTCCTAAATGCATTTTTAGGACGTTATATAAACTCAAAATGATTACCACTTCAAATAAGGTTCCTGCATCAGAAGAGGCACCTACCGGGGCTTCTTTCCCTCTGTCCAGTAAATTATAGGTATTTGTGAAGCGCTATAAAATTCCTCTTTTTGATCTATGTAACTACAGTTGCGGATCCAGTTATGAGGTTATTGTCACAGTGTCAGCAGAAGGGTTTACGGGAAAGGAGTTACCAATTTTACTGTTGGAAAATACTGTATAAATGTGCGTTCAACAAACACAGAGAGCAAAGTCATCTGTTATATATTTTTGAATCATACTACTACCCCCCCCCCTCCTTCCTATTGGCTACATGGGATCTTGGGTAATGTAGTAATAGGATTGTGACCCCCACATCATCTTAGGTAATGTAGTCTAGCTGTCAGATTCACTCGTAGCCCTGGAAACCACCAGAGCGGATGAGCCTTCACCAGTGCCAAAACGCGCCAGTCACCAGAATCGTGATCGTACAGAGGGGCCAACCCATGTGACATGCCTTTACATATTTTACTTCTTGTGAGTTGCCAATTTTTATCTGCATTAAATTATGAATTTTACTAATCATACTACACTCAAATGAGCGCTGCTGTGTCTCTTTCAATCAATTAAAAATGAAACATACAATAAAGTCCTTCTTCAATTTTGAAGAGTAATTAACAAAATATTAGCTTTAATCATACCTGAATTCTTTCCATTAAATCCAGATTTTAGGATGGTTTCCTGTTGGGTACAGGTAGACATATAAGATCTTCCATGAAGGAGAAGTATGGCCAAAGCTCTTTTGCCCATATTTCTGTGGATCACAGGAGTGCACTTAATTTTGCACCTCTGTGACCCAGACTAGCCCACTGTTGGCTGACATCACAGAGTTGGGCCAGGCTCTACAGGGTTTCCAACAATAACCACTTGCCACCAAATCACATACCTAGTACGTCATTTGACTTCAGGTGGTTGTACCAGGATCACCCCCCAATACAATTTTTTAGAGCTGGGGGTCGGCACTCTTGTAATAGCAATCGTAGAGGCTAACTAGTCACTCAATTTTTATTGCAAGCAGTGAAAGGGGATCCCGAAGCTTGCTTGGGCTATCTTGTCCCACCTGGAGACCCGAACTACCAGCCGACACGTTCGCTGACTAGTCGGACACCCAAACAAAGCTGGAATCAGCTTTTATCAGGCCTCCACTATGGAAACATGGAAGCAATGAAATTACATCACTTCCAGTTTACCCAGATGTCAACTACAGCATCTTTTTTAAATCAAAAGTATTCAAAACACTGATCTTGGTGTTTTGAATACTTTAAAAGGCAGAGGAGGGATTTGGGGTCTTATAGACTATAGATCACTGTATAATGTTTAGGAGTTCTAAGTAATTTTCTACCAACCCCCCCACCCCCACTAAATTGTTAAATGATTCTCATCAAAGCCTGTGAAAGGATGGATGGATGGATAGTTTGTTTACCCTGGAGTATAGATAACATTTTTGCAGCTTTTAATAAGAGGTGATCTTCCATAGAGTTCCTGGAAGCATGATTTGAATGAAGAAGATAAGGTGGATTAGTTGAATGTTCACCAAATTCCAAAAGGAGTGTAGAAGAGGTATTTCCAAGAAATGTTGAGGAGTGAGCCAAGTAATTGGTTACAGCTTCATCACCATGGGGAAACTCTCTGTGTGGAATGTGAGGAGATTATGGCTTTCTTTTTGTGACCAATTAGAAATATTGGGGATGATTTATGAACAAAGTATATGATAGAATCTCTTTATTTCTCAACTCTCATTATAAGGGGCGATAAACTGTCCTGATGAAGTGAAATATAATGGATGACAGCTCTTTTCATTTTCGTTTGTTGAGCGTTTTCTAGAGAATAATGTTTCAAGCATTTGTCCTCCCTTGTGGGAACTCTTTGATTTGCTTAGTCGAGCCTAAGGTTTGACTTAATTGATCTGATCTTTAAAGCTGAAGTTCATTCAGAGAAAAAGGAAGTCCGGACAGCCGCACTACTGTAGAAATCACCTTTATTCAGAAAATTTCCAGAGTAAAGGCATTAAGGAAATCGCAGTAAAGGAGCAGGGTGACCCACTGACATGTTTTGCGCTACACTAGCACTTACTCAAAGCAGTCTCAACCACCGCTGTTAGACACACTCATATAAAATACTCACTATCTCATCAACAGGTGAAACCGACAGGGCAATCAGGACATCGGGGAAAGAAAAGAACCCATCCACAGATGTTACACAAATGTGATAAAAACAAAATAAAAATAAATATTTACAGCGGGTATAATAAGTATTGAACACGTCACCATTTTCTAGGTAAATATATTTCTAGTGACATGAAATTTTCAACACATGTCAGTAAAAACCCATAAAATACATACATACATACATACATAGAAACCGAAACAAATAAGTTCAGAAGATAAGTTATGTATAATAAAATGGAATGACACAGGGAAAAAGTATTGAACACGAAGAAAGGGAGGTGAAAAAAAAATGGGTGGAAAGCCAAGATACCTCCCCCTTGTCAGTGCAAATTAATATCAGCTGGTTTAGTCTCAACCAATGACCTATAAAAAGTTGTCTCTTTACCAAGGTGTCAGACAAGGAACATCTCATGATGGGTTCTCTCTAAACTTTATTGTTTTAAAACATACTGATGGCATTGGTTGAAGGATTTCTAAACTTCTGAATGTTCCATTGAGCACTGTTGGGGTCCTAATTCGGAAGTGGTTTTATTTCACCATAAACCATCCATGACCAGGTGCTTCTTGCAAGATTTCAGACATGAGAGTAAAAAGAATTATCAGAAGAAATTTTAAGAGCCAAGGACCACTTGTGGAGAGCTTCAGAAAGACCTGAAATTAGCAGGTACAATTGCTTCTAAGAAAATAATAATGCACTCACACGCCATGGCCTGCATGCACGATCCATTGTTAAATAAAAACCTACATTTAGACAAGCCTGTGAAATAGGAGAATATAGTCTGGTCAGATGAGACCAATATTGAACTCTTTGGATGCCATAATACACACAATGGGGCAGATTCACATAGATGTAATCTTCCGCTGCGTAATCGAAATACGCTACGCTGCCGTCTATCACCAGACTCTACGCCGAATTCAGGTAGTTTTTTTGCGCGTACGCTATTGTATCGTATTTTTTTTCCGCCGCGCAATCGAAATACGTGAGTAGGGGGCGTGAAGCATTTAAATTAAGCGCGTCCCCGCGACGATCGAACTGCGCATGCTCTGTTCAGGAATTTCCCGCCGTGCATTGCGCGAAATCACGTCGTGACGTCATTCGTTGTTTGAGTAGCGGCGTTTACGAACATTCCTATTCCCGGACGACTTACGTTAAAAATAATAAAAGAAATCGAAAAACGTTGAAATTCGACGCGGGAACGACGGCCATACTTAACATGGGCTGTCTAATATTAGACCAGCAAAAAGCTGGTATAGTGAAACGGAAAAAAAAGATGACTAAAGGTGCCGTAAGAGATTGCGTTTGAAGAGCGAAATTTTGTGGATTCCAGGCAAAAGCTCATTAGCATACCATGAAGGTGAAAAACAACAGGAAGTCCGCCCAGTGGCCGCAATTTTCAGGCAGCGTAGATCTGAAGGCGTACTAACACGTAATAAAGTCGAAATTTAGCACGCAGGTGTCTTTTCATGGTTTGAGGATTTCGACTAGCGTAAAAACGCTCGTAAATCGAAATTACTCCTGTCTAACAACATTTACACAGGCGTAATCGCTTTGTGAATCTAGGCCAATGTTTGGAGGTCAAAAGGCACTGCACATCACCCCAAAAACACCCCCATACCAACAGGGACGTTTTGAGCTGGGAACATCAATGTGTGGAGCTTTTCTTTTTTTTGCATACTGCACTGATAATCTTAATTTCATTGAAGGAAGGATGAATGGAAAAATGTACCAAGACATTCTTGATAAAAATCTGCTGCCATCTACCAGGATGATGAAGATGAAACGATGGTGGACATTTGCACAAGACAATGATCCCAAACACAAAGAAAAGGAAACTCTCAATTGGTTTCAAAGAAATAAAATAAAGCTGTTAGCTGGCCCAGCCAATCACCTGACTTGAATCCAATAGAAAATCTATGGAAAGAACTAAAGATTAGAGTTCATAGAAGAGGCTCACGGAACCTTTAAGATTTGAAGAATGGGACCAAATCTCACCCGAGCAATGCATGCGACTAGTTTCTTCATACAGGAGCCATTATCAACAAAGGATTTTGTACAAAGTATTAAACAAATTTCAGTTAGGCCTCGTGTACACTGTTGCTGGTAAACTGATTTTTAGGAGCAGTTGGCCATTTTTTTTCAACTCCTCCTGAACTCCCCTTTGTTATCTTATCAGTACATGTACACAGGGTCATTTACAGTTGTTCCTAGGCAGTTGAGTGAGAGGATTTTTTTTCTCCAGAGGCTGAGTTTAGAGGAATTTCAAGTGCCAAACGCTTCTACAGGCAGCTAAACTCGGTAACTCACGTTTTGCCGCATTTCGTTTACAGGTTTTAATTTTGTTAAAATTACTATGTGTCAAGTTAAATCATTAAGGAGAGGTTGTAAAAACACCCCGTATACATGAAGCCTTAGCGTGTTTCACACTTTTTCATGTGTCATTCCATTTTATTACGCATAACTTGATTTCTGAACATATTTGATAATACTAAATACTAAAACACCTAATTTTTTTGGGAAACACAAGAGAAGGGGGGATCACTCATAAAACATCCGACTCAAAATTCAACCCCATGGGTCATCATGTTTACATCTGGAAAATCCAGAATACTTCTCTTTTACAGAGGAGTCTGAACAAATCACCCTCTCAATAACTTAGGTGCAGAAAGCTGCAGAATCACCCCTATGACATTTATTAAAATGCCTGGCAATATTAGTCAAGTGATTTGTTTTAGGACCATAGAAATGGTCATGGTCATGGACCAACCTTGTCGTAGTCCTGCCTACATATTGCACAGAGCAAATACTTCAGGCGATCATATAAATAACATATTTGATGTTGCAATTAAGAAAATAATGAGCGATAAAGTTTCTCCCACTGTTAATGGACCTAAGGGTGTCACCCACCACAATATGTGGGCAACAGGGGCACCTAATATCACCATATCTATAATTCCCATTAAAATGTAACCAACTTGTCACTTTACAATTCTCACTGGAAAAACAACTTGGGGACAAGCAGTTGCCCAAAAAGGGAGCTCGCCATGACACAGTCTTGACACACTTAGAGAGTATCTCAGAATATACACTATATATTGTCGATGTACAACACTGGTAAGTACTATAGCCTTGACCTTGTGTAACTCCAGGCTGTAAGCAGAAAAAAAAGACTGATAACCAGCTCATCGTATTTCTTCCTGACTTTATCAACTAACAATTCCTCCCTGGTTTTGATCATAGCAATACGAAGGGCTCTTTTCAAAACAGACACTGGATAGTTAAATAGTGGAAGCATTCCCGCATAGGCTTGGCCTCCTGATTAAACTGACCATCAATACTGCAAATGTGGTGCAGCCTTAAATGTCTTCCTTGCTAGAGCTTTTCTGTTAAGGTGATTGTAAAGTCTCATTTAAAAAAATAAATATAGAACAAACATGTCATACTTGCCTCCTCTGTGCAGTTGGTTTTGCACAGAGCAGCCCAGATCCTCCCCTTCTTGGGTCCCTCTTCAATGCTCCTGGCCCCTCCCTCCTATCGAGTGCCCCCACAGTCAGCAGCTTCCTATGGGGGGAGTGGAGCCAAGTCACAGTTCCGTGTGTCCATTCAGACATGGAACCCCGACCTGGCTCCGCCCCTCTCTGACTGACTTTAATTGACATCTGCGGGAGCCAAAGGTGCCACTGCTGTGTCTCAACCAAACATGAGGAGTGTCCCAGATGGCTTAGATACTCGTGAACATCGCTGGAGAGAGATGGGCCTCTGGTAAGTTTTTGTGGGGGGTGCTCAGGTGGCTTCTACACACAGAAGGTTTATCTTAATGCATAGAATGCGTTAAGATAAAAAAAAACCTTTGGCCTTTACAACTTCTTTAAGTCCAGAAAGTATCTGTTCATCTACACCTGATCATGTTACATCCAAAAAAAAGAAAACTAGGATACTGTCTAAAGCAGGCTACACATTATACAATTTTCTGGTCCAATTTTCCTATAGAATTACCAAAACCATATGAGTTCAAACATAAACAAATTGTATGTAATCAGGCAGGCTCTTGCACTACATAATTAAAGGCAAATCTAAAAGGAAATTGAACAATAAAAATTGTATAATGTGTAGCCAGGTTAAGGGTGTCAAGATTGCCCTGTGTCAAGACTAGGGATGAGCCGAACACCCCCGGGTTCGATTTGCACCAGAACGTTCGAACAGACCGCGGGTTCGCACGAATATTTCGAACCCCATTGAAGTCTATGGGACCCGAACGTTCGAATTCAAAAGCGGTCGTTTTAAAGACCAAAATTCAATTAAATGTTGAAAAACGTGCTTCAGAACCCGGGTATTGCCCCAGGGAACATGTATCAATGGAATTTTTTTTTTTTTAAATGGACGTTTTTTGTGGAGCAGCCATTTTAATGATGCTTAAAGTGAAAAAAAAAAAAAATCCTTTAAATATCACACCTGCTGGGTGTCTATAGTAGTGGCACATGTTTAGAAATGTCCCTGCACAACATGAGAGGACTATAAAAAAAAGTAATTAATGCTACTTACGCAAGTTCTGTGTGGCAACATTATGTCGAATATTTTAGCGGTTGTGGGGGGCCATTATTGTTTTGTGAAAGAATTTTTTTTAGAAAAAAGGGCACCCCTCAAACATACTGTAATTGGAGCGCAACAAGGAGCCACGTACAAATTATTGCATCAAAAATTGTTATTAAGCGTCCCTGTTAAAACAGGGGCAGAAAAATTGGGCCTTGGGCACAACACAACACTGCAACCCCTTACAATAACTCCAATTGGAGCGCAACAAGGAGCCACGTGCAAAGTATTGCATCAAAAATTGTTATTAGGCGCCCCTGTTAAACAGGGGCAGAAAAATTGGGCCTTGGGCACAACACAACACTGCAACCCCTCACAATAACTCCAATTGGAGCGCAACAAGGAGCCACGTGCAAAGTATTGCATCAAAAAATGTTATTAGGCGCCCCTGTTAAACAGGGGCAGAAAAATTGTGCCTTGGGCACAACACAACACTGCAACCCCTCACAATAACTCCAATTGGAGCGCAACAAGGAGCCACGTGCAAAGTATTGCATCAAAAATTGTTATTAGGCGCCCCTGTTAAACAGGGGCAGAAAAATTGGGCCTTGGGCACAACACAACACTGCAACCCCTCACAATAACTCCAATTGGAGCGCAACAAGGAGCCACGTGCAAAGTATTACATCAAAAATTGTTAATAGGCGCCCCTGTTAAACAGGGGCTGAAAAATTGTGCCTTAGGCACTGGTGGCGGAGCCCAGAAACACAACATTTCTTACCAGCTATCAGCAAGAAAAGTGAGGAGGAGAAGGATATTCCATCAGCAGCATAAGAGGACAAGTCACTCAGCATCAGCAGTCTAAAAGGGATCCGACATTTCAAAAAAAAGATATTATTCATTAATATCAGCATCAGGTGCTTGGTAGCTGGTGTTGATCCAAGCCTGATTCATTTTGATGAAGGTCAGTCGATCAACAGAGCCGGTGGAGAGGCACACCCTGTGATCAGTCACAATGCCTCCAGCAGCACTGAATGTCCGTTCTGAAAGAACACTGGATGCAGGGCAAGCCAGTAGCTCAATTGCGTACTGGGCAAGCTCTGGCCAGTGATCCATTCTCAAGACCCAGTAAGCCAGAGGATTTTCGGTGGGGAAGGTGTCCAAGTCGGATCTTGCCCCTAGGTATTCCCGGACCATGTAAACCAGACGCTGGCGATGGTTGCTGGAACCGGTCAGACCTTGGGGCTGCGGACTAAACAACTGCCTGAACGCATCCGTCAGACGACCACCTTCTCCACCGCCCCTTCTGTGACTCACCGAAGCCTCAGCATGACGTTGTCCAAAGCCAGGTTTTGGTAATCCCCCTGGTTCTAGGAACGCATTGCACAGACCCTTCTGCAAGGCCTCCCGCAGAAGTGTTATCTTCTGCTCCCTCTGCGATGGCAACATAAGGTCTGCAACCTTACTCTTGTAACATGGATCAAGGAGAGTCGCCAGCCAGTAATGATCCCTCTCCTTAATAGCACGTACATGAGGATCCTTACGCAGGCTTTGCATGATCAGGGAGGCCATGCAGCGTAGGTTTGCAGAGGCATTCGGGCCACAGTCCTCTGGGTCACTGAGGACGACAGGATCCACAGGCACCTCATCCCAGCCACGTAAAACTCCACGTGCTCCTTAGGACTGTAAACGATCCCTTGAAGACTGCTGCTGCTGAGTGCAAGGCTCCACCTCCATGCTGCTGATACAATCCTCCTCCTCCTCCTCCTCCTCCTCCTCTTCCTGTGTGCTAGGTGGGCAAGCAGGACCACTGTCTGGGTAAAGGGGGCCTTGAGAGGTAAGGAAGTCATCCTCTTCCTCCCTCTGTTCTGCCTCAAGGGCCCTGTTCATTATTCCACGTAGCGCGTGCTCCAACATGTGAATAAGAGGGACAGTCTCACTGATGCATGCACTGTCACCATCCTCGTGGCCTCCTCAAATGGTGACAGGACAGTGCATGCATCCCTGATCAAGGCCCACTGGCGTGGGGAAAAAAAACTAGCTGCCCTGACCCAGTTCTGCTGCCATATTGGCACAGGTACTCATTGATGGCCCGCTGCTGCGTGTGCAGCCGCTGCAGCATGGCCAACGTTGAGTTCCATCTGGTGGGCATGTCACAAATTAGGCGGTTCTTGGGCAGGTTGTATTCCCTTTGGAGGTCAGTCAGCCGAGCAGTGGCATTATATGACCTCTGAAAATGCACACAGACTTTCCTGGCCTGCTTCAGGACATCCTGCAAGCCCGGGTACCTGCCCAAGAACCGCTGCACCACCAAATTGAGGACAAAACAGGGCACGTGGGTGAGTTTTCCCTGTCGCAGGGCAGAGAGGAGGTTGGTGCCATTATCGCTGACCACCATTCCAGGCTTCAGCTGGCGTGGCGTCAACCACCTCTCAGCCTGACCCTGCAGAGCTGACAAAACCTCTTCCCCAGTGTGGCTCCTGTCTCCCAAGTACACCAGCTCTAGCACCGCATGGCATCTCTTGGCCTGCATATCCCCTCGTACGCCTGCAGAGCACGGCTGGTTCGGAGAAAACATCCCCACAGGAAGAGGCCACAGAGGAAGAAGAAGAGGAGGGGGTGGAGGAAAGAGGTGTATCACAAGCAGTAGTATTGTTTTGGAGGCGTGGTGGCGGAACAACCTCCAAAACTACTGGACCTTGCCCTGCGTCCTTCCCAGCTGCCAGCAGAGTCACCCAATGTGCCGTAAAAGACAGGTAACGTCCCTGTCCATGCCTGCTGGACCATGAGTCAGCGGTAATATGCACCTTACCACTGACCGCCCTGTCCAGCGAGGCATGGACATTGCCTTCCACATGCCGGTAGAGAGCCGGAATAGCCTTCCGTGAGAAAAAGTGGCATTTTGGTACTTGCCACTGAGATACTGCACATTGCACAAACTCATGGAAGGGGGCAGAATCTAACAACTGAAAAGGTAGCAGTTGAAGTGCTAGCAATTTCGCTAAGCTAGCATTCAACTGCTGGGCATGTGGATGGCTGGGATTGTACTTCTTTCGGTGCTGCAGCAGCTGGGGCAGGGAAATTTGCCTGGTACTATCAGTAGATTGACCGCTACTACTAGCTTGTGACACCCCTATTTCTACACCTTCACTGCAGGCTTCAGAGAGGACTGGGGGTCTACTGGGGTTGGAGGTTCCAGAAGGGCAAGGGGGGGTACGCTTTTGTCTTTGGTGTGGGTCTCTCTGGTGTGCTTGCCAACGAGCTGCATGGCAGGTTGACATATGTCTGGACAAGCATGTGGTACCCATGCGGTTGATGTTTTGGCCACGCGAGATACGCTTGAGACATAAGTTGCAAATAGCAAAGGTACGATCTTGTGGACATGTTTCAAAAAAGGCCCACACCAAAGAACTTTTGCTGTACCGGTCAGACACAGCAGCGCCATGCACAAGCGCCATAGATGTGCGCTGTAATGCAGTGGGTGTGACCTTAAGCTGACCCCTGGAGGGCATCCTGCCTCTTTGGAGATGTGCCTGTGCCTCGTCCTCCTCCTCCTCTCTCCTATCAGGCACCCAGGTAGAGTCAGTGACCTCATCATCCCCTCCCTCCTCATCACTGTCAACAACCTGGCAGTATGCTCCAGCTGGGGGAACATCATCACTGACAAATTGCTGTCCCCCTCAGACACCCCCTCTCCCTGGGCTCACATCAATGCCTTCCTCTATCAGTGTTCTGTCATCGGAGTCTTCAAAACGCTGCGCATCTTCCTGCAGCATGTACCCAACACTGTGTTGAAACAGTTCGGGGGACTCCTCAGGAGGACATGGTGGTACTAGGGAAGTATTGTGTGAAGCCATTGTGCAGAGGGAAGAGGACGCCTTGGCAGCTGCTTTGCCAGATGAACTTTGATCAGTCTGTGTGAGAGAGGATGAGGAGGATGAGGACGGCTTGGTCATCCATTCTACTAATTTCTCTGCATGTTGAGGCTCAACACGGCCAGCTCCCGAAAAGAAGGACGAGCGGCCACGGCCACGGCCACGTGCTGAAGAGGATACACCACATACACTACCAGCGTTACCTCTACATGCAGAGCCTGCTTGCCCTCGTGACTCTCTGCCTCTCTTTGTTGTCCTTCCAGACATATTTATGCGCTCAGGTGGTATATAACAGCACACGTCCAGTGACACTAACTGCGCTCAGGTGGTATATAAAAGCACACGTACAGTGACACTAACTGCGCTCAGGTGGTATATAAAAGCACACATACAGTGACACTAACTGCGCTCAGGTGGTATATAAAAGCACACGTCCAGTGACACTAACTGCGCTCAGGTGGTATATAAAAGCACACGTCCAGTGACACTAACTGCGCTCAGGTGGAATATAAAAGCACACGTCCAGTGACACTAACTGCGCTCAGGTGGTATATAAAAGCACACGTCCAGTGATACTAACTGCGCTCAGGTGGTATATAAAAGCACACGTTCAGTGACACTAACTGCGCTCAGGTGGTATATAAAAGCACACGTACAGTGACACTAACTGCGCTCAGGTGGTATATAAAAGCACACGTACAGTGACACTAACTGCACTCAGGTGGTATATAAAAGCACACATCCAGTGACACTAACTGCGCTCAGGTGGTATATAAAAGCACACATCCAGTGACACTAACTGCGCTCAGGTGGTATATAAAAGCACACGTCCAGTGACACTAACTGCGCTCAGGTGGTATATAAAAAGCATACGTACAGTGACACTAACTGCGCTCAGGTGGTATATAAAAGCACACGTCCAGTGACACTAACTGCGCTCAGGTGGTATATAAAAGCACACGTCCAGTGACACTAACTGCGCTCAGGTGGTATATAAAAGCACACGTCCAGAGGCACTAACTGCGCTCAGGTGGTATATAAAAGCACACGTACAGTGACACTAACTGCGCTCAGGTGGTATATAAAAGCACACGTACAGTGACACTAACTGCACTCAGGTGGTATATAAAAGCACACGTCCAGTGACACTAACTGCGCTCAGGTGGTATATAACAGCACACGTCCAGTGACACTAACTGCGCTCAGGTGGTATATAACAGCACACGTGCGGTGACACCAAATGCGCTAAGGTGGTATGTAACAGCACACGTGCGGTGACACCAAATGCGCTAAGGTGGTATTAAACAGCACACGCACAGTCAGAGCAACTGCGTTTCTGTGCAATTCAATAGCCCACTTGCATTAACAGCAACTGCCTTTCTGTGCAAATAAATAGCACACGTGCAGTAACAGTTAATGCGTCTATGTGCAATTAACTAGCACACGTTGACTAACACGTTAGAGCATGGGTCTTCAAACTACGGCCCTCCAGTTGTTCAGGAACTACAAATCCCATCATGCCTAGTCATGTCTGTGAATGTCAGAGTTTTACAATGCCTCATGGGATGTGTAGTTCCACAACAGCTGGAGGGCCGTAGTTTGAGGATCCCTGCGTTAGAGCATCAAGCACATAATCTCCTGCCTGACAGATACTAATAGCAGAACTAGCTAAGCTATACAGTTTATAAATATATTGACAACTCCTAGCACTGTGATTGGGCAAGCATGCGGGGTCATGGTGCATGCTTGGCCAATCATCAGCGCGCAACGCCGCAGTGAATTATGGGTCATTCGAATTTGGAGTGAACGACCCGATATGTTCGTTTTCGACGAACGGTCGAACGGCCAATGTTCGATGCGAACATGTGTTCGCATCGAACACGAAGCTCATCCCTAGTCAAGACTGCTCTCTCTAATTTTGTTTCGCACATTAGGAAGATTAAGGATAAAGGAGATCAGATCTTATTGGAACATCTACATGCTTACAGAGTATCTTTCCCTGGAACAAATTTTCCGGCATTAAGAGTGAAAAAATTCCCTACGTTCGCTCAGTTTGACAAAAGAGTTAAAGAAAAAATGGGCCGATACACTAACAAACAGCACTTAAAACTTTTTGTGCTGATTCTAGCATCATGATTAGAAATTTGGACAAGGGTGGGTTCATTTTTGTCTTGGATGCAGAAATGGATAAATCAGGGGTGATACGCCAATTGTCTGATGGGGACACGTATGTTAGGCATAAGGGAAACCCTACTTATGCATTTAAAGGGGACCTGCAGCAACTTTGATAGAGGAGTTAGGGCTGGTGTTTTCACAAAGGAAGAGGGGAATATGTTTGTATCTGCTTCCCCTATTATTCCCGTGTTTCACCACTTCCCATAAACTCACAAGCGTCTTAATCCTTTGTATGGAAGACTGATTTTTGCAGGAATAGGGTCCCTGAATTAAATTTTCCACCCCTCTGGCCAACCAGACATCTTAGTGGGAGAGGACCTGCATTTTTGGAGATTGGAACCCCTTCAGATCATGTATAAAACTGTACCTTTGTTACATTCATGATCTGCTATTGGTTTTGTTCGAAGGATATTGGCAGTTTGGAAAGCTGGTTGGCTTATTTTAACAACAATTAGTTAAATCCGAGGTTCAGTGGCCATATGGAGGCCTTGTTTATTTATTTTTTGGATGTAACATTGTTAGGTGTAGATGGATTTTACAGGAAACCTCTACCTTGCAACACAGTGTTGTGGGCAGATTCAGAAATCCCACAGATACTAAAAAACGTATACCGACTGGCTAATTTTTTACTTTTGTAGATAGGTTCTTTCCCCTTTCTTCTGATTGCCATGTCAGTTTCAGCCCGTGGATGACACGAGTATTTTATGAGTGTGTCTGACTGCTATGAGCATGCACTAGTGTAGTACTAAACTACTTGATGTTTTTACCTTATTTGGCGATTTAGTGACGGGTTAACACGGGCAACCTGACTTACAGCGTGACTTTGCAAGGCGACTTCAGCGTGACTTGAAGCAACTTACAACGCAACAAATTTGCCTCCAGGACAGGCGACTTTGGCTGTGGAATTATCAGTTCTGTGGGAGGGAGGGGGTTTGCCTGAGAAAACTATTTTCTTTTCCTGTAAAGTTGCTTCAGTTAAGACAGTGATTCGACTTTGGAGGCAACTTCCATTGAAATCAATGGGTACAAGTTGCCTAGAAGTCGTGTTGAAGTAGTACAGGAACCTTTTTTTTTAAGTCGGAGCGACTTCAGTAGTGTACATTAAGACGGCTCTAATTCACTTCAATTGAATTTCTCATGTCGCGCGACTTGGGGCGACACAAGTCGGATCCCAAGTCGTGGTAGTGTGAACCGCCACTAAAGGGGAAACGGTTATCATGGGACATAGAGGTGGATTTATTAAAGGCAAATAGACTGTGCACCTTGCACTACTAATTTTTCCTGGAGCTTAGTAAATAATGTAAAGTTCTGCTGAGTTTATGTCAATATTAGATCCCATATCCCTGTATGTTGCGATCGTTAAGATGTCCATCTAAAAGTTGTTTTAAACTAGCCATGCTCCCTGCTGATACCACTGCTTGTGGAAGGGGGTTCCAATCCTCACCACCCTGACAGTAAAGAATCCTCTTTACACTTTAAGGTTAAACTGCCTCTCCTCAAGTTTCAATGAATGTTGGTTGTGTCTTTTGAAACTCCCTCCCACTGAAAAGTTTTTTTTCTATAGTAAGGTATTTGTATATTGCTTTCATATCCCTCTCAATCATCTCTTCTTCTACGTTTTGTGCTGGTAGCCTTTCCCCATAACTGAGATCCTCCAGTTCCTTTTATTGGTTTTGTTTCTTCAGTTCCAGCACATCCTTCCTGAGGACTGGTGCCCAGAACTGGACAGCATACTTAACCTCTTGACAACCGAGGACATCCCTGGGACATCCTCAACTCTGTGCGGTGATATCTGAATGATGCCTGCAGCTACATCGCATGAGCGCTGTATGCGTTCAATCGTGGAACACAATACGGCGCTGAAGCGCCCACACAGAGAGAGGAGCAGTAGCGCAGCGGCACTTGTTACACACAGTCAAATTCATTACATATGTATCTTGTTTAAATAGATATAAGAATAAGGGAAAAACCCAATCATGAGAATGAGTAAAAGTCGGACTTTGAGGCAAAGCGGAAGTATATCTAAAAATAATTGTTTATTACAAAAAAAAAAGTACAATGTAACAAGAATATAATATTGAGAAATAAATACAAATAGAACCGTCTGGATTAATAAATCATGAATGGTAGATAAATCCTTTGAAGTCTCCTACGCGTTTCGCCGTGGGGCTTCTTCAGGACGAGACAAGCAGGATTTTTTGGTAGTATATAGATATTGTTTCATAATATAATGCATCGTGGTAGGTGCATCCATCCAGGGAACTTCGGGCACTCCAGAGAAATGCCAAGATATCAGGGAGTTAATTGAATGTCACTTTCAAAGGTGGCAGAAAAATTGGTCATCAATAGTCCAAGCTTATTGCATCTATGGTGAAAATCCCATGATGTCAAGGATAGAATGATCAACTCAAAAACCAAAGGGTGTGTGTAGAGGATATGTCAGAATATCGACACACGAGAGAGAACCCCTATTCTGAACAGTCCTATAAAGGATTTTAAAGCTGGGGCAAATTCTCACACAAAACCATATATGGGCATAGGTGCGATGGAGATCCAAACACAGTTTGGGTACTCAACATATACGTTCATTAGAGACCGTACTGCCACGCGTTTTGTTGTAGGAAAGAGTATGTGTATGCCCCAGGGTCACTGCCTGTGCTGTGTACACAGCACAGGCTGTGTTTGGATTTCCATCGCATATATGCTTTTGTGTGAGAATTTGCCCCAGCTTTAAAATCCTTTATATCCTGGATGGATGCACCTACTACGATGCATTAGATTATGAAACAATATCTATATACTACCAAAAAATCAACTTCAAAGGATTTATCTACTATTCTACCTATTAATCCAGACGGTTCTATTTGTATTTATTTCTCAATATTATATTCTTGTTACATTGTACTTTTTTATTTTTGTAATAAACAATTATTTTTACATATACTTCCGCTTTGCCTTAAAGTCCGACTTTTACTCATTCTCATGATTGGGTTTTTCCCTTATTCTTACCGTATACAGATGTGGCTAATGTGAGTGCTTTTCTCGTGGGTCTCGTCTTACCCTTCCCCGCCCTCGCCTTTTTCCCTTCCTTCCCCCTTTTTGATTTAAATATATATAATAGTTTGCCATTTCTCTTGTTAGTTTTTATTGTTAAATACATATGGCATCTTGTTATTTTATTGTTAAAGGTCAATTGTTATTTTTTTTTTTATTTATTCCAGCTCCCCTATGTATCAATACACCATTAACCACTTCAGCCCGGGAAGATTTGGCTGCTCAATGACCAGGAAATGTTTTGCAATTTGGCACTGCGTCGCTTTAACTGACAATTGCGCGGTCGTGCGACGTTGTACCCAAACAAAATTTATGTAATTTCTTTCCCAAAAATAGAGCTTTTTTTTAAAATGTACTTATTTTTGGTAAAAAAAAAATTGCAATAAGCGTATATTGATTGGTTTGCGCAAAACCTAAAGTGTCTACAAAATAGGGGATAGATTTATTGCATTTTTATTATATATTTTTTTACTAGTAATGGCAGTGATCAGTGATTTTTATCATGACTACGATATTGCGGCGGACACATTGTCAATTATACAGTGATTAATGCTATAAAAATTTACTGATTACTGTATAAATGTCACTGGTAGGGAAGAGGTTGACACTAGGGGGCGATCAAGTGGTTAACTGTGTTTCCTAGGTGTGTTCTAACTGTGGGGGGATGGGACTTACTAGGAAGAGAGAGAGATCGGTGTTCATACATTGTATGAACACATGATCAGTCTCCTTTCCCCTTAGAGAACCGTGATCTGTGTGTTCACACACACAGATCACGGTTATTGTTAGTCCCTGGTGATGTTAATTGGCGAGGAGGTGAAGATGTGATAAGGCGGGCCGGGTTCTAGAACCAAGCTGGAACGCATGCGGCCGTTGTGACATCAGCTGAAGATGGTGGGCAGTAATGCGTTTCAGAGCGTCTCCTACGTTAGCTGTGCATGCTCCGAAATGCACGTCACATTGGCCACGTGCATTTCAGCTTGGTTCCAGAACCCGGACCGCCTCATTGCATCTTCACCGCCTTGCAAATCCATGTCACCATTGTACAATTGTGCCTGTAATAAATCTTTTAACCACTGCACATAGAGGCACCTTTCTCTTTCCTTTATGACCCTCCAGAGCTGCTGCTTCTCAAAGTGCTGCCTTCAGTGCCATCTCTCCACTGCTACTAAGGACTGGATACCCAGACTCACCAGAGCACCCTCATCTCTCCCTCCTTTGTGATTTGAACAGGAATGTGGTGCGATTCCTGATCAAACTCAGTGGAATTTCTTTATCAGCCAGGATGTGTGTTTATTGGAAAAATCACCAGGTGAACATAAAAGATACAAATAATAATAATAAAAAAAAATGATCACAGTTACCTAAAAGAAGAAGAGGTAAGCTGCAACTTTTCGATTTGGCATATGGTTTAAAGAAAAACTAATATGAAGTATTTTATTTTTTTCAAGGTTACACATTTTTAAATGGATATTTAATTTCTAAATCAAAAAAATGTCCTTCCGTGTCACAGTACATTCCTTGTCAAGCCAAAAGGGTCTTATTACTTTACATTCTTTTTCAAGTCAAATGTGTCTTTAACAATACAAATAGATTAGGTACTTGCTTGATTGTTTCATACACTGCCGCCATCTAGTGCTCAATTTGCAGAATACCGCTTCATAGTAATTTTATGCACATTATTATCATATTTATGAATCAATACATTTGTAGAACTATACTTTGCAATTTTCTGAAGAAAAATAAAGCGGACCATAAATGTTAGTTTATTTGTTCAATCTACTTGTATTCATACACATGTGATCTTAAGGGGTTATGTAATGCAAAGGACTACCTTGGAAATTCACACAATAGTTAGTTTGGGAGCACCATTGGCTGTATAGCTTTTAGCAAAGTTAAAACAAGTTGTATGGAGATAGTTTACCACTTCAATACCAGGCACTTTCACCCCCTTCCTGCCCAGGCCAATTTTCAGCTTTCGATGCTGTCACACTTTGAATGACAATTGTGCGGTCATGCAACACTTTACCCAAATTACATTTGTATTATTTTTTGAGACAGATAGAGCTTTCTTTTGGTGGAATTTAATCATCACTTGGTTTTTATTTTTTGCTAAATAAATGAAAAAAAAAAAAAAGTTTTTCCTAGGTTCTGTTATAAAATTTTGCACATAAGTAATTTTTCTTCTTCACTAATGAAGCTGCACTGATTATCAGTGTAAATATTGTATTTACTGTGCCCTGATAGATCGGCTCTCCTTTCCTAACACGCTGCCGCTGTGTGAGGAAAGAAAAGCCAAAAACCGGCAAGTCTGTTTACAGGTGACCAGCTGTTATTGGACACAGCTGATCACATGATAAATGGCTGCTGTGATTGACCCTTTCCCTCGATCTGTGATCCGTTGTGTCCAAGGCACATAGCAATCACAGACACTTCCTAATGCACGTTCTCAAGAGGAAATCCAGTGATGCCAGAACTGGAGAGTCATGCTGTAGCTGTATATCGGCTATAGCATGGTGTTAGGTGGACAATCAGATTGTAATTGTATGTATGGCTTGCTTAAAAAGGAAACCTTTAATATAAACTGTGGGGCAAAAGACAAGACTGTGTTTCCATCAGTAGAGCCTGTAGATGCACATTTGGCACCATTTAGCTACACCTCTCTGTTAGGATCAATTATATTTTGCAGAACTTTTTTTTGTTTTTCCTGATCCTAACATGGTTAAGTACCGTATTTATTGGCATATAACACGCACCCTAACTTAATAAGGGGGAAGTTTCAGGAAAAAAACTTTTCATGGCCCCCTGTGTATAACATGCAGGCACAGTTTACCCTCTGTTTTCAGGGTAAAAAAGTGAGTGTTATACGCCAATAAATACAGTATATTGTGATGATGTGTAAATAACCTCATATGAGATGACTGTTTGTAATGAAAATTCCCCATGAGCCATACCTTCAAACTTTTTGAGATGGGAACGAGGGACACCTATTACGTATGTAGATGAACAACACACTCCTGCCACGCCACTTAAGAGAATTATACAAAAATATTATTCGTTAAACCCACAAGTGCTTTTTTTTTACCACTACTATTCCTTTATACTGACTTTTGAGATTTCCAAATTCAGCAATTCAGAAATTGGATGAAAGGTTTAGCGCTGGGAAACACTTTTTGAAAGATAAATAGTGCATTTTATAAACAACTATATAGATCAGACCAAAATGTGGGACAAATGAGGAGGAAGGAGGGACAGTCCCTCAAAATCAAGGACAGTTGGGAGCTAGGATGATCATGGAGAAAAAGTGTTACCAATAACTACACAGGAAAAATCTGCTTGTTGACGCATACCTATTGTGCCCAATGGTAAATCTGGTTCTAGCAAAAGATTTAGCCTTTTTACACTGCTGGTCATACATTCCATAAATGCACATGGCAAAACAGAAACCAATGATACTTCATGTACAGAACATGTGTTTCCATTCATACACTTGCATCTGCAGAAAGGGGGAGCATAAAGACAGAAGGTATTTAACCACTTGCCATCCGCCATATAGCAGAATGACAGCGGCAAACTGGTTGTGTTATCCTGACCAGACGTCATATGACGTGATCAGGACAACAGAGCAGGTGCGCGCAGCGCGGCGATTGGAGGTGCGGTGTGTCAGTCTGACACACTGCAACTCCGATCGTGGAATGAAGTCTTCTATAGACATCTTACCATGTGACCAATCACAGCTGATCAACGCGGAAGTGCCGGTAAGCGGTTCGGTTCACGCTGGCAGGGAGAGGGGGGGGTCTGTGCTGATAATAAGCACATTGAATTATAAACACAGCCCCCATCAAGAGGTGCCCAACACCTGCCAACATGTCCCCATAATAAATGGATGCCAGTCCCGAACAGTGCCAAAAAAAAGTGCCAGTGCCCCAAAGTGCCACTCAGTAATGCCTGTCAGTAGCTCCTCATTAGTGTTGCCTATCCAGTGCCACCTATCAGTGCCACATACTAGTGCCGCAAATCAGTGCCCATCAGGTTTTTTTTTCCGTTTGTCATATTTTTTCATTTATAGCACAAAAAAAAAAAAAAATGGCAGAGGTGATCAAATACCACGAAAAAAAACTATTTCTGTGAAGAAAATTATAAAAAAAAATCTGGAGAAATATTTTGTTTGCCATTTACTATGGACAAAATCACTAGTTTTCTTCTATACTAGTTTGTAACATAATACAATAATGTATATGTATATGCTAATATAATGAAATATAAACTGTTAACATTATTTTTACATCTGCCTATACATTACATCTTAAAAATGGACAGTTATGGATAAAATAGGGAGGGATTTGGTTGTTCCTTAAAATCAGGAAATAGCACTATATTAAAACCACCCCTCCCTCTTTCCCCAAAAAACAGCAATGCAATACGACATGAAATTACCTGTAACAGCCAAAAAGCTACCACCTGGTCTGTATTATACCGGCCAGTAAAAATTTGACTTGTGGATTATGTTAATAGTAAACGGGTGACAAGGCAGGTATTTGTCCGACAGCCTCAACCGAGCACTGTAGGATTGTTGGCCATATCATTAAGACAAGACATGGCGACATGCTGAAATGCCTGCCCACATTCTAGCATTGGAGAGTAGGAAGACTGGACTGCCGACTATGGCGAGACCGCATACACCTGTGTTGTATTTAGGTAGCCCCTTCATATAGAATGGGCTGCCAATGCACTGGACTTTTTTTTTTATGTAATGCACCAGCATGGCTGTTTACACCTACTGTACTTATTAGGGTTGTCCCGATACCACTTTTTTAGGACCGAGTACAAGTACCGATACTTTTTTTTCATGTACTTGCCGATACAGAATACCGATACTTTTTTTAAATGTCATGTGACAGTTTTCAAACCACAATACAGACTAAGGATATTTTCTTTAGAATTATGAAGAACTCTAACTCAAGACATTATAAAAGAATAAAAATGAGTAAAAATTAATAAAAATGTTTTATTTTCTTGTCACGCAGTAGTAAAAAACTCAAATTTTCACAGAACAGGTTAATAAATACAAAAAAAGTATTCTAAGTACTCCCGCAAATACTTGGTATCGGTATCTGGACAACCCTAGTACTTATGCCGCGTACACACGGTCGTTTTTTGCGATGAAAAAAAACGACGTTTTCTGTGAAGTAAAAAACGACCTTTTGAAACGTCACTTTTCAAAGACAATTTTGCATACACACCATCGTTTTTTCACAAAAAGCAAGGTTACGTTCACCACTCTTTTCCATTGAAGCTCGCTTCATAACTAGCTTCTGGGCATGCGCGGGTTGAAAAACGTCGTTTTGAACGACGTTTTTGCTACACACGGTGACTTTTTGTGAAACAAAAAACGACGTTTTGAAAAACGACACAAAAAATTCAAGCATGTTGGAATTTTTTTTTGGTCGTTTTTTTGAAGACAAAAAACGACGTTTTGCCCACACACGATCAATTTAAATGACGTTTTAAAAAACGTTGTTTTTTTTCATCGCAAAAAACGACCGTGTGTACGCGGCATTATACTTAAGTGCTGTGTGTCATCTGGGTATAGTTCCTAATTTTAGGATTCTTTCCCTAAAAAAGAAAAAAAGTATCCCTAGATTTGTCCCTGTTCCTCAAATGGTGTCCAAAGCCTGCAGGGTAATATACTTGGCAATGTTCTGGCAACATTTTTTTTTAAAGACTGCCTGTGCCTGGAGGAGGGTGGGGTGGTTCTTTATTAGGTCCTGGTTGTTAGAATTTTATGATGAGATCACATGATCAACCCTTGTGCAGCATTACACATGGGCAGCGAGGAGGAGGGAATGTCACCTTGCTCCTGCAGCGCACACCTTGGCAGTTATTAGTGCCAGTACAACAGTTCCCTTGGGTGACTGGAGCAATAGACAGAGATTTACTAACTGTACTTTCTTTTACAAGTAGTCAGTAGCAGAGGTGGACAGAGGGGAGAACATGCTGCCAACTGTAGTGCCTCATACTCACACTCTGCATTAGTTACTACTGACCTCTGCACTTTGTGTTACTTACTCCTGATCCCTGTACTCTGTCACTTACTACTGATCACTGCTCTGTTACTTATTGCTGACCCCTGAACCCTTCTTTATTTTCTCTTGACCCCTGCACTCTGGATTACTACTCGATCATTCAAAGTCCCTCCTCATACCTGACCAGTCCATAGTGAGCCCCTGGGGGGCAACAGCACATAACGACCCCCAAATGACTGCAAATTGTCATGATTACCTGTTTGTTGCTCATGTATTGTGATGATTACCCATTTGTTGTCCATGTATTCTAACAATTGCAGGATAAGGCTGTTGTATTATCGCAAACTGGGAACTTACCAGCAAACGGGGGCTCAGTGGACTTGCCAGCAACACATTACCAAGGCCCGCTAAGTTGAATTTAGGGAGGTAAGGGGGTTTTTGTGCTTCCACAGTGATCGACAAGCTTTGGAATATGCATACTTACATTGCTCCATCCTGGACCAGTTCAACTATGCAAAAAAATATCCACACCTGGAATTCAGCTTTAAAAGTATTGTCATTCAAACAATAAACTAAGCAATAATAATAGTACAGATAGTGTGGAGGTACACAATAATATATATGTTCCACTGTAGGCTGCTAAAGTTCTTCTGTGTGGGCAATGCCCCTTGGGGGGCCTGGGGGACTTTACGTTCGCAGGGCACCTCAACATAGAAATGTAATATGATAAATAAAAAAGTGAACTGAAATGAATGATAAACCGCATTTGTTCTGAAATTAAATAAATGTTAGATTCCAAAGAAGAAATTTGTCTCCTGACTAACACATTACGCTGGTAATTGGAACTGCGAAGTCATACATCACAGTTATGCATTGCACTACAATATTTACGTGTTGGGTACCCCTGAAGAAGGTAGGCACAACCTTTGCTCTGTTTCCAATGGAAAAGAAGAGCAGCTCTTCTATTTTCCTGGCACTCTGCATCTGGTGAACATTGCTATGAAAAAGTGTGGGTCATTTCAAGTCATATTGGAACTGTGGGTGGGTAGGGACTTCAAAGATGGCACAGACACCTCTCGTGGAGGAACACAGTGCCACCCCCTGGCAGAGTTTGGGCAGCGCATGCACAGTGGCCCTTCTGGGCATCTGCATCATGCCGGTGAGGTCAGACGCAGAGGAAATGGGAGAGGTATAAATGGGTTGCACGCCGTGGTGGTCTCGCTGTGGCTGTCCGTTCTTACCATCCTTTGCCTCTCTAATATTTCATGTGGCCTACCACTTCTGGCCTTGACAAGAACTGTGCCTGTGGTCTTCCATTTCCTCACAGTGGACACTGACCCCTTATATTTTTGTGATAACTTTTTGTAGCCTTCCCCTAAACCAGGGATAATCAATTAGCGGACCTGCAGATGTTGCAAAACTACAAGTCCCATCATGCCTCAGCCTTTGGGTTCATGCTTGTGGCTGTCAGATTCTTGCTATGCCTCATGGGAATTGTAGTTTTGCAACAGCTGGAGGTCCGCTAATTGCATACCCCTGCCCTAAACCATAATGTAGAACAATGTTTTTTTTTTTAGGTCATTTGAGAGTTGTTTTGATGCCCCCATTTTGCCACTCTTCAGAGAGTCAAAAAGAACAACTTGCAATTGGCCACCTTTAAGGCTGGGTTCACACTTGTTCCGACAACGCTCCTACATTGGGAGCTCATGTCGCATGACATGTGAAAATCAAAGTTTCCCTATGAGAGCCGTCTTAACTGATCCGACACAAGTCGGTCCGACTTTGAAAACACTCCCTGTACTACTTTGCTCCGACATTCATCCTACTTCAGCCCATTGAATATCATTGAAGTCGGACCAAAGTAGGAGCCTTGTCCTTACCAGACATCCGACATGTGATTACAGCAGCAGTAAAAGGAATTTATCTCACTCTGGGATTGTTTTGATCGGTCAAAGAACAAGTCAGACTATCACAAAGTCGGTTCAAAGTAGTATCCTGTTCATGAAAGTCGGATGGATGTAGGACCAATGTAGGATGAATGTAGGATGAATGTAGGACAGATGTCGAAGAGCAAAGTAGGATGAAAGTTGTACTGCTGTCGTGTAGTATAGTGTGAACCCAGCCAAATACCTTTTCTCATGATTGGATGCACCTGTCTATGAAGTTCAAGGCTTAATGAACCAAACCAATTGTGTGTTCCAATTAATCAGTGCCAAGTAGTTACAGGTATTCAAAACAACAAAATGACAAGGGTGCCCAAATTTATGCGCCTCTCTAATTTCATGTTGATGCATATTGCGCATTTTCTGTTAATCCAAAAAACTTCATTTCACTACTGAAATATTACTGTGTCCTTCAGTTATTTGATAGATCAAAATGAAATTGCTGATCCAAACACCCAAATATTTATAAATGATAATCTTGGAAATTGTCAGGGGTTCCTAAACTATTGCATACGACTGTACACTGCACTGCACCCACAGTGCAGGTAAACCGCAGCACATCGGTGTGAAAGCAGCCTTAAAGGGGGCCCAGAACAGTTAGGATTCTCTTATATTTGATGTAAAATTCCATATATAAGATGTGTTTTAGTCATCCCCGTCCAAACCAGACCCTCATTAGCTGCAGTGGCCAGCGGTGTACACACGTCGCAGCCGTAGTTATACAGTTTTCAGACGGTACAGTGCTAAAAATAGTGCTGCTATACCGCCTGAAAATCTCCTTCACTGCCTACTCAATGTGAAAGCCCGAAGGGTGTAACAGGTCGCCACCGTTTACGACCTTCCATCCAACCACGACAAGCTTATCTGACACACTGCGACAATCTTGCATACACGATCCATATCCTTTCCCAGAATAAGACGAGACAGAGCTCCGTACTTGCTTCCAAAGATATGACCCATTTATTGGTATTTTCTCAGCTTCTTATACAGTTTCAAGCATGATGCAGTTAATCACAGGACAATGTAGTCTGCACCCCCCTTCACACCATGGGGGGCTTCAATCACCTTAAAAGGCATTCAGGTAAGCTAATTATGTAGACACGTCGGCACCGCATCATCAATAGAGTTACAGTAACTCAGAGAGCATGACATTCCTGTAGACCATGACATGCTAATTCAGTACATCTGAATGGAGAATTTAACACATTGTTTTAGACACAATGAATCACACCATCAAAAGGTCTTTCTGATGCAATTGTGTCTATAATGAATAGGCAACAGCTTGTGATATCTCAAGACATCCACTTTGTAACATTCCAGTCCTGCAATATGAATTATTATTAATGTCCCATCTCATGTAATATATGACTTATGATTCTTTGTCACCCTATGGCCCTAGTGAACATAAGGTGACCCTAGACATAGGGATATCTCAGTCTGTCACGGTTCATTCCGTTACAAAGGGTTTTCACACTGAGGCGATGCGCTGGTGGGAGAGAAACACATCTCCTGTCAGCAGCATCTTTGGAGCGGTGAGAGGAGCGGCATGTATAACGCTCCTTCCCATTTAAAACAACTAGCGGGGATTAATACTGCACCGCTAGCGGCCGATTCCTGCAGTATAGCGCCGCTATTTTTAGCAGCGCTATACCACCACCCGCCTTTTAACCTCAGGCAGCGCTTCATGACCAGGTATCCATCTTCTGTTAAGTGATAAACAAAACCTGTTTTCTTCTGTAGTCATAACTATAAATCAGCCCTCCCCCTTTCTTTTGTTCTGTAGCCAATATATACTGTGACTTTCAGTAAAAATCAGACACCTTACGAACGCACAAACTACCTCTCGTGTCTTGTTTAGTTGTCTCCAGATCTGAAAGAGTGCTGTTGGTAGACCAATAAGAAGGATGGCTTGTCCAGAATAACTAATATTTTGTTTCAGGTAGTACGGAATTCAAGGTTTAAATGAGGTGCGAGTAGGCGACAGTGTCCGATTATCTTCGACTTTTCCCATCTTGTTCAGGTAGATCTCCACCTCTTTAAGGTTACCTACCCCTAACCTGGATGGTGTGTATATTGGGTAAGAGGGGATGCTTTTTTTGCTGGAGCTTTGTGGATATCTAACCGAGTCATGGGAAGGGTATTACAAATGTATGGTTTATCAATTTATCTTTTGAAGAGTTATAATTTAATTGGGGATAGACACCCTTCTTCCCTCTCCCTTCCGTTCCACCTTATATGAGTGGCGAGGATACATCTTCAAAAGGGAAACTTCTCACTTCTGCGAGTCTGACAAACACGTTTCATTTTTTGTAAGTGCCCCTCTTTTTCTTCTCCTTGTATTTAAAGGTAATATGCTAAATGATTATGTCCTCTTCTGTTACAATTTTTGCCAAATATTGAAATTCAGTTTATTCCCTGCAGGTATTTCAGCTTTCAACTCAACTATGTTGCGGGGAGAGAAAAAAAAATCCCCTCTGGGTGATCTATGTACATTACAAGGATTTTGAAAAACTTTGTTGCAGATTCCTACCTTTTGTTATTCAAGACATCCCTGTGTGTTTGTCTATGCCCATGTTCAGAAATGTGTAGGGGAGTGGTTTCATAATTATTAACCACTTGAGGCCCGCGCTACCGTCGGATGACGGCAACAGCGCGGACCTCAATATCCAACATGCCGTCATTTGACGGCATGTCTTTCTGGCGTTCCCAGCGCGCGCTGTACAGCGCGCTGCGGGGAAGCCCTGTGTTGTCCGTGTCCCTTGGACACGGCCAATCACAGATCGCGGCAAACGGCCAATCAGAGCGGCCGTTTGCAATGCGATCTGTGGGCGAATGAGAGATGATCTCTCATAGATCATCTCTCATTGCCGGCTGACACAGAGACAATGTCCTGTCTCTGGAAGGGAGGAGCCCGATCTGTGTTCCTTCCTACATAGGGACACAGATCGGTC
This sequence comes from Rana kukunoris, assembly GCA_029574335.1. NCBI lineage: Eukaryota > Metazoa > Chordata > Amphibia > Anura > Ranidae > Rana > Rana kukunoris. The sequence goes on along the minus strand of CM056058.1, from coordinate 82,483,499 downwards.
ACCCCCCCAGTCACCCCCCCCTCCCCCTACAGTTAGAACACACCTAGCATACACATTTAACCCCTTCCTCACCCCCTAGTGTTAACCCCTTCAATGCCAGTCACATTTATACTGTAATTAGTGCATATTTATAGCACTGATCGCAGTATAAATGTGAATGGCGCCAAAAATGTGTCAAAAGTGTCCGATGTGTCCGCCATAACGTCGCAGTAAAAATAAAAATCGCAGATCGCCGCCATTTCTAGTAAAAAAAAAATAATAAAAAATAATAATTCTCTCCCCTATTTTGTAAGCGCTATAACTTTTGCGCAAACCAGTCGCTTATTGCGATTTTTTTTTTTTTTTTACCAAAAATATGTAGAAGAATACGTATCGCCCTAAACTGAGAAAAAAAAATGTGTTTTTTTTTTTAATTGGGATATTTATTATAGCAACAAGTAAAAAATATTGTATTTTTCTTCAAAATTGTCGCTCTTTTTTGTTTATAGCGCAAAAAATAAAAATCGCACAGGCGATCAAATACCACCAAAAGAAAGCTCTACTTGTGGGGAAAAAAGGACGTAAATTTTGTTTGGGAGCCACGTCGCACGACCGCGCAATTGTCAGTTAAAGCGACGCAGTGCCGGAAGCTGAAATTTCACCTGGGCAGGAGGGGGGTGTAAGTGCCCAGTAAGCAAGTGGTTAAACAGCTGGTGCACCTGCAAGGCTTTAATGGAGGAAAATTGCAGGGTCAGCATGCCTTTAGATGTGATTACCTATTGGAAGTATCTCACCAAAAATGTTTTATTTTTTTGTAGGGGATGTCAGATATCCAATTTGCATCTTAGTGCAGACTTCTGGGAAAAATCAGTGAGCGAATCAGACGATGTTTCTGGGGGGGCATGCTGTACACAGATCACCTCCAGGTAGCTATATTGCATTTCACAGAAGCTGCATATTAAAAAGATAATTTAATAACATACAATTACAATATGTCACAATTGTATACGCTATATTACTTATTAGTTGCCATTCCCCCCCCCCCCCACAAAAGTGGAGTTACCCTTAAATCACAGCACCTGTATCTCCTATGGTCACTAATGATATCCTGGACTAGTTCTCTCTGCCTTGATGCATGAAGTGTTTATCTTTTTTTCTCCTGAGCACCCCGGTAGGGTATATTCCCTAAATGATGATGTAAGGTGTAATTTAGGTACCCAAGAGTGAACATTTAAAAGGGGTAGCACACCTACTTCTATTTTTTGTGCAACGTAAATTGCATGGATTTTAACAAAACAGATTCCTACCAGTTTCTACTCTTGAGACAAAGCTGGTTGTTGTGTACAGAACATTAATGGGAGTGGCTTTTTTCATTATCAGCTGATGCAGTATTCTAATAAAGAAAGTTTCAGGGTCTGCATCCCCTTTAGAAATAATTACCATTTCGGGGGGGGGGGGTATCACAAAAAAATAAAAAAATTTGATGCAGAGGATACCTCAAAAATGACATACCTTAGTGCATAATTCTGGGAAAATTATACCAGCCAATCATACAAGCAGAAAATTACATTTCTGGGGAACTGTGCACAGAACACCCCCAGATTGCTTTATTGCTCTGAATTTTTCAGAAATTTACAGAGCTGCAGATTTAAACGGAAAGGTAATTAAAATTCAATTACAATATGGCTTGCATAGCAATTGTATATGCTATATTTTATATAAAGAACTTTCAGTGTCTGCGTTCATTTACGATTTAAAAAAAAAAATATATATATAAGGTGCATGGAAGATTTTTTTTTTCTAGAACCAAAAGAACCCAACAAGGAGCCTAGACCAAAACAAACTATAGCCTATAACAGAGTGGGTTATATACAAACTGAGGAAGGCCCATGGGCATAGCCAAGGTTTTTTATTCTGTCTAGTCCTACTCCTGCAGGAGGCGATATAACCCTATGGGATTAATGGATCGCTGGGTCCGTCAAGCTAAAAGAGGAAAAAAAAACGTTTTGGTCCGTTCAGCTCACATATGGTGATAAGTCACTGCATTTCTAGAAGGGTCAGCAGGTCATTTCTGTAATGATGAAAATATGAAAAACTAAAAAATTTATTTGGCCACTACATCTAGGGACTTGTAAACCGAAAAGAAGTTCTTTGTGGGTTTAGCTCAGCTGTAAGGACTTCTCCATATCTTACCTTTTAGATCCTCTTTACATTTGCTATTAAAACATAAGGTTAATGGTACTTTTGGATAAGGAGAACCTAGTTTCAGCCACATGAGCCCTCATACTATAGTATTATATTGCATCTTAACAAATATCTACTGATCAATATCACTTGTTAAAAAAAAAAAGTCACATCCACTGCCAAAATTTTAATCATTTTAATTTTTTCAGTAATGGAATGTAGAACAGTCAAAAATACACAGGTATAAGAACTGTACAATAAAAGCGTTTCTCTTGGTTTAATCTCTCAACTATACCCTGTCTTAAAATATATTATAAAATAACGAAAAAATATATGTATACATTTCTTTGAAAAGATTACATGGACATACAGTCATGCAGTGAAAGACCTTCAGTGACTGACAGCAAAATAGAAATGAATGGTTTTATAAAAAATATGCATAGCAAAATAGTCATATACCTCTCCACAAAAAGGTCACAATTCATGAATTGCGTTGGTTTTCTAGTGATAAGCATTTTTTTTTTTTTAACCTTGGGCCTGTTGGGCCACATCTGTGCATTGTAAAACTCGATATGCATTTTTTTTTAAATGCATTTCATGTTCTAAAGCATTTTTAATGTGTTGCGTTGCAATTCAATGCAATGTATAATGCGATTTAAATGCGTTTCCCTGGTTACCTGGGAAACGTAAACATGTGACTCAAAAATTGCACTTAGAACACACGTGTTTGGTGTGCTACCATTGACTGATGGAAGCAGCTTTTTTTTTTTTCTACAAAACTCACTAAAGAGGCAGCAAGCAGGACTTTTCAAAAGCACACCGCACCGCACAGATGTGAACAGTTACATAGTATTTAAGGGGACAACTTTACATGTGCTTTTCACGCACTGAGCAGGTGCGTTTTGATTCAGCAAAAGCACACAGATGTGAACAGGCCCTTAGATTAGTTAAGACACTTTGGAGCCGATTCAAAAAAGCTGGAATAAAAACAGTACTTTCTGTTCATACCAATCAGATATAGAGTTTAATTTCTGCAAAAAAATAAGGTGAAATCTGAAAGGTTGCCATCAGCAGTAACTTCAGTGCCCATTTCCTTCTTTTTTATCGAATCCTTCTCTTTGATCTTTACTCTAGTAGGCAGCATTAGCCGATTGTCTAATGACGTAGAGCCATTGTTGCTCTAGGTTTGGTTAAAAAAAAAAAAACTCTTCTGATAGTTCTATCATACTGGTAATCTGGGGTACAAAGCCACAAAAACCTTATGAAACTAGATAACGTTCACACTGCTGCACACGTTATGTAGGTAATCACATAGCCATGTACTATAGAGAAAGAAAAGCTAATAAAAATCCCTGATTTATACAAACAACCTGGGGTAAGTTTATTTATCAAAGTAAGCCGGTCACAAGAGAAATGCAGTGACCTCCATAGCCGACTTCTTCTGAAAATACTAGTTGCTCAGTTGTGATGCCAAACATTTCTTAAAGTCACTGTAAACCCCCACATAAGTGACTACCACTCATAGTGAAGGGCCTGGCCTCAGGTGATACACAGAGATGAAACAAATCCTCCTAAGTTGTACCTGTATCTACAGCAGTCTTCCCCCCCCTACATCCATGCAAAGTGCAGAATTTACACAGGATCTCTAAGCTCTGAAAAGCGGGGGGCAGAGAGCTGAAGTTAATCAGTGAGGAGAGATCTGAGAGCTGATTGGAGGGAAGGGACATAGCAACAGAATTGAGGTGGTCAATCAGCTGAAAATCTATGCTTTGTTCATTTCACGTTTGAGGTTAACAACCATTTTAAGATAATCAAGTATGCATAGCAGGAAAGTCAGACTTGATCTGAATAATTGTTCTGGGCTAGCGACTCGAGGTACTGAAGCAAAAAAGGGACAAAACAGCCAGGCTTTCTTTAACTGCAAAAACAGCACCCTGAGTTTGCATAGGATCCAAAAAGTAGCTGGTGAGTTGAGGGTCAAATGTAAATCCTTCTTACATGCACTCATCAGTCAGTCCAGTCCCAAGCATATGTGGGTCTCTTTATCTTCAGAGATAATTCATAGTCTGCAGTGGGTGAATAAACTAATGTTGGCCATACACGGGTCAGTTTTTTTCTTGTCAATTTGTGGGCTAAATGAAAAAAGGTGGATAGAGGAATGATCCCCGCAGTGTCATTGTATTCTAACCACTAGGAAACTTCTCTGCCATTAGAATACACAGATTAGCGCTGCAGTCAATTGCCTGCCGAGCTGATTGAGCAAGAATATAGCAGCAAGGTGGTGGAACAGAAGTCGATTGGTAGATCTATTTCTGTGCAACCACACACTGATCGAAAGTGGTCCGGTCCAAATTTTAATACATGTACAGCCAGCTTAAGGGGTGCATATATGGACTGAAAAACAATAGAATGCCAGTGAGGGCTCACCTATGAGACCTGCGTAGATCCAATTTGGATTCCTGAACCTGAAAACAGACCTTCCTACCCAAATAACCACACTAGACAAATGTTCTTTTTCTATAGAACGAAAGCTTGCTGCATTCACACTCCACATCAAAAGCAGATCCAAGTGTTCTGCAAAATGCTGGAAATTTTACTCACTCAATGCACAGACAGTTAAGAGTTCTCTTTTCAATGCCAGGACTACAATGGGTTTTTGAAGAGGCTGTAAAACCTTTACACATACCCACTGAAGTGACTGGCTTCAGATACAACATTTTCCTACATGAATTGTACACGTTTATCTGCTGCCCACTATTCTCTACATCAGTTCAAAGTACACAGATCAAAGGCTATTTCTTAGCAGCAAAAGGCAGGGGATGGAGATCTCATTTTACATATACTGCAGAGCTCTATGAAACCTGAATAAAGGGGGTGACACATCCCCCTCTACAGACTGCCATAAGGAAACACACACAACTGAGGCTTTCACCTGCCATGTGATGGGGGGGGGGGGGGGAAATCACCCGGGAGGCTGTTGTGTTGTTATAGAATCTCAGTGATGAGAGAGCGAGCGAGAGAACGAGAGCGAGAAAGCGAGAAATTATATGCTTTGTAATTTTTCATGCTAGAGGCTTAGAATTTTATAACTGGGTTCACACTTAAAGCGGATGCGGCTCACAGCAGGGGTCTGGTGCATCCCTGTTCTTGTTTCATAGGCACATTTTTGCCTGAATTTGGAACTGAAACTGAGTCAAAAGACACACAGGACCCCTGTGCAATCCGCTCCATTGAGAGTCGGGCACACTCTCCTGTCATGTGAATTGGATGAATTGGAACCCCGCATCCAATTCACACAAGTGTGAACCCAGCCAAACTATGTGATCAATATTTGGGTTTTGTCCAATTTGGAATAAAGTTCCATTCTCTGCCCAATGTCTACAGACAGCATAAACATTGGTGGGAATGCATTTAATTTGTAATATAAAAGGTTTGGGTTTAATTTATACACATTGAATATTTTTTCCCAATCAATCCTGTGCTATTAGAAATGTGTGCGTAAATCTTATGTTATTAGAAATGTGTGCAGAATAGAAAAAGACAAACGTTTCTTATTTGTACTTCAAAATGAGAAACTATTCATAATGAATATTCTATTTTTTTTTACAACATCATCATACTTAAAACTAAAGCATTTTCTTATACAAAGTATAAACACAACAGGTTAACACAACTAAATATTTTATACCCATGTATAAAATATTCAATACAAAACAACTTTAATTTAATTTTAGAACAACTTTCAGAGTATCAATTTCAAGGAGCAAAGAAACAGAACAGGTTCTCCCACACTGCTCTATTCCCTTTCCAAACCCTTGAAACAATGCTACTATATTTCACACATTAATGTAAACAAAGAAAATGATATCCTTTCAAAAAGTATAGAAAAAAGGAGGTTGTATTTACTTGTCATATTTTAAAGATGTAAGCAAGATATCTTCAATCCACAAAGGGCAACATCAGGATAATGAAGATACCAGAGCCAAAAAAAAAAAAGTAATGTTCCCAAGTCTTTTTTTTCTGTACATTTCTATTCATTGCATCAGGAATTACTAAAATGTTCATGTTTTGGCCTTAAATCAGCTTCCATAGAATTTTCAAGTCATGGGTGTCCCTATTAGGAATCAAAGGCATTGAAAAAGATAATATAAAAAATAATAATCTAGAAATACACTGTTCCTCTAGGCCAGTGTTTCTCAATTCCAGTCCTCAGGCCCCCCCAACAGGTCAGGTTTTCAGGATTTCCATTAACCAGTTTCACAGTAATCACCACAGCCATAAAAATAAAACCTGACCATGGAATTGAGAAACACTGATGCTAGTCAGCATTAAACCTAGGCGATGCTTTAAAAGACATTAAGAGCTATCAGTTTGGAATTGCACAGTATTGCTCGGATATTCGCAGCGATACCTCATGTGTGATGCAATTACCATATGTGCTTTCACATGAGCATGGTGGTAGGTTTTCAAAAAAATATATATATATAAAAACACACTATCCCTTTCACTTTTTATCAACTTTATTGTACAAAGGGAACAAACAACATCCCCTGTGATAACTTGTTATCTTTATTGTACACAGGGAATAAACATCCCCTGTGATAGCAATAAGCATGACAGGTCCACTTTATAAATTGGGTCGGGGTATATTAGATTGGTTTGATCAGATGCTTTACAAGCCAGTAACAGCCTGTAGATATCAAACAAAAACTAAAGTGACAAAATCCTTGCTTCTGGCTTCTTACATTACAGAAGGAAGGCGGGTAGAGGGAGACCCCCCTTCCGTGCCCTGAAGAAATCGAGCAGCTATGTTGCCACATGGATCAATTCGTCAATCACCAGATGAAAACTTTTATACCAGGATGATGCCTGCAGGTGCAACTTAATTGAGTACGGGTATGTCCTAAAGGGTTTGAAGTGGTTAAAATATACAAAAGTTCCTTCTATTCCACCTGGAATCTATGACCACCTGCAAACCCCCCCCCCCCCCCGGTTACATAAGAGGAAAAAGGCACTATGTAATCATATATTGCCAGACAAGTAATAAGAGGACATTAAACATGGAATGGAAAGGATGTAGACAAGCATTTCCCCCCCCAATTCTTGTATTTCACGTTGTATTTTCATCATCAGAGATCTCCCAAGAACAAACAAAGTATTTAAAGGAACACTAAAGTCAGAATATATATTTTTTTAAATAACAAACATGTTATACTTGCCTCCACTGTGCAGTTAGTTTTGAACAGAGTGCCCCCCGAACGCTGTCTACTGGGGTCCCTTGGCGGCTGTCTCGTCTCCTCCTCGCAAAAGCTTTCTACCTTCATGCGAGCGAGCGAGCACGGTGGAAAGCTTTTGCGAGCGTGCCGACTATCATTCATCCACTGCGATTGACAGCAGCTCCAGCCAATGGCTGGCCTGCTATCAATCCGCCCAGCCTAGCCAATCAACGGCCAGGCTGGGAACCGAACAGGATGACAAGCACGCGATCGGGGGGCCGGTGCTGTCAGATGTTTTTCTTACCTTTACAACCACTTTAACCTTCCCTATGATGCAATACAACAAAGCAGCAGAATATTCAGTATGGTTTCTAATAACTTTTTAAACCATTTAGATTTTTTTTTTTTTAAATGGCTAAACAAATTTAATAAGGGGATCTTCCTGGAGTTAAAATTAAAGCAATAAGTCCAGGAGGCGGCATACACCTTGTTGGACCTCATAATATGCCTGCCAGATCAGCTTTAGGTAAATGACTGCCACAATCTAATCTTCATAGAGCCAGAAATAAAAACACATTCACTGTCAGTAAGTACCAGGTTACTAAAAAGATGTACAGAAAAAAAAAAAAACGCATACACTCAAGGCATACACCCAATATTACATTTGAGCGCATGATCATGACAATTATTTAGTCAACTTGGATAACAGGGAGCACCCAATAAGTCAAATCAAAATATATATAAAAAAAAAAGCGTTATTTGTGCAAAGCCTCCTCTGCAATCCCAATGTGCTGGTAAAGCACCGCTAAGACCCTGATGTTTTAGGGCGTTTTTGCAGTGCCTCAGTGTGAAAGGGTAAGGCGTTTTTACAGCGCTTTCAATTCATTTCAATGGAGAGGGGCGTTTTTGGATCGTTTTTTTTTTCAGTGCCCAAAAGCTGCTCCAGTGTGAAAGGGTCCATTGAGATGCATGGAGAGCGTTTTATGAGTGTTTTAATAGCAATATTTTTAAAGCTAAAACGCTGTAAAAACGCTTCAGTATGAAAGAGGTCTTAGTAAGCCGGTGTTTTCACTTTCCTTTTAGGTTTCTAAAGATTTAGTGCACACAGGTAAGCTTCATTTAAAATATAAAAAAAAAAATCTCCCGAAGAGGCTTCCAGGATCACATTTGCCATTTAGCAAGCTGGCTTGTGGATCCTTTGGCAAGAGTTTGGCATTGACAAATTCTTTATTCAATTAAATCTATAATCTCAGGGTAGAAGCTCTAACACTGCACTTCCTGCCTGGCAAGCTGAGGCAATTCTTGATTCAGTGGGTTCCCTTGCTTGCTTACACTTAAAAAAAAAAAAAAAAACAGAAGCCTTGTCTCTACATTTGGCAAGGAGACAAACCTTTTTTGTGAATCTCCTGCTCTTGGAGGTCTATTAGTAGCACCCATGACTAGCACTCTCATCTCCACCAGACTGCTTTTAATCCCCTGCTAGCATCAAGTTCTCCCTCTTCTTTCACAGAAGACCATCAGACAAAAAAACAAAAAACACACACACACACCCCCATAAAAGTGCCCACAAAATTTTCCTCCTCTCCCATACATTTTGAACGGAAACATGCTGCATTTAGATTTACAAAATGTTGTATTCAATTTAGCAGCTGCTGTTTTTGCCAGCATAGTTTCCATTTCCAGGAGGGCCAAACAGAAATAGCTCTTGAGCTGGAGTTCTGAGGCCAGTGAATTGTTTTAGGTGAATAGAAGGAAACATCACCATTTCTTGCAATGCTTATTTAGCTAGTTCTTGTCCAGCTATGTCATCCAACTTATGATTGGCCACAGTCTACAATTTCATTCAGTCCAGTAGTAGATGTTGGCTTATTTGGTCTAGTATTTTTTTACTGCTCCACCCATGCTGGGTGTATGGAAAGAGATTGGCCTATGGGAGAAGGAGGAACTGTTGGGTATCCTGGTTAATGGGAAACTACTGAAGCTACAGCTTTGGGTGTGGTTTTTGCACGAGGAATAGAATTACTGGCAATGGAGACTGCATCTTTCATTTTTGGAACTGCACTCCTTCAGAAGTCCACTGCATAATGGCAGGTTAATTTTGTCACCATGTGCTTGTTCTGACCTGGTATATCTGCCAATCACTGTAATCAGTCCTGTGCAATTAGTAGAGTTATTGTAATTTTAGTTTGTAGACATTATGCTCAGCCATTGCTCACCTTGCCCTGCTACTAGTACTGCAATTCCCTTCACCAGACCCTGAATTCCTTTCACGTACCAGCTTGATCCTTTTAAACTGTCAAAAGGCCAGCCGTCCTGAGCAGCCGCTGTTCTGAAAGAGGCAGCATCCTGCTCACTGAGGACCCCAGAATTTGTTTGCCATGACCCTTGCAGGGGAGCCGCTTACGCAGTGAAGTCTGAGTGAGTCAGGGGCTTGGGACCCATACCGGCCATTTGGGTCAATGGCTACTCCCTTTTTACACACGCCAGAGCCACCACCATAAACGAAGGGCACAGTGCTCAAATTCACCTGTCCCCGACTAGCCTACTTCACACTACAAGACTTCCAGTGATTTCACATATGAATTTGTCCTCTATTCAAGATTTAAAAAATATTGAATATAAAAATAGTTATGTTCATTATTTCCCTTGTTTCAATTACCATATTGCTACATCATCAAAACTATGGGTGGATTCATCAGCATTAGCCATGGGTTATATATGGGCTGAAACCCAAGTACAAAGCTTCTATGCTTGGACGAGATTTTGGGAGAGAGCATATGTTATGCGTCTACCGTGCCAAAATATATTACAGTAACTGATCAAGGGAAACTCTAGATACTAAAACTACCCACTGCCAAAAAAGTTGACCAAAGATGGTACTCATAATACAAACATTTTTGTAGTCCTGTAGTATTACAAAGAATAGAAATTATACTACCTGCTACCTGTATATGCCATATGAAGCATGTACAAAATCTGTGCAAGCATTGACCTGTTGAAAGAAGCTCCATAAGTCCACTCCTTATTGGCAACACCCACAGACCAGGAACACAAGGAGGGGGGGTACCAAAAATATTTCCCACAACAGTTTTCCCTAAACCCATGGCCCCATAGGGGCCACTTGTGCCGATATGGCAGTATTTTCAACACTACGTGCTGGGCAAGTAACACATTACACAAATTATTCTTGCCAACTTAGTTCAGATGAAGAATACCGAGCCTTCCAACAACCCCCTTTATCCATAAACCAATGTTTATGTACACGGCATTTCACCGTATTGGATTTGACAATTTACCCATGTTTTCTGCATCTGGGAGAAAGGATAACAAAAGTTTCAGTAGACTAAAGGACATACCTCCACGCTACAACATACATTATAGTTATGAACATATTTACATCTCATGTCCCACCAAATCTATGCAGAATGCCATCTGGTGGCACATTGGCTTTGTTCACATTGTAAAGCCGTCTGCTCTTCAGTAAGGTTACACAATGTACTTCTGCTAAAATCCCTATATATTAACATTGTATATATTTAACCATTATCCCAGCAGCTATCATTCTCCTTACAACATTAAAATAATTGCACCAGCTCACGTTGTGCACCATTAATGTTCATGGACAAGTTCAAGTCCCAAGCCTTTCCATTTCTTCTGCAGCTTGTAGACCTAAAAGGTAAACAATGAAAATCTAATTGACCTCGTCATCCCATCAAGTATATCTTATGTAAATTATTCAGAAGACCATAGTAACAATTTTTTGGGCATTTTTCCCAAATATTCGGATTTGTTTAGCAAGTTAAGCTTCTCAATGTATTATTCTGGAGCGGAGGGCAGTCTTGGCCTTGGTTTCGAGTCTGCATTCCCATTCGCATATGGACATGTCTCTGTTCCATTATTCCAGGAGGTTGACCTGTTGATTGAATGCTTCCCAACCCCAGTGTTTAGCAAGTGTTCACCGTTTGGATCTACAAACAAATAAAGAAAATCTCATAAAAGATCAGGAAAAAAAAAAAGGAATGAAACATTGAAAAAAAGAACACTGGTTAACGAGCAATTGCATGAAAACACAACGCCAGAGATATCCATTTTTTGTGGAATGAGACAGGTTGATCCCCACTGGGTCTTCATGGCAGTGAGATCCCCATCACAGCCATGAAAAGCTGGAGCTCAGTCAAGCTGTCGACAATGGCTTAAAAAAGGGAAAAAATGGTATACTCCCCAGCTAGCATATTATTGTAGTGGCTCATGTAGTCAAGCTAGGGACATTCCAAAATGTATACATTCCTAACAAAACTGTAAATACGTTGAACACCACACTCACTAGCATCTGTTTATTTACTGCTTTTTAAAAAGATGTATGTACTTAAATGTCAATAGCGAAGTCAGAAGCCGATTGGCTACCATGCACAGCTGCAACAGATTCGGAGTGCACCATTTTACTAAATCTACCACACGGTCTTGCATTTTTAAGAAGGAGCAATAAAGCACAGCCTTTGTGCAGTACTGCATAAGGAATATAATAGGTCACATACAAATCTAAACATTCTATATTAATAATCTTGCATAAAGCTATTCGTTTTTACAACTGTAGCCAATTATAGCTAGAAATCCCATCAAGACAGGTTCCCCATACATTCCTACAAGGAATCCACTCTGGGCAAAATACACAAACACTGTACTACTCTGCACTGCAGCCATGCTGATGCGAGATCAGGTCTCTGCAGTGCACCAACACAGCATAGAACGCCTGATATGGAATCAAACTTATTTATGCAGCCTAATCAGACAATTAACCACTTTAGCCCCGGGCCTGTTTTTCAGATTCGGTGTTTACGAGACTAAAACATTTTTTTTTGCTATAAAATTACTTAAAACCCCCAAACATTATATATTTTTTTTCTAACACTCTAGAGAATAAAATGGCAGTCATTGCAATACTTTTTGTTACACCGTATTTGCGCAGCGGTCTTACAAGCGCACTTTTATTGGAAAAAATTCACTTTTTTAAATTAAAAAATAAAACAATAAATTTGGCCCAATTTTTTTACATATTGTGAAAGATAATGTTATGTTGATGCCCTCTGTTGAAGTCGGATGTGACGAAACGCGTCAGGGCGTGGCTACGACGGCGTATCCAGGAAATACTAGGAGTGTGTTCCACCGCTGCATCATCGCCACTAAGATAGGAGTCTTTAGCAGCGTGCATTGTGGCACAAGCGCGACCCACTGTGTGCGGAGGAGAGCGGTGAATTACACTCTTTATGTTTATTGTTCATTTTCAATGTTTTAAATGTACGTAGATAGGAAGCGGGGTGTTATACGGGAATATCTTTTATTAAAAGCAATATTACACTATTTTGGTGCTTTTTGCTTTTTTCTATGATCCATATATTGGAGTTTGACTCATTAACCCTTGCTGCTTCTGGAATGATGTTGGAGGTTTGATCAGGACGTTTTATACTTAAGGCCTGTTTCTTTGAGTTTCTGGTGAGTTTGAACCCCTGCGGGGAAGTGTGCCTCACGTTTGGTGGAGTTTGGAAACCGGTGGAGGGTGTGCTAGTATTCCATGAAGTTTTCTTCAAGTCACTTTGAACTTTGCCTAAATACACTGATCTATGGACTTTCTTCCAACATCTTTATCTATATTGGACTTTTCATGTTATGCGCTGTTTTATCATTTTTAACCAGAAAACTGTTTTGGCTAATTTTTTTGATACTTTGTTTTAAAGATAATGTTAGGCCGAGTAAAATGATACCCAACATGTCACGCTTAAAAATTGCGCCCGCTCGTGGCATGGCGTCAAACTTTTACCCTTAAAAATCTCGATAGGCGATATTTAAAAAATTCTACAGGTTGCATTTTTTGAGATACAGAGGAGGTCTAGGGCTAGAATTATTGCTCTTGCTCTAACGATCGCGGCGATACCTCACTTGTGTGGTTTGAACACCGTTTTCATATGCGGGCGCTACTCGCGTATGCGTTCGCTTCTGCGCGCGAGCTCGTCGTAAAGGGGCGATTTAAAAAATTTTTTTTTTTATGTTTTCGTATTTATTTGTATTTATTTTACCAATTTTTAACACTAAAATAAAAAATAAAAAAAAATTATCACTTTTATTCCTATTACAAGGAATGTAAACATCCCTTGTAATAGAAAAAAGCATGACAGGTCCTCTTAAATATGAGATCTGGGGTCAAAAAGACCTCAGATCTCATATTTAGGCTAAAATGCAAACAAAAAAAAAAAAATTGTAAATGTCATTTTTCAAATGACATTTAAAAAAAATGTCTCTTTAAGACGCTGTTTGGAACGGACGTTTGACGTCACTTCCGCCCAGCAGAGCTACGGGGATGGACGAGGGAAATTTTTTCCCTCACTCGCATCCCCGCTGAACAGACGAGCGCACCCGATCGCCTCCGCCGCTACCGACGGCTCCGGTAAGCGGCGGAGGGCGCAGGAGCGCAGCGGGAGGGGACGCTCGCCCGCCACCGATAACGGCGATCTCGCGGCGATTCCACCGCGGAGACCGCCATTATCGTTTACCCGACCGCCCACAGAAGAGATGGATATCTCGGTTGTGGCAGCAGCTGCTGCCGTTACCGAGATATCCATCTTCAAAGTGCCGACGTATACCTGCGGTGGGCGGTCGGGAAGTGGTTAAAGAATGTGTGTATATTATACACACACATACAGTATATCCAAATTACCAGTGGGGCCGCATTAAACTAACGAGGGCCGCACTTGGCCAGCGGGCCGGCCTTTGGACATGCCTGGACTAAAGATTACCCAAGACATACAAGGACGCTTAAGCTTTCTTTTAAGCTGGCTTATACGCTGTGTGCACATTAAATATAAAAAAAAGCTAACAGATTCCCCCATCTACGCTATACAGCAAAGAGGGACATCTCCCTGCTGGACTATTGCTTACTGACCGACCCTGACAGTGGATGTCACAATACCCAAATATTGACTGCATTTGATTGGATGCAGCTGCTGTTTGGCCAACAATTTTCCACTTCCAATTTAATATAGCCATCATATTTAAGGACTGGTAAATTAGATTAGGGTTGTCCCGATACCGAGTATTTGCGGGAGTACTCGTACTCCCGCAAATACCGCCGATACCAAAATAGAATACTTTTTTTTTTTTCGTTAAAACGAGCAGGCGAGCAGGCTGCTGAGTGCTGAGCGTTAGAAAGGGAGCTTAGAAGGGGTGGCGACTGGCGAGCGATCATCCTATTACTAATTGGTTGCGGCAGTTTAGAAGGGGGTGGAGCGAGCGGCAGCGACATCCTAATTGGTTGGTGGCGCTGGCACTGTGTATGTGACTGTGTTCTTAACTTCCCGGTAAGCGGGCGTAATAGCGGCGGCGTAAGGCGTAATAGCGACAGCCGACAAGGGGTGGACACTGGATAGAGCGGCGGCAAAACATCGGGGGGTATGTCTGTGACTTTTTTTTAACTCACCTCGCTCGAGCGTGCATACTGGGGGCGGAGAGCAGCAGCAGCTGAGGGGTGGAGAGAGCGCCAAAGAGCAGCCATTTATTGTTAGTTTTCCTCCTCGCCTCGTGCTGCTTATTTATGAGGGGTGAAGAGTGGGCGGAGAGAGGGAGGAGAGTGAGCGGAGAGTGGGCGGAGAGAGGGAGGAGAGCAGGCGGAGAGCAGGACCAGGACGAACATCATAACAGCAGTCAGCCCCCGCCAGCCCTCGCCGAGCAAGCAAGATTAAAAGTAGAGACTAAAGAGTGATAAATAAGCTGAATTAATTGAATGGGAATACGAGTGTCTAGTAATATAGAAGGAGGCAAGCTATGTGTAGTTGGTTGCCTTGCCACTGCCAGAAGTTGTCAGTCACTGCACTGCATGTTATTTCTTTCTGTGTCACTCAGAATGGAGTCACATAAAAAACAGAGCTTGTACTTTAGGAAGTCTAAATATTAATGCTATTCATGTAAATATATTAAATATCGGTATTGGCGACTACTTGAAAAAAAGTATCGGTACTTGTACTCGGACCTAAAAAAGTGGTATCGGGACAACCCTAGTTTAGATAAGCAGTAAACCAATCGTGTAACTTATATGCGCTTAAGCAGTATGACATTGTGTAGGTTCTGTGTTGATGTGCAGAGTACGCAGACATTTGGTCATTTGCAAATAGTTTCTGTACTTCACACATCACTGCTCTTTGTAATTTTCTACTGAAAAAGTCTAATGCAACTACCACTACACATTTTAACATCCAAATGACCAAATGATAAGCTTTAAGCCTATGAAGAAATTGATAGGCGAGTTAAACATCTAATTCTCAACTCAAAATATAAGCATCAATTATTCTAGCTACAAAAAAATAATTTTTATAGTGTGGCTGCTGGCAAAAAACACACACACACACACACACACACACACACGATGGCAGTCAGCTGCAGGAAATGGAAAAGTAACAGATCTACTAACTGGATCAGCTGGTAATAAAACTTATTAGGGTACATAATAGTTACATAATTACAACAGATTACTTTCATTAGGTCAGTCTTTTATTCAAGCAACCCCTGACAACCAGCAGACTCGGGTTGGAGAACTTCCATTTCTCCATGATAGGAAATACATTTTGATCATTGACCCATTCCCATCCTGCTCATTGGATAGTGGAAGAACATTGGCACACAGAGCGTCATCACTACGTCACTGTTAAATTATAAAGCACTGTGCATACTACTGGTCCTTTATAGGTTTGTCTGTTCTGCAGACGTATTTAAATAGAATTGTTTTTAAGACGCTCTTGTTCATTTCTCTTGCCATCTTATCCAACAGGTCCTGTGCACATAGGCAGTTGTAAGAGCTTTACTTCTCCCAATCACATGTCAGCTCTATATTTATCCCTAGACAGCAGCTGTAAAACTAAAAGTATACATCAACCTTAGGCTCCATGCATACTAGTGTAGCACTACCCCTGAAGGAGCTGTTGGTTTGTCTTGGGTGGCATGTTACCTCTATTCCTCCGCCGTCTAGGGTACACGATGAGAGCTGAGAAGAACTGCAATGTCCACACTTTAGATGTATTGTATTTATAGGCATATAACACGAACCGGCGTATAACACGCACCCCAAGCTTAGAAGGGAAGTTTAGGGAAAAAAAAACTTCCAATCTCTGCAGCCTTGCACAGCGTCCATCTGCAGCCTTGCACAGCGTCCATCTGCAGCCTTGCCCAAAATTGCAGCATTATGTATTTTTAAATTTAGCGCCTCAGCCGAGCTATACAGAGCCAGATTTTTTGTGTCTTCGGCTTCTCTCGCAGTCCTGCCTAGTCCCGCCCCTTGGCCCGGCTAGTATGACGGACACCACAGCAGTCCAACGGCAGAACATAAAGGCTAGGAGGTGGAACAGGGCGTGACTGCAAGCGGAGCCGAGCCTAGCTGAGTACACACAGTACGATCATCTCAGCTGGGTCTATGTCGGCGGTGATCAGAGACAGCGGGGATCGGCGTATAACATGCACCCACGATTTTCCCCTGATTTTAAGGGGGAAACTGTGCGTGTTATATGCCGATAAATACAGTATTTTCTGTGCTTTATTACCCAATAGGGTAAAATAATAAAAGTAGTAGTGGTTTAAGAGGTAGAAAGTAGTAAGTAGTAGATTCGGGTGTATAACTGTTTCGGAAACAATCCTGCTTCCAGCGATAAGTAGCCAGAGTGTCACACGGCACTTTAGCAAAGTCTCTGCCACAGACCTTCCCAAAGATGGAGATTTATTCAGTCTAGAATCCTTCTCAACACAGGATTAAGCATCCGATCTCTCTTGAATATACTTTAGTCAATTCAGGACTGACAGGCGACCATCATCCAGTCTCTCAGTAATGGTGCGTCCTTTGATGAAGTCTAAGGCCTCTCCTGATATACCAGCCTCGTGCTCGGTACTCCCCCAGACAGGTTCTTCATCGGGCGGCTTCCTTCCTCAGGACGGACAGCACAGGATCACTCTGCAAACGTAGACCCAGTCTGACTACCAGGCCTACAAGGTAGATTACAATCCCGGACCAACAATGGTCCCGGAGCCTTGGACACGCACCCCCGGCCATGAGGGCCACACGGGGGGTAGTGGGACGACAGCCAGAGATGGCCTCAACACCCCTTCGACCTAGAACCAATGACGTATGTCCCTTAGGTACCCTCCTCCAGCATGCACAGCAAGGCGATTTTTATGTTGATTAACTTCTGGAAGCACAGACGATTTTTACACAGATTTTTCAGCTGCCATCTAGGGTCTGCTGTAGAACCATGACATAAAAGAGAAGCTACCATATAGATGATAGAACAGCCTCAATTTGCATGTACTGCTAGATGGAATAGCATATGAAACTGCAAACATCACTTTAATGGATACCCAGAGTTCTGCTTTAATATACCGAGGACATCATTTAAAAAAAAAAAGTTTTAATTCTTCACAAGTAGGAATAGACATATTTAAAAAACAAAAAAACACAGAAAAATAGGCAAGCTACTTCCACCGATTGGCTTTGCGCTAACCTATATTTTCAGTACTTTGACTTCACTGATTGCATACTTCGTCCAAGTCTTTGTCTGACAAAGTGAAAGCTTTGATTTGATTTGCATCAATGATTTATACAGTATAAAAGCAGCTGAATCCCCATGAAAGTGACAACTACAAACAATTCAGCAGTGGCACACTGGCTGAAAGTCTTTACTTAAAGCAGGGGTTCACCTGCAAATTTTTTTTTTTTTTTTTTAAGCCAGCAGCTACAAATACAGCAGCTGCTGAAAAATAACACTTACCTGTCCAGCTCATCTGCCAAAGCCGAGCGGTAGCTCGGTTCTTGGCTTCCCCCGCCGCCATCCTCTGTAAGGGAATCGGGAAATGAATCGCTGCGGCTTCACTGCCCGGTTCCCTACTGCGCATGCACGAGTCACGCTGTGCAGTTCCACTGATTCCCGTTGTGTTCTGGGAGCCGAGTGTTTCCCAGAACACAACGAGGGGGGGTGACGCAGAGGGGCCGGACTCCCGCGGGAGTCAATACTCGGAAGTGGTGCAAATACCTGTTTTATACAGGTATTTGCACCCTCTCCCCCCGGAAAGGTGTCAAATGCGAGGGGGGGAGGGTTCCGAAAAGCGGAGCATCACTTTGGGTGAACCTCCGCTTTAACAAAATGCACAATTTCTACTGCTGAAGTCTGTAGCCTAAGAAAAACTATTGGTAAGCAGTATATAATATTGCATTATCAAACAAGAAGACAACATCTTGGGGGATTTGCAGGGTTGCTTTACATAAAAATAAATACAAATATTAAGTTTCCTATAGGTTGGAGAACAGCTGATCCTTCAAGTTTTTTTTAGCTGTGATCGTGATAACAGGAGACTTGCCTTCACTTCCTGTCCCTGTGACATCAGGATGAAAAGTCAAAGAAGCAGTAGTTATCAGGACAGGAATGCACAGACAGTGACAATTCCAGACATGTTAACCCTGCCTCAGTCTATTAAAACGTTCTCCATATAATTTAAGAGGCCCATGCTACAGTCCAAAGACTACACAGGAGAAATCATGCTTTGTCATTAAGCCGTTTTGGTACAATAAAAAAAAAAAAAAAAAGTGTGCTCACCTGCAGACTTTTTCTGGGAATTTACTTTGCAATTTGTTTCTTCCTGAAGTCTTCTTTCAAACGTCCGTACATCTTCTAGAGACATTCCTGCGATACAAATATATTAAATGGTTATAACCAAAACAATACCAATTTCCTCTTTCTAGACAAGCATAGGTGAGTGACAACGCACCCTGCTGAACAAAAAAAAAAAAACCCTGCTCAGCACTTCAGTCACCCTGTTCTTGGTCAGTAGCCAGTAATAGAATTCCAATAACAAAATCAGCCTTTGAAGATATGGGTAACAGCACACCATTTCATTGTGCACAGTTTGACCCCTTTCACATGGGCGATCCAATCAAGTCCACCTGTCAGCTTTTCAGGTGAACCCGATTGGACCATCCCCATTCACCTCTATTGCGCGGCAGATGTCAGTGGTAGGGTTGCCACCTCATCCCTTTAAAAAGGAACACATCTGAATTACACAGATTCTGAGGCTAATTTAATACAGATAAGGCACCAAGTGAGTTTAATTACCACCTTAATTGGCCACAGAACCTGTGTAATTCAGATGTGTTCCTTTTTAAAGGGATGAGGTGGCAACCCTAGTCAGTGGTGACATGTCCACAGACACCCACTGCTATTCGATCCGATCCTCTGCCAGACAGATAGAGGTCCTATTTTCCATTTGTCTGGTGGATCGGATGAACATGGGTAAATGGTCCGGTTTCATCCAATTTCCCTATAGAGGTGAGCGGGGCTGTCCATCTCTGACATGCCCGCTGACATCCAACCCGCTCCAAAAATGCCAAAGTGGGACGGAGGAAAAACCTACTTTTCCATCCATCTGGCGGATTGGATGAACACGGACAGACCATCCGTGTTCATCCGATTCCCCCATAGGGGAGAGCGGAGAAAAGACAGGGCGGTCCCTGCACAGTGTGTGGGGACCACCCTGTCATCCGCCGGCTCATCGGAGATCAACAAAGCGTTCCGCCCCGTGTGAAAGAGGCCTTAGTGTAATAGTTATGAAATGTAAACATTGTGATAATCTGGGCATCCTTGTGTAATCCATATGCAATGTGTGTAACTGCAGCAAAACACTATACACTATAAAACACTATACTTTGAGCACCTGTCGAGAAGTTGACACTACAATGACTTAAAGTACAGTATATTGATATTCCCCTTCAGAACAGTTTACATTATGGATGTGGACTTGTTGTGAGTACAGTAAATAAACATGTGAATAATAAAATATAACCACATTCACACACGTAAAGTGGATAGAGGAATCCTCCCTGGTGCACTTTAGAAGGTAAGTGATATAGCCGCTATGCCCGACTGGGCCCGTTGTTCATGGTCCAAAGGCAATTTACATGGTGCAAATGTAAGCAATGGCCAAGGTGCCTTTTTGTTAAAGCATGACATAAAACAAACTCTCTCAATTGGGTTCCTCCAGAGGTTGGTAGAGGTTCCTTAGATGTTTTCTGCTTAATGGGATCATGGTTTCCAATTCCATTTTTAGTTATCTGTTAGGGGAGTTCTTTCCACTGAGAACCAGTGTCAGTGGCTTTTTTCTGATGACCATATATAAAAAAAAAAAAAAAAAGAAGCAGGTTCTGCATGACAGCTTGGTGGTGGAATATCTGTTTAATTGCTATTGGATTCTCATATATCAACTAAGAATTAAGGGCCAGATTCACAGAGCCATTACTCCGGTCTATCTCCTGTTAGACCGGAGTACTTTCAAATTACGCGCGTCGTATCATTAGTTTGAATCCTCAAACCATGATTTGACAGCTTTGTGCTTTGATCCGACAGGCTTAGGTCTTCGTACACCTTCGGATCTACGCTGCAATCTTTTTGCGGCCGCTGGGTGGAGTTCGGGTCGATTTCCGCATCGGGGTATGCAAATGAGCTTTTTCCGGCGATCCACAAAGTTACGATCGTCCTTCGCAATCTCTTACGGCATCTGTAGTCATCTTTTTGCTGCGTAAAGTTATACCAGCTATTAGCTGGTCTATAGTTAGACGGCCCATATTAAGTATGGCCGTCGTTCCGGCGTCGAATTTCAATATTTTTTTTTTGCATAAGTTGTCCGGGAATAGGAATGTACGTAAACGACTCTACTCAAAAAAATAATGACGTAACAACGTTATTTCACGCAATGCACGGCGGGAAATTTCTGAACGGAGCATGCGCAGTTCGATCGCCGCAGGGACGTGCCCAATTTAAATGCTTCACGCCCCCTAATCGCATATTTCAAATTGCGCCGCGAGAAATACACTACGCCGCCGTACCTTACGGGCCGAAATCTACCTGAATTAGTCTTAGAGCCAGGTAAAATACGGCGGCGTAGTGCATCTCTGATACTCTGCGCCAGGGCAATTGTACCGGAATCTGGCCATGTTTGCACAAACTCTGAAATGTTTAGTCCATATTTTTCTTCACTTGGAAATATAGGATGTTATTTATGCACTTTAGTGTATTATAATGACATCAAGAATTAAGTTTAAAATCAACTTGTGATACTAGCATGACTTTTTTGCTTAATATATGTTTTACTTTGTTAGTTTGCTTCATTATAAGTACACATTATTCACCGTTTTACTTTAGCACGGTATATCCTCTTATATTGAAATAGCACGGTATATCCTCTTATATTGAAATAACTTTATATACCTGGGGTTTACTATATGTGTACTACACCAGGATTCCTAAAACAAAGCTAAATATTGTACCCACCATGAAAGAAGACCAAGATTCTATCTAATCCAAATACGTGAAATATTAATTTAACAAATACATATTTGTGTATATATGAAATATGCAAATGAGCCTTAAACTAAATGTACACTGGGTAACTTTGTTTTTATACTCCAAATCTTTGTAACCTAAAACTAGTGAATAAAACATAAGAGCAGCAATTTCTTTCATAAAGCAAAACCATTTACACTTACCATACCATTCATCCATCCAAGCCACAGCTTCTCTGTGTCCTGCAAACAGTATGTCTTTGATATTCTGAAAGAAAAACGAAATTAAAGCATAATACACACACCTTTTCTAAAGGTTACAAATTAAAGCCCAAGTAATTTAATGTAATATTTGCATCTTGTAGCTAACAGGATGGATTTATAGTGCAGCCAGCCAAGATCAAATGTACCTACAGTACAAAACCAGTGATGTAAATCTTGACCAGAACCTGTGCCATACTGCTGGATTGTCGGTAAAACACAGCAATAATAAAACACCACATATATGCGGTGCTGTGGGCAGCAGAAACCTTTACAGTCTTTCCCTCCTGTTAGATATCTACCTAAAGCGATTGTAAAGTTTATTTATTTTTTTCCAGATAAAAATAAACATGTCTAGATACTCCTCTTCTCGGGTCTAAGGATGAGCTTCTGCGTGTTCACACACCCCACGTGCAGAGACCCAGCAGGAAGTCGGCACTGCGCCATTTCCCGATCTCTGCACCCGCGCATCGGGACAATGTCTTCCTGCCTGTGATTAGCACAGCACGGACTTCCTGCTGGGGCTCTGCACGTGGGGTGTGCAAACACGCTGGAGCTCACCCTTACTCAGGTTCCTTCCGCTTGTCAAGTTCCCCCATACACCATTCATCCTGACCAAATCTCCAATCTGTGGTTAGTCCTCCAAGATGTTTGAAACAACCTACCTGCCAAGTTCTATCAAAAACGGTGTATTTAGAATTGATGCTGGTTTGAAGGTAAAGGGGAAGTCAAACCAAATATTGACTTGATCTGGATTTACATTCTGTTCATTTACGTTCCATTTTGTTAATTAAATGTTTAATTTAATGCTTCTATTCCTGAAATCATTCTTCATTTACAGCATTTTTTTTACATCCGCCTAAGACTTTGACACAGTACTGTACCCATTTATCTGCAGCACTCTCTGCTCTACAGTCCAGCAGAAAACAGGGGATGGTGATCTGACATTAAACAATTCAGAGCTAGAGAACAGAGCTCTGTGAATGCTGAGTTGATTGGAGGGGAGCCCCCCCCCCTGCCCCATCAGGCTCATAGAGAAAAACAGAGTGGAGTGTACAAGTCACCTGCTGTGTGCTGGAGGGGGCAGGCTAAAGTGTTGGCTTAGAGTTCTGTTAGTGACTCCAGCAAATACAGTAATCAGAGAAGAACTAGACTGTGATTGGATCCAGGCTAGTACACACTACAGAGGGATATCATTTGTTAATTTTTCACATATGAGGATATCAACCACTGGCTGGTTATACACTATGAGAATTTAGTTAGAAAATTTTCATTTTAAGAATATTGATTTGATTTTCTAATTAGTGGGGTCAAAATGGCATCTGTTTTTAATCACATTTACTGAGCATTGTCATACAAATGTTCATATGGAAATCTACTAATGTTTGACCAGCTTGGGAAAAACAACCTGAGGATTTTTAAAAACCAAAGTTAAAAGCAAATATTTTTTGGAGTACTTTCAAATTATATATTTGTCATGTCATCAAATTAAAGGGACACTAAAGTCAGTTTTTTTATTTTTTTATTACAAACATGTGATACTTACCTCCACTGTGCAGGTTGTTTTGCACAGAGTGGCCCGGAAAGCTGTCTTCTGGGGTCCCTCGGCAGCTGTCTGGGCTCCTCCTCGCAAAAGCTTTCCATCTTCATGCGAGGGCGCTCGCACGGTGGAAAGCTTTTGCGAGCGCGCTCCCGTGATACAGCGGCGGCCATAGCCGCCGACTGTATCACTCGGCCCCGGCGCGCCGCGTCATCCGCTGTGATTGACAGCAGTGCCAGCCAATGGCTGTGCTGCTATCAATCCGCCCAGCCTAGCCAATCAACAGCCAGGCTGGGAACCAAAGAGGATGACGTGGACGCGCCCACTTTTACCTTTACAACCCCTTTAAAGAATGAGAATTTTAATGAAAATGCTTGTGCAAATATTAGAAAAGCTACTAGCTTTAGGGTGTCTACTTGAATAAAAAGGGGTAACGGAGAGCAGTTTGGACAGCAACATTGCCAATCTGGGGAGAGGGTAGTAACAGACTGAGATGGGCTTGACTAACAAATTAACGCTAAACACCAGCGGACCGTATGTCAGTTTTTTCATCCATTCATTTAAGGATGAAAAAAAAGGACACGCATGTATCCCTATGGGATAGCGGGTGTCAGCGGATGAACTGACACCTGATCTCATTGGTCACCGCTATGCTCTGTTTTTGCAGATGGAGGAAAATCCTATTTTTCCCATCTGTCTGCAAAGCGGATCGGATGAACACGGACATACGGTCCGTGTTCACCAGATCCCCCCATAGAGGAGAGCGGAGATCTGACAGGGTGGTCCCTGTCACCTGCCTGCTCAGCGGGGGATCAACGGAGCGATCCCTGCTGAGCAAGCGGATATATAAGGAAAGGGTCATCACAGGATCCGCCACTTTTTAAGCAGTTACAGTTTAACAAAAAATTTGGGTCAAAGGTTTTACATAAAATAAATATAAGCCGACACCTGTCAGTGGTAAAGGATTTTTTCTCAACCCTGTAACTACCACTTTTGCTGGACAGGTTGGACAGGAGGTTGAATAACCACAAACTTACTGGCCAGATCGCCCAGTCAAAAAAAAAAAAAGGGAAAAAGAGGAAAAAAGCCTACAAAAAATATATATTTTTTTTTAAATCAATGACTCGGTAAGCTGTAATCGGTAAGTAATAAAGACTTACCTTATGAATAAAACTTTCAACTCTTGACTGAAAACCATAGACCTCAAATTTGGCTGCAACTAATTTGTAAGAGCACATAATGGGCTGCGTGGTCTCTTGCCAGTCTTGTAGCAATGGCCCTCGGCCGGTCTTCTTTGAACAGAACATCCTAAGATCCTAATAGGATATTTGACAGGGAGAACTTTTATGTGAAAGTCAATACCTTGCTTTGTTTTCATTTATAAAATAACTAACTTAAAGCTCGATTGAACCCTCCTAATTTATGTAATGCAATTAGGCTGAACATAGAGTGCTACAGATATCCAACGTTTTTAAAGCATAGTGCTGCAACAAGACCACAGTTCAGGAAAGGGTGGGGGAGTCGTATTCATTCCTTTATATGTATTATGACTGCATTCCACTAATGCATTAAAAGGATTCAACTGGGCTTTAATGATCATAAGTGAAATCTTCACATAATTTACACTTTATCACTCATTCATTTTTTGCATTTGTACTGGCTGTCCACTAAACCTTTTCTTTATTTTCACAGCCAGGCATTTAGTGGATATTTTACCACTTTTAGAAATGGTCTCTTATTTAATTGATGGGGTGCGTTTCAAAGATTAACAAAACATTTCCATGTACACTGGGCTTAAAAAAAAACACACACACACACACACACACGTTCTTTTGGCAGGAAAAAAAGCGTGTTTTTTATGGCAGAAAACTGCTCATAAAATCTAAAAACAGAAGGCTTTTTTTTGTCTGCCGCTAAACCCTTAGCTTATTGTATGCCTATAATCATATTAATGTGCATGAACACATAGGATAACATTGAGCTGCGTCGACAGGCAAAACGCTAAACTCCTCTGGAAGCAGGGATTTTTAAGTCTGTGCGTGAACCCTCAAAATATACATTGGATGTGTCTGTGGTCTTGAGCAGGTGGGTTTTGGAGGAGTTACAGCAGTTGCGGCTGAAAAGCGTCTACCTCTGCTGTATTTTTATCCT
Organism: Rana kukunoris; assembly: GCA_029574335.1. Taxonomy (NCBI): domain Eukaryota; kingdom Metazoa; phylum Chordata; class Amphibia; order Anura; family Ranidae; genus Rana; species Rana kukunoris. The sequence goes on along the minus strand of CM056058.1, from coordinate 82,457,812 downwards.
TATGGAGTTGCAAATTGTCCTTTATCCATATATGGGTATTACGTGGACAAATCAGAAATGTGGTTTAGAGTTTGTGAGGTTCGGAAAGGGGGAAAGCTCTGCCTGCAATGCATATATCAAACAGGACCTGCTGCATTCAAAGAAATAAAAACTGGAGGCTCAGAACAGTCGTTCAGCCTAGATTCACATTGCTGCGGGTTAGAAATTTTGAGCTCAGCTGATCGCACAATTTCAACCTGGCAATGAAGTTTGACTTCAGGGACGATTTGACAGACATCTGCGCAGGTTCCTGCATAGACGTCTATTGAAATTGCACCCAAAGTCGCCAAACTACGTGCAGGAACTACTTTTGGGAAAAAGTCAGCGCTGCACCTATTCAGGCTGTGCTATTGCTGGCAATAGCCGCCAATTTGGCATGTGGTTTGACAATGTGAACCTAGGCTCAAACCACGAATGAGAATTTGCCAACATGAGTTTTAGGTGCATTTAAAAATCACACTAAACACAGAAAAACTATACTCATGGCCAATTTATATGGATAAAATGGAAATACATAACAGCTTTGCTCAATCATAATAAAATTGTGTTTTAATGCTTACTTCTATTTTTTTGTAATAGCTTTCTGCTAATTCATCAGAAGCTATATCAATGCAGCACACATCATCCTCTGGTGTGGGTTTTTCCCCAAATACCTGCAAAAATAAAATATATATATATTTTTTTAAATTAATTCCACCATTTTCAAAATATTAAAACACTAGAGTTTCATGGAAAAATCCAGTGTGATGAAGCATTTCAGGATATCATAGTTTACGTCACCTTCATAGTCAAGTGAAAACCTATTGCTGTCCTCTCACGCTCCATTAAAAAGGTAATTTACGAAGTGAAAACCTATAAAAATCTTCTGCTTAGAATCTTGATGTCCAAACATTAAAATACAATTGTACTCACAAGGTATTTTATGACCTTGCCTATTACATGCAAAAGTTATCAGGGAGCACTGAAGGCAGAATCTGGACACTACACCTCTGATTTTATGCAATGAGAAAGTTGTGTGAGCAGAGGGATCCCTCTGTACCCATTCCCCGAGGGTCCACAATTTCTGGAAATCACCTTTGAGGCCTAGTCAGACTAGGTGTCAAGTTATCGCAATGTGCCATTGTGCATTGAGGTGCACAGTTTACGAGCAGCACATTTATTTTTGAATTAGCTGGCAGCACACCCAATACAGAATACTTTATTAATCCCAAAAGGGAAATTGTTACGACACAGACACTTTAGGACAACACAAAATCACAACATTAAACTAAACAAGATGCAAAAACACAACAAAAATGACCAACAGCCATTAACACCAAATAAAAATTAAAAACTACACAGCAAACATACAATTAAAATACAACATAGAATAAATAACAGATTAAAACAGAAAAACTATCAAATACACCACTTTCTCTAAATAACCAACATACTATAAAAACACAAAATCCTGATCATAAACCAGAATTAAATCTTCACCTCCAGCCCTCACAGAAAATACTGTATTTATTGGCGTATGACACTCACTTTTTTACTCTGAAAATAGGGGAAAACTGTGCCTGCGTGTTATACGCAGGGGGCTGTGGAAAGTTTTTTTCCTGAAACTTCCCTCTTAAAGTTAGGTGCGTCTTGTACACCTGTGCGTGTTATACGCCGATAAATACGGTAATTATATGTCTTGATCGCCACAGGCAGAAATGATTTTGCAACCGAATGTCTCTTAAGTAGCAAAGAGTAAGGCAGGAGGTGCGCTGACGGTATAGCGCCGCTATTTTTAGCATCAGAATTGCCACGGTATTCGGCCGCTAGCTGTGCGGTTTTACCCCCGCTAGCGGCCAAAAAAGGGTTAAAACCCTAGGGCTTTCACATTGAGACTACAGGGCAGGAGTTTTTCAGGCGGTATTGAGGCCTGAAACTCCTCAGTGTGAAAGGGGTCAAGCAGTTTTCTCTTGGATAAGTTGAGGTACTAAAGGCACCAAGGCCAGCAATAGACTGTTCGAATCCCAGGCGGTTCAACAGACTGGCCAAGATTCGAGCCATGTATGGACAAGCTGAATGTACCCAAACTGATCAAATTGGGTACAACCAGCCTATTGGATTTTACCAATTGCTAATGGGGCTTGACCGCCCCCCCACACTTCATCAGGCGAACACATTAGTTGACTGTTGATGGGGAAATTTAGCAATTTTATTATTGAGATTAGGCGCTCCATCTATGGCCAGCTTAACCTCCAACAAAAATAGAGATAGATAAATTGTCACAAACGTTTGTGACCAATTTATCTATTTTATGCTTCTGAAGCCAGACATTTTTTTTATTTTTTTTAAAGGAGGCCAGCACAAGTAGTCCACATTATAAGTTTCTTATGACAGATCACTTGAAATGATGAATCCACCAAAAATGGAATGCTCAGTTCCAGGCAAATACCAAGGGATGACTGGATGAGCCCCCTGGATCTGCTCCCAGTTTCTCAGTGAGGACATAACCTTCATTGCTGATAAGCCACAGAAATACTCAAATACATGTGTAGTAGGACACAAATGTACAGTCTAAAAACGGGAACAAATCATTCCAAGGAAATGGGTAAACTGGTGATCAGGAAGAGATAAACCTCCAGTAGTACCAAATGGTGCGAGATCACAAGCCAATAACTGGACACTTTAGTATGGTACTACTTGTGCTCTGCAAAAATTAAAATGGGCTGTATAACATTCACATAGGCACCCTGTGCATGAATAAAACACTAGTTTAATTAGATACATAGTACAATTTAGTGACAACTATGTGACCAGAGTTTGAATAGTCTTCCTTTAATACTGCCAAGCTGACTGACTCTACTCTCTTGACCACACACAAATGGTTTAATAGCACCAAGCTCATCTTAAATGCCTTTATTTGTCTATGTATAATCTAAGTGTGCGTCATGGATGCAAACAACTGACTATTTGTTGGTTCCCCCCCTTGATTTGCAATACAAATATTTGCAGGTAAAAGCACTACCGTCTCCTAGCATAACAGTATTTGCATTTCTAGCTCATTAGAACACTACACCAGACACATGCAAATTACACGATTTGGACAAAGATTGTTTTTAACCACTTAAGACCCGGACCAATACGCTGGTAAATGACCCAAGGTGTTTTTGCGATTCGGCACTGCGTCGCTTTAACAGACAATTGCGCGGTCGTGCGACGTGGCTCCCAAACAAAATTTGCGTCCTTTTCTTCCCACAAATAGAGCTTTCTTTTGGTGGTATTTGATCACCTCTGCGATTTTTATTTTTTGCGCATATACAAAAATAGAGCGACATTTTTGAAAAAAAAACACTATTTTTTACTTTTTGTTAAAAAAAAATCAAATAAACTAAATTTTAGTCAAACATTTAGGCCAAAAATTATTTAGCCACAAGTTTTGAAAAAAAAAAATCGCAATAAAAAAAATAGCTACCTAGCGGGAACAGCGACACTAATACAGCGATCGAAAAATTCGCTTAGTGACGCTGGCAATAGGGAGTGAAAGGGTTAACAGGGCGGTGATCAGGGGGTTAAAACTTTATTAGGGGGGGTGGGGGGGCATCCTGTAAATAACTGTTTTTTACAGTGCGCAACTGACACTAAATGAATTAAATCACTGCATTCAGTGAACACCTGTCGCAGTGTTGTGTTGGTGCAAAATGTCTTCTCTCATAAGTTCTTTCCTCCTTCCTGTGTACACAGGAGGAGAAGTGACAGGCTGGGAGCGCGCTCCCATGGCTGGGAGCGATCGCGGGGGGGCGGATATCACGGCATCCCCCGCAGATCGATCGCTCCCAGAGGTGGGAGACCCCCGCACGCCGCGGAGGGGGTCCCGATGGGACCCCCGAACCGCACTGCGGGGACGTAATTTCGCCCTTGTGCCTGTACGAGCCATTTGTGGCGATGGTCGGGGGTCTTTAAGTGGTTAATACCAGATTTACTTGAGGACATCGCAATTTTCTATTGGCCCACTTTTGGACTCCTTTTACATCTTGACGTTCCGAATAGCGCGATTTGTTGAATTGACAAATCGCAGTAAATCCACGCAACCAGAATTGCGGAACACCTGTCGCCAAAAATAAGTTCTTGTACTTTTGGGTGACAGGCATCCCACGATTCTGTTTGCGCAATTTCACTTCGCCGCGATTGGGGCATTTAGAATTGCCGCCATGGGTAGAATCGCAGCAATTTAGAACGGCAAGATGTAAAACGGAGCATAACACTTTTTTTTCATTTTTAAATAGAAAATGTAATGTCATAGTAGAATATAGCAGAATACGTTCAGGCTTTAGAAAGTTCTCTTGCTTCTTGTTCAAAATAAATAAATGGCTTTTTGTTCAGAGTATGGGCTCAGGTTCACTTTAGGGAAATCTCCTCTAGACCCGGTTTACACTTGTGTGGGCTGCATTTTGCAGGTAATAATTGAAACAAATGGACTGCCCTGCCCACAAAAAAGTGGGGAAAAGTCCCCGTTTGTGCCCCAACTACTGTTATGTTCCGATTAGTGGCTTGTACTCTACATATGTTGATATTGGCATCAATGTTACATTCCGCATACTGCTCTGTTGATTCTACTTCGAGAACAAGTGCTTTGGCGGCTGTGTCCGCTCTTATTGTCATTACTCGTTCATCTTGAAAAATCAAATTAAAAAAAAAAGGGCAGAGAAAGACGTCCCAAACCATCTTTGAAAATCGTGCTACACAAAATGGCACCATTCAATTCCACACAGGCATTTTGCCGATCAGTGGGGTGCAATTAAAGGGGTTGTAATGGTTTTTTATTTTTTAAATAGGTACCTTTAAGCTAGTGCATTGTTGGTTCACTTACCTTTTCCTTCGATTTCCCTTCTAAATGTTTTTTTTCCTTTGTCTGAATTTCTCACTTCCTGTTTCTCCTCAGTAAGCTTTCCACCATCATCCATAGGGGTTAGTCAGACAGAACAGCTTTTTACACATTTTTGGTGCCATTCACATTTATACAGCGATCAGTGCTATAAAAACACACTAATTACTGTATAAAATTGACAGGCATTGAAGGGGTTAACACTAGGGGGTTAGGAAGGGGTTAAATGTGTACCCTGCATTGTGTTCCAACTGTGGGGGGAGGGGGGTGAGCGATATGTGTCCCTATGTAAAAGGCATCGCAGCCGCCAGGCACGCGCATCGCCATGTCAGTGATGCGGCGGGCACTCGCACCCCCCAGTGGCACGGATGAGCGGAGGTCGTAAAAAGACGGCGAACCGGAGAATTAGAACCACTCTGCGGCCGTACAAAGTCATACGGCCGTCAGCAAGTGGTTAAGAGTTAATGGCACCCCTGTACTTCTGCTAAACAGTAGTGCATCTCTCTCGAGTGTTGCGCATTCCAGGCAAACAATAGTGTGAACTTGGCCTTATGCATTTTTTTCCCCTCTATTGAACTGAATAAGCATGCAATAAAGTTAATTGTAATATGAATCTGGACCCTTAGTTTAACTTTTAAAATAAATACCCCCCGCCCTTTAAGAAATTGACCTCCGAAAGATTTACCCTCCTTCATGACCAGACCATTTTTGCGATATGGCACTGCGTCAATTTAACTGACAATTGTTCATGCGAAGCTGTACCGAAACAAACTTTGGCCTTTTTTACTTTCTGCCATAAAACATATCTAAATAATAATAATAATAATAATAAAAAAAACAGTTAACTGTGTGCCTAGACAGTGTTTTCTAACAGTGTAGGGGAGATTTAACCAAGGGAGATGGATCAATGCCTTCCCTTACTGAAGGAACAGCGATCAGCGGGTGCCAACGGACAGCGGGTCGGCGCAACGTGTCTGCCCTGTAGCAGTAAAACTGCTATAGGGCGGTTGGAACGTGGTTAACCCCAATTATGAAATTTGAGCCGGGCACATATCAGCAGTGTTTTGTTATCACTTTTTAAAGCCCTGAGTCCTGTGGCTTTTTTTTGCTCTGTTTGGTTATCAGCATAACTTATATCAAGTTCTCCAACACAGGAGATAAAAAAAGGTTGTCAAAGTGTGTGCTATAAATAGATTAGCAGAGAGCTGTTCTATTCACAGCACAGCTCTGCATCGTTTCTTCCTTTGTCTGCCTTAAGAGGAGAGGCGTTGTGTGCACCTTTCCTTCAATCAGCTGTCTCACAAGAACCCACACCTACGGGTGAATCAGGAAGAGAGATTTCTAACAGAACGTGCACTTTAACAGTATATAAAGCTGGAGACAGCAGATATACATGAAAAACGTATGTAGGGAGATAGGTTTCATCTCTGTGCATCATCTGAGGCGGTTAACTTCACTGGGTATATGATTTACATCCACCTTCATTTTTTTTAGTACAAGGTTATAATAGTATGCAATAAAGTTGCTTACCTGTATATTGGAGCCATTATTATTTTCAAACTTTGTTTCTATTTTGATTTGAAATTTTGGCAGAAAGGAACACTGAGAAAAAAAATAAAAGAAAACATCACATATGCACACAAACTAATTAAACAGCAAGCATAGTATTCGTACAGGAACCTGTTAAGTAAATTATAAAATATGCAGGGGACTTAACATGGGGTCTCCTCTCAATGCCAAGATATGCCCTGAGGCATGATTTACTAGGATTTTCCTCTTAAGGTTCATTCACAATATAAATGCAAGAAAAAAGCCTGTACAGCGTAGACACATTTACATAGTTTGTACAAACCTGGTTGTCCCCAGAAGTGTGAAATGCGTTTATCCTGACCTGGGTGAATATAAATGCATGAGGAGACAATCTTATGTCTGTGGCATATACAAACAATCTAGTCTACCTGTCCTGCAAATGAGTGATCAAAAAAGAAGACCGGAGATTGTGTCTGAATGTCACAGTTTGGCAAATAAGCCAACATTGGTGTGGTCATTTCTTTCCTTATCCTGTTCCTCTCCTTTATATAACAATTCAAAGTCTGCACAGCCATCAGTTTACCATTTTCTTCTTTGGCCTAATTACATTAGATCAGATTTCTGTGTGTGAAATGTACCCTAAATAAATGAAAGAAAGTTAACCTGTAAAATGGTGTACATATCAAAGAAATCTTGGAATTCAATTACATTCCTTAAAGAGAAATGCTTGTAAACCACATCTGTCAATTCAAGTCATTACAAAAAAAAAAAAAAAAAATCGCTCTACTTTCAATACTAGTGACTAGGGATGAGCTTTATGTTAGAGTCGAACATGAGTTCAACTCGAACTGTTCGCCCATTTGCCAAACAGCGAACCATTTGGGACGTTCGCGGCAAATTCGAAAAGCCATGGAACACCCTTTAGAAGTCTATGGGAGAAATAAAAAATGACAATTTTAAAGGCCAATATGCAAGTTATTGTCATAAAAAGGTGTTTGGGGACCTGGGTCCTGCCCCAGGGGACATATATCAATTCAATTTTTTTTTTTTTAAAACGTCAGTTTTTTTGGGAGCAGCGATTTTAATGATGCTTAAAGTGAAACAATAAGGCCCCTTTCACATTGAGGCGTTTTTCATGCGGTACAGCGCTAAAAATAGCGCTGCTATACTGAAAAATTAGTGTTCAATTGAAAGCCCGAAGGCTTTCACACTGAAGCGGTGCGCTAGCAGGAACGCTCCAAAAGTCCTGCTAGCCGCATCTTTACCGCGGTATAGCGCACCGCTCCTATAGCGCGCCTTCCCGGAATGGGAAACCGCGGCAATAGCGCGGTAATAGCCCGCAACATTAACCCTTTTTCGGAAAAACAGTAATTCAAAACTAATCATGGCTATAATGAATTGTCGGGTCCCGGCAATATAGATAAAAGTTATTGAAAAAAAAAAAAAAACAGCATGGGTTCCCACCAGTCCATTACCAGGAATATTAAGGGGAAGTCTGAACCAAAATTAAAGAAAATGCGTGGGGGTCCCCCAAATGTTCATACCTGTCTGGTCTGGATATTAGGGGAACCCTGCACTAGAAAAAAAAGAAGTGGAGTTCCCCCAAAGATCCATACCAGACCTGATTTTAAGGGAAACCCTGCACCAATATTATAATATTATATATTATAATATATAAATATATATATATTGTAAACATTGGGGGTTTAACTCTTCTGGCAGATGCGTTTTTGGTGTAGTGAGTCCACAGAAAACAGGCAATTAGCGTTAAGGGCCTGGTAGCCCACGTTTATTAAAAGGAGATAAACAAAACAAAAAGTCCATTCACAGGAATCCCACGCAGGGGTTTAAACGACATCCAAAGATAAATGAAAATCCCAGCCCACATGGCTACTCTTCAACAGCACTGCGGTTATAGGTAATGGTTCCTCAAACCATCCGCTCCTCCAGACCCACGGTCCTGGATGCACAAGGCCCCAAAGTCCTTCAACGCACACAGCGTCCGTCCCAACACAGGGACACAGCGACAGTCACAGCCACTGTTCACCTTCCTTCCTCTCTCCTTCCTTCCCATCTGCTCTCCCCAGCCCTTCTTTTAATGAGCTGTCTACACCTGGGAAGGCAGCTTGCAGGCTATCTTAAAAACCTGGACACAGGTTGGAGACCCAGTCCCACCCAGATGTCTGAAGGATCTCCAAGCCATAGAGCCCCATGAAGTAATAGGAAAAATATGAGAAAACTGCCAGCGCAGTTTTCTCTGTTTTTAAATTTATGCTCTGCAGCTCTGCATATTGGCTGAATGCAGACTGTGTCCACTTCAACGTGACAGTAGCTCTTACTGTTACAATATATATATATAGAACGAGACCGCCTCCATAGGAGGTGCCCGGCCGCATGAAGCTTGCCCGCTGTGACAGCTGTTTTATAGCCGAAGTCGGGGTCCACCCGTCATGTGCGTGGGTGACCCCGCCCCCCGCTGATGCAACGAGAAAGGCCAGGTTACCCAGTGACGTTTAGAGGTAACCCTGCCCCCTGCCCCCTCTGGTGCATTGCGGGAAACCACATTTTACATATTTCAGAGAATCCTTTGTCTTTGACTAAATAAGACTTTAGAAAGTCTGTCCAATTCAGTGGTTTACAGTCATTTTAGAGAATGTATGTTAGTAAGCAAGTCCATGATCCTGGCCAATGGATACCAATTTCTGATCAGACTTTCATTGGCTCAAATATGCAAATTTACATAGTGCAGACTAAAATGTTTTTAGAAAGATTGTTTGGCAGCCCGGTAGGTCATGCATACATGGCTCATCATCATCTACAGTTTAACATTTTAGGGAGGTCAAACAGCCTAAAAAACAAATGCATGTAATATTCTGAGAGCTATCAGTCAGTATCAAGCATGTACAAGCTTTTAAATTGCTTGTTATGTATTGTTATACAGGATTTATTACAAATGGAGACTGTCTGGCAAATTTTCTGACAGTTTTGGAGAATGGTCTTATAACTTACATATTTTTCATTTGAAATGTTATTAATTTCTGCCAATTATACAGAAATGAGAAATAGATGCTCTATAATACTATTTCGTAGACAGCTTTGTGGAACCAACAGACATTAAATTGCAAGCTGTGCATGTCGGGTGGAGAAAATCTTTTGGCAGGTCCGACAGTTTTAAGTCTGAACGCTTAATGACTGGCTAAGGACAGGAACATTTTTGCAAAGATTTAAATCTTTTCCAATAATAAATAAATTAGGAGTTCTTTGAGGGACATAGGAAGTTTGCCTTTGCTTATTCGGAGGATTGGATACTAGAAAATAAACTGTAGGCCAGCCCAGAATAACGCCTCCTACTACCAGCATGCTTCAGGTTTTGTATAGTACCAAGAGCATTGACAAGGCGGTACCAAGAGCATGATCACAAAACGCAGAAAAAAAAAAAGACCCATTTATAAAAAAGTTTAAAGAGGTTGATGAGTACGTGGCGTTTTTAGAGGGAGGGGGTGGTCCCAAGGGGAGCTGGGAGAGGAAGGTGGGGCACTTTTGGAGGGGTAAACCAGAAGCAATTAGGATACAAAGGTTGTAAGAATGGACATGGCATTCTACTTATGTAATTTTGTATGTGTGTGCTTTGAATATGAAAAAAAAAAAAAAAAAAGTGTTTTACAGCCAATTTTTTGAGGGACACGGGAAGTCCATTGCCCTCAGGACATCCAAAAAGAGTCCAACCAAAGGATTGGGTAACACCGCAAACAAAATGCTAACAGGCTCAAGAAAACAGAAGACTAGAAAATGCCTGCTGCTTAGAGCTGGCCAAAAGATCAAATTCCTGAAGCCGTCATGAGATAAGGCCTCAACATTTACCTGGTAGAACTTTGAAAACACGTGGCCAGAATACAAGTGGCAGCCTTGTAGTTCTAGACAACAGTTGCTTGATGCCAAAAACACTCACACAGTAAGGGCCCTTTCACACTGGTGCGTTTTTGCGTTTTTGTAAAAATAGCGCTATTAAAACGCCCCCCATGCCCCCTCCATTGAAATTAATTAAAAACAATAAAAACGCTGTAAAATCGCTGCAAAATCTGTGTTTTTCCCGCGATTGAAATCACGGCAAAACACTGCGATTTTACCGCATTTTTTAATTCATTTCAATGGAGGGGGCAAGGGGAGCTTTTTATGAGCGTTTTAATAGCGCTATTTTTACCGCACAAACGCGGCAAAAAAGAGATTTTTTAATACAGCTTACCTGTAAAATCTTTTTCTTGGAGTACATCACGGGACACAGAGCAGCATATTCATTACTATACGGGTTATATGGAGTACCTTCAGGTGTGGACACTGGCAATCTCAAACAGGAAGTCCCCTCCCTATATAACCCCCTCCCATAGAGGAAGTACCTCAGTTTTGTAGCAAGCAGTATGCCTCCCAAAAATGTTCCCCAAAAGAGGGGTGGGAGCTCTGTGTCCCGTGATGTACTCCAAGAAAAAGATTTTACAGGTAAGCTGTATTAAAAAATCTCTTTCTTTCTCGTACATCACGGGACACAGAGCAGCATATTCTTTACTATACGGGATGTCCGAAAGCAGTGCTTTAATGAGGGGAGGGAGACATCTTCCAAAAAAGGATTTAATTTAGAGGTATACTTAAATAATAATAAATCCAACTTAGTCAAGAAATGTAAATCTCAAAGCTAAATCAAGGGAGCCCCCTCAGATCCTGAGGAGCTTGAATCGCGGCCTGTAGTACTGCCTGCCCAAAGGCTGTATTCCGCATTCCTTCTTACGGACGACCACGTTGCTGCCTTGCATATTTGAGCCATAGAGATCTGATGATGTGCTGCTGCCCAGGAGGTGCCCATGGCCCTGGTAGAATGGGCCTTTACCGACAAAGGAGGAGGCAACCTCTTCAAACCGCAGGCCTGAATGATTAATTGTTTAATCCATCTTGCGATGGTGGATCTAGCAGCTGCCCGACCCATCTTGGGCCCTTCCGGTAAAACGAACACCACATCTGTTTTCCGAACCTTCTCTGTAGCTTTAAGATAGGCCTTTATGGCCCTGACAATATCCAACGTATGCAGCAACCCCTCCTTTCTAGAGGTGGGTTTTGGAAAGAAGGATGGAAGTACCACATCCTGGTTCAAGTGGAAACTGGATATAACCTTTGGTAGAAAGGAAGGATGAGGACAGAAACCCGCCCTATCCTTATGTAAAATGAGATATGGTTCCTTACAAGATAAGGCTGCCAATTCCGATACTCTCCTGGCCGAAACTATGGCGATCAGAAATACCGACTTTCTAGTCAGTAAAACCAAAGGTACCTCAGCCAACGGCTCAAAGGGTTGTTTCTGTAGAGTTGACAGAACAAGATTTAAGTCCCATGGACAAAGTGGTGATTTGTCTGCTGGTTAGTACACTTACCAGCAGACATGTCGTCCCCCACCGCCGCCGCGGCCGAATGGATTCGGCGCATGCGCGGAAGTGTTTAACTTCCTGGTGCGGTGACGTGGCGGCGTCAACGTCACCGCCACGTCACCGCGCCGTCCGGCGGCGGGGAATTTGATCCGATGGTGTGTACACTCCATCGGATCAAACTCCCGATCGGACATATCCGATGGAAATGGTCCGCGGACCGTTTTCATCGGATATGTCCGATCGTGTGTACGAGGCCTTAGACTCACACCAGCCTACGTAGGCCCTCCAAACCCTGTAACAAATTACCCTGGGGGCCGGCTTTCTAGCCTTAATGAGGGTAGGGATTACCTGCCTAGACAGACCTCTACCCCTGAGAATCAGGGATTCAGCCGCCAGGCCGTCAAATTTAGACGCCGTAATGCAGGGTGGAGGATCGGGCCTTGTGAGAGTAGGTCTGGCCATAGAGGAAGAGTCCAAGGGCCTCCTTCTGCCAATTTCAGGACTAGTGAGTACCATGCCCTCCGGTACCACGCTGGGGCTACCAGGATAACCGGCCTGTGCTATGATCCTGCGCAACAGGCGGGGTAGTAACTGCAGCGGGGGAAATGTATATAGAAGTTATGATTGATGCCAAGGGCAAACAAACACATCGGTTCCGCAGGCCATAGGGTCCCTCGTTCGAGACATGAACCTGTCTAGCTTCTTGTTGAATCCTGATGCCATGACATCCACGTCTGGCACTCCCCACTTCTGGCAGATTGTCTGAAAGACCTGTGGATGCAGAGACCACTCCCCCGGCGACAGGGTTTGGCGACTTAGGAAGTACGCCTGCAGGTTGTCCACCCCGGGAATGAATGTCGCCGATATGTAGGGTACATAAACCTCTGCCCACCGAAAAACCAAGCTCATCTCTCTCTGAGTGGCTTGACTCTTGGTTCCCCCTTGGTGGTTCACATATATGCCACTGCTGTGGCATTGTCTGAATGAATTCTCACCGAGGACCCCTGTAATCTGGATGTCTATGCCAGGAGGGCTAGCCGAGCCGCTCTGATCTCCCAGACATTGATGGGCAGCTGCCTCTCCGCCTCTGCCCAAGTTCCTTGGCGAGTGAACCCGTTCAAGACCGCTCTCCAGCCTTCCAGACCACTGGGCAGAAAGACTCCCCTTCAGAAGGTTCTGAGGGTTTAACCACCAGCATAGACTCTGCCGGACCTTTAATGACGGCGTCAAAGGAAACTCCAAGGCCTTTGCTCCCTTGCTCCAAGCTGCTAGAATTGCTGTCTGTAGGACGCGAGTGTGGAAGCGTGCGTATCGCCTCAAACATGGCCATTAGTTTGCCTAGTAATCGTATACATAGGCGAATAGTTGGTTCTCTTTTGCTTAGAACCAACTGAATCAATTTTTTGATAGCCTCGACCTTTACCAGGGGCAGGAACACCCTTTTTCTGTTCTGTGTCTAATCTCATGCCGAGATATTCCAACTGCTTTGTAGGTTGAAATGCTGATTTTTCCCCTGGTTTAGGACCCAGCCGAACCTCTCGAGGTACTGAACCATGAGGGCTACTGCGCATTCCAGCCAAGGAAGCGAGTGATCTATGATTAAGAGGTCGTCCAGGTATGCTAGGACCGAGACCCCTTGGATCCTTAGATTGACTAGAATTAGAGCTAGGACCTTCGTGAATACCCGGGGGCCGTAGCCAGCCCGAAGGGGAGCGCCACAAATTGGAAGTGACGCTGTATCACTGCGAAGCGTAAAAAATATTTGATGTGGCTGAAAGATTGGTACATGAAGGTAACCATCCTTTATGTCTATAGAAGCCAGAAAGTCATCCTTCTGGAGTGTGGCGGCTGCTGACCGAACGGATTCCATCCGGAAAGAGCGAACCCTTTAGGTAAGCATTTAAACCTTTTAGGTCCAAAATTGGTCTGACCTCGCCGATGGCTTTGGTATGACAAACAGATTGGGATAGAAACCTAGCCCCTGTTCTTGGGCTGGTACCTCTACCATTATGACCTGGTAAAGCAGATGATCCAATGCCGCCCGCATTGAGGCCTTCCTTGTGGAGGAAACTTTAGAATTTCTAATCTGTAGCCTGTGGCCACAGATGATCGGACCCCCTCTGTCGGGGATCGATACCATGGCCTCTTGCCCCCAGAGGCCTGTCCTTGCGATCCATTGTTAAAAGTTTGATCGCGCAGGAGGCCCGATACTGCCTGGAATTTGAGGGCCCCGGAACAGGGGGGAGCTGCCTTTTAAACGCAGGACCCCGGAACTTCTTTTGACTGGTAAAAGGGTACTTTTGCCACTTGAAACAGTCTGAATGTATTTATCCAGATCTTTCCATGGAAGGGAAAACCTGCCAGTAGTCTTTTGCATGGGGCTCGGCCGCCCAGTTCTTCAACCATAAGAGCCTTCTCATATGCACTAAAAATAGTGACAAACGAGACGCCTGCTGGATGGAGTCTTTTATAGCCTCTACCGCAAAGCACAGAGCTCTGGGAATATCCAATAACTCCTCTGCCTATTGGGCAGGGATGTCTTTAAGCATCTGTTTTGTCTGGTCCTTTAACGCCTGACAAACTCCAATTACAGCCACTGCTGGCTGTACCACTGCTCCTGCCGTAGCAAAGGATGCTTGAAAAAGTGTCTCTAAACGTTTATCGACTGGGACCTTAAACATTTGTATGTTTCCCCCGGGCCAGTTAATGATTTATTCACACATGAGATGGCTGCGTCCACAGTTGGGAGCGCCCATTTCTTAGAAAAATTTCTCTTCCATAGGGTAAATAACAGAAAACCTTCCAGGCGGTCTCCCATCCAGGCACTAACCAGGCCCGACCCTGCTTAGCCTCCGAGATCAGACGAGATCGGGCGCTTTCAGGGTGATGTGGCCGTAGGCTTTAGGCGGCAGAAAAAATTCTGTCCGGTCGTCCCAATCCTGGAAAAACCAATTCCTCTAACAGAGGATGGACCGGAAAAGCTGCGTTGCTTAAAGGCGATTTAAAAGAACCCAAAGAGGATACCGCAGGAACCTGAGGCTCTGAAAATGGCAAATTAAATGCCGAGCGGACCATGTCTGTCAAAGACTGGACCCACAGACTCTCCGTCTGGGAGGCTGAAAACGATTCCTCAGTGGTAGATCCTTCCTCTAGGTTCTGGTCCAACCGATCCTCCTGAAATTCTAATTCCTCCGGAGAGAGAATCTCAGCATCCGAGGATACACCTTTTGGCGATGGGGATCTAGTCCGCTTCTTGCCAGAAAAAGAGCCAGCGATCATAGCTGTTAACCTTTTTTCTCTAGCCCCCCCTAGCATCTCCTCTGTGATAACACAGGGTTGGGCCGATCTGGGCCAGCCTCAGCACCAGACCCCCTTAATGGCTTATCCAAGGTGACCCCTATAGGAATAACCTGTGGGGAAAGTATTGGCATATCATTAGAACCAGAGGAGGAACCCCTTTGTCTTTGCCCTTTCTTTTTTTTTTTTTTTTGTGTTTTGATCCTGAACCCTTGGAAGCCATAATACAAAACCGAGGGACTCCGCTTACAACAACAGACTGTTATAGCCAGGAGTACAAAAAATAAGGTTTAGGGGACAATAGGATCACTAATGCCCAAAAACGGTGGGGTTCAGTATGTTTTCCTTTATAATATTATTGTTTTTCACAACATACAGCCCCACCCTCCAACATGTTTGCCAGCATTCAACCTGTTGCCAAGGGGATTTTTGGCTTAACAAAAAACATTGGAGCTGACTCCAGCATGTACTACCCCTTTCTCGCCACCGGGAGTCACTGTGCTGCCAGCTCTGCGTCCTCTCTCTTCCAGCTCAGCTCTGAGCTAAGATCGCGCCTGCTGTGTATAACAGCAATTGAAGGCACGTCCACTCTACACTGCAGTCACGCTCCACTGTCCTGGACCTATACAGCACCCTGGCAAACAGGATCTTTTGGTTTAGAAAAAACTCCAAGTCCTGGGCCCAGGGTCCAGCCCTCTAGAGAGGAGCATTATAGGCAAAACCCCACGGTTTGGGTCCCGGGTACTGTCCACTTTGGCACTGAGGCTCCTTGGACAGATCCGGTTAGCCCGCCTTAATCCCAAGGATGTGGAGGCAAAGCTATTCCGTGACCAACACCTAAGACACTGGTGAAAAAACTGAGGTACTTCCTCTATGGGAGGGGGTTATATAGGGAGGGGACTTCCTGTTTGAGATTGCCAGTGTCCACACCTGAAGGTACTCCATATAACCCGTATAGTAATGAATATGCTGCTCTGTGTCCCGTGATGTACGAGAAAGAAAACACACCAGTGTGAAAGGACCCTAAAGAGGGTGAACACGTACTGAATGTCGGGAGACAACGGCTGGTTCAAAAAAGAAAAACAAAAAACAAACATTTAGCCCGTGTGCGTCAGTTTGTCCGAAAGAAGACGACATTTAGCCTGTGTGTGTCGGTTTGTTTATCCAACAGTAGACGGCAATTTTTCTCGGCAACCAACCGATTCCTGATCATCGCTCTGTCAATGGCAGAGACTGCTGATCGGAGTGTTCTGGTGGGGGGGAGGGGAGTCCGTCCCCCTGTCAGAACACAACAGATCAGTGGGGGCGATCGCTCTACTAACCTTGCATGGAAGAAAATATAAATAAAAATGAATAGTGTGTACCCAGCTTTAGAGTGTGCCTCGACAGGAAAGGGTGGAACATGAACCTTGAGCCCAAGAACAGACTGATCCCTGTGACAGCTCAGTGCAGAGTTAGACATTGAGAGAGCAGGACGCTCTCAAACGAGTCACTCTCTCAGGGATGGTGCAGGGTCCTCCCCACTGTGCGGTTCCAGGCCTCACAGACAGGCAGGCAGGATTTCCACCTCCCTGTCACCTGTCCACTTGCCACTGGCCATCTCGGCAGGCTATCGGACAAGCTCCTCTCCCCCCTCCAGGACTTGCACGGCTTCCCCCGGTTCACCTGACCCCCCCCTGCCTCCCTCAATGAGGTAAGCCATTTCTTGGGAGCTGCAGGCAGCCGTCCTTCTCAGGACAAGCCGCAGTAGCTTCCCCCAACCCCCACGGCTCTTCCCCTCTCCTCACCCCCACACCGCTACCCCCGCTCGGGCGTCCTTCTCGCCACCCAACCCAACAAGCCTCCGCTACCCTCGGGCGCTGTGTTTCTTTCCCTCCGCGCCGGTCGGTGGGGATTCGCGGCAGCCGCGACTCAGTAAAGGCCGCGGCTTCATCCGCGGCCTAGCGGCGCGCAGCTCCCCACCCCCAACAATCGGCACCTATTGCTCTAATCGGGCCAGAAAGCCCCCCCCTACCCCAGTAGAGACCCCTTGCCCCCCGATCATCCTTCTCAGCCCCCCAGGCGGCACTGGTCCACTTAGCCTGGTACCCCCCCAGCCTGGATCCTGCTGCCAGGTCGGCGGCCATCTTGCTCCACCCAGCCCTATCTCCCCCCTCTCAAATTCATTTAAAACTTGATCCAGGGCTTAACCCGATCGCCTCTTTAGGGGTCAGGAAGGAATTTTTTTCCCTACCACAGCATATTGGCGCAGCGTGGTCAGGGTTTTTTTGCCTTCCTCTGGACCAAGCTAGGATCAGAGGATTCAGTTATCCTTGAGAATCCCCCCCCCCACCCCTTTGTTCCACGGCGGCCATGGTTAATCGGCAATACTCGGCGGAGAACATTTGGGATCTGGATTGATTTGCCGCAATTCTGCCGGCCGCCACCAAAAAAGCCCTAAGAAATCTGCGACTTTTGAGGATCGATCGACGATTGACTACCAAAAATCGCAGCCATTTACCCCAGCCTAAGCACATATCATGTGCTTTGATCAACACTAGATCGGCAGTAAAACACCGATTAGAAATCCATGATTTCTTATTGCAACATGACTTAGACTGCCTCTTTATTACAGAGAGCTGGCTCACAGCCGACTCTAACACAATTCTAGGAGAATTGGTGCCAGAAAACTACCGTATTATAACAGAAAATAGAATAGGGCAAAGAGGAGGAGGATTGACGCATCTTGCGATCACAAAACCAAGCCTTCAAAACCCTCTTCCATTCATGGAAACCCTTACTCTTCAACTGCAAGTAAACTGCCAGGAGACCGTCCGTATTCTACTCTGCTATAGGCCACCCGGCCCAAAATCGCAGCTTCTCCCATCATTGACGGACTTTGTCTCCACCTATACCCTGAACAGCAAACACCTTTTGCTGCTCGGGGACTTCAACCTCTGGGCTAACTCCTCACAAGACCCCGTTGCCGACGCCTGCATCGACCACCTGGAAGGATTAGGGCTTCAGCAAATAGTATGTGGGCCCACACATGCTTCAGGTCACACGCTCGATCTTATTTTCAGACAAGATCTGGAAATAAAAATCTTGGAAAATGAACCATTGCCATGGGCAGATCACCATGCAATAAAATTCATTATTTCCGAATTCCCCCCCTTAACAAAAACATCAAATCCAGTGACAACACACTGGACCAGATGTCAGAAGAAGATCCACTCGGAACTCTTCAAAGCCACTTTAGGGGAAAAAATAAAAACAATTCAGCCGCACCAAACGGCGGAAGAAACACTGGAGGCCATAAACACAGCACTATTGCAGTCAGCTGACTTGATAGCGCCGAAACGAAAGACCCAGATCTGGAAAAATAACTCCAGCTGGTTCAACAACCAGCTGGCGTTACTGAAGCAAGAGCGCAGAAGGGCAGAAGCCGCCTGGAAAAGAAGCTCTTCAGATGAGAACCTCTCGATCTACAAGGCAATAACCAGAAAATACTACAAGCAAATCTTCGAGGCCAAGAAAAACTATTTTTCTGAGGCTATCAACGGTGCCCTAAACCGCCCCCGTGAACTCTTCAAGCTGGTCACTCAGACCATGAATCCAGGATGTCTTGAAGCCCCCAACTTGGATACACAAGAATTTTGCTATGAGTTATCGGATTGCTTCATTAACAAAATTGAGGCAATCCGGCAAAGCATTCAGCAAAACAATTTCTCTCCTAGCCCCCCCCCAGTAGTTATTTACACAACACCTGCAGTAGATCACCACAGTTAGGTGAGTTCACGCTGGAACCCATCTCCATCCAGACCACAAAAAATATCATCGGCACTCTGCGCAACAGCACTGCGCCAAATGATATTATCCCCACCAAACTGCTGAAGGAATGCGCCGACATCCTGGCACCTCCTGTCACGCAGCTTATCAACCAATCCTTCAGGGAGGGCATAATGCCCTCCCAGCTAAAGGAGGGCATTATTCAACCCATCTTGAAGAAAGCCACCCTGGATCCTAAGGACCCACTCCACTGGCGCCCCATAACAGGCCTAAATGTACTCTCCAAGGTAATGGAGAAAGTAGTGGTACAGCAGCTGCAACAGCATCTAGATACCCACAACTTACTCAATCCATTTCGGACACGGGACGGAAACAGCATTGCTTAAGATATAGGATGACGTTCTCAAGGCCGCAGACGAAGGAGAAAATAGCCAAAGTCGCAGAAAGCGATCTATCCTGGTTCTCCTCTTTTTTGGAAAACCGATCGCAAATAGTGAAGCTAGGACCCTTCACTTCTGAAAAACGCACATTATCGTGCGGGGTCCCTTAAGGATCGCCCCTGTCGCCGATGTTATTTAACATCTATGTGCGTCCTCTTTTCTAAATCATCAGCAGCAAAAAACTGCTATATCACTCATATGCAGACGACACGCAACTGTACTTCCGCATTTGCAATAAAAAGGATCACCACCTCAACCTAGAGACATGCCTCTCTTTGATAGAGGACTGGATGACAAAGAGTTATCTCAAACTCAATGGAGCGAAAACAGAACTTCTTCTGTTTTACGCCAAGCGTAGGAATCAACCGACAACAACTTGGATCCCCCCGCCCATTCTGGGCAAAATCATCACCCCTAGCACCAAAGTCAAAAGTCTTGGAGTCATCTTTGACACCTACATGACAATGGACGCACAAATAGGGTCAGTAGTCAGCGGATCTCACCATCTGCTGCGCCTACTACGCAGACTCACTCCTTTTATTCCCAAGAAAGACATAGCGGTTGTGGTGGGAGCGATTGTAAACTCCAGACTGGACTATGCAAATGCCCTTTACCTCGGACTCCCCAAGTACCAAATCGCTCGTCTTCAAGTCGTTCAAAATACGGCCGCCAGACTTGTGACTGGGAAAAAACCCTGGGAATCAATCTCACCTTCACTGAGATCCCTTCACTGGTTACCAGTTAAAGACAGAATCACCTTTAAAGCACTCTGTCTAACGCATAGATGTATCCATGGGAATGCTCCCCATTATCTATGCGAAAAAATAAAAACTCACAATCCCAATCGTATTCTACGATCCACCAATCAAAATCGGCTTCAGATACCGAAAGCCAGATACAAGTCCAAAGGAGACAGGAGATTCGCTGTCCAAGGTCCCAGACTATCAGTGCTATAAAAATGCACTGATCAATGTAAAAATTACACTGGTAGGGGAGGGGTTAACACTAGGGGACAATCAAGGGATTAACTATGTTCCCTGTGTGTTATAACTGAAGGGAGGGAGGGGGGTGGACTCACTGGGACATGACAGATCACCGTTCCCAATCGCTGTCAGAATGGGAATCCACTTGTTTACACTGGCGAATACCCGTTCTGCCTCTGTACTAGGTGATCGTAGGTCACCGGCGGACACCGATTCCGCCCGACCCTCTCACCATGGTGCCTGCGCGAGCCGCCATACAGCTATGGCGATTCCTATAAAGTAGTAGCAGGGTGAGCCGAGCTGAAGCTATAAAGCTATAAATTGCTTGTCTGCCCTGTTCTGCTAAATTGGATTCCTTCATTGACGACCTTGGATCGCATAACACCTGTTCTCTGAACTCTGCCTGCCTTTTAATTATGGATAGACTCCAACTATTCTGAACCTTTCCTGTAGGGCTGCAACGAACATTCTCATAATCGATTAGTTGGCCGATTGTTTCGATTAATCGGTTAATAACGTGTGGGGAAAAAAAAAAAAAGCGCGGCGATTTGCATTTTATTTTTTTTGGCCAATTTGCCAAGTCCTAGCTCTTTCCAAATAGGCAGCAGCTGAAAAAAAACATATATGTGAATGTGTCCCATAGGAAACCATGTAAATGAACTGTAGTGTTTCTGCAAAAAGCACCAAAAAACACACAGAGGTGTGACCCCGGCCTAAGATGTTTAGTAACATAATTGGGTTAAAAAGCTAAAATTAGTACAAAAGGAGCAAATAATTGCTACTGTAAGGGGTTAATTTTTTACTGTTGGACAGTGAAAGTAATATTTACTGTAGCGATTTGCACTTTTTTGTACAATAAAGGGCCAATTTCATAATTGATTAGTTGTCAATCGATTAGTTGTTTCGGCCCTACTTGCCTGCATTGTACCTGGACTGTAATTGAACCACTCTACTTGTGGTTGGCAGACAGGCAGATGTTTGCTTTGCTCAGTTTGCACCTGCCCTGGTGTGGTAGCCAGGCACTATAGCATTGTGTAGTCCTGGCAGCAACCGAGTATGTGTAGGCCTGTTTGCCTTATGGGAAAAGGGGCTGCTATACGTGAAACGCACAGAAGCTAGCTATAGCGTCTGAGCACCTGCGTTAGGAGCAAGTGCGACATTTACTACCATTTTGTAAGAACGTGTAAATGCTTATAATCATCATGTACCCAGGCAATGGACACTTAAAAGGAACACTAAAAGTAAACATTTTTTTTTTTGTAAAACAAACATGTTAAACTTACCTCCGCTGTGCAGCTCGTTTTGAAGTGAGTCCCCGAACCCCGTCTTCTGGGGACCCGCGGCGGCTGGCTCAGCTCCTCCTCGCAAGAGCTTTCCACCTTCATGCGAGCGAGCTCGCATGGTGGAAAGCTTTTGCGGGCGCGCTCCCGTGATACAGTGGCGGGCATAGCCGCCGACTATCACTCGGCCCTGCCCACCGGCGCGCCACATCATTGGATGTGATTGACAGCAGGGCCAGCCAATAGCTGCGCTGCTGTCAATCTGTCCAGCCTAGCCAATCAACGGCTAGGCTGGGAACCGAAGAGGATCACAGGGACTCGCGCAGGATTTTCGAGGGGTGAGGCAAGTAAAACGGGGGTTCGGGGCGGTACCATCGGATGTTTTTTCACCTTAATGCTTAGGATGCATCAAGGTGAAAAAACATTCACCTTTACAACTCCTTCAAGTAACATTTCTCACACTATTTTTGGTATAAAATGTAAAGTCTGTCCAAAAATCAGCTTTGACAAGAGATAAATCTGCCTGTACTCAACACAACTGCTACTTCAACAATGCACAATCCCCTTTTCCAAATTTCATAATTTGTTTAAATCCTGGGAAAATAAAATTATCCACCAATTAAAATTGGGCATTACCTACCATACCTTTTAATGCACCCACAGGACCAATGAACCTTCCACTAACAGCAGACACAATATACCAATATGTAGAATTGCTTAAAAGCCCCTTTCAAAGAAGCGGCAAGCATTTCAGAATTAATGGGTAAAACATTCCTTTTGTAAAGGTACATTAACCAAGTCAACACTGTAAAGGTTGTTAAAAAAAAAAAACTTGATAAGTGATCAAAAGTTCAAGACAGAACACAACAAAGAGTACATGAGATCATGTAACTTACCGTGTATTCTGTGCGTCAGCCGGCAGGAAACAAAAAAGAAAAAAAAGAAAGAAAAAAAACACAAGAAACATATTAGACAAATGCAATTGAAATTCTTGACATAATGTCAGTGACATACGCTTACAGTTTATTGTTAATGTCAAAACTCCCACTTCTGCTTGTTCGTTTTCTTCAAATCTCTTTTCATGTAAATTGCATGGCTTAGTGGAAAACCACCCCCGATCTTGACTTTGCTGTGAAGCAATGATTGGGAAGTGCAGACTTTTGCTTAGCTATGACCTGGCAATAGGACATTCCTTCCAAACAGATTATTGCCCAATTTAGGTTCAATTTCTCTGAACATAATAGCCATTTAGACAAGCAAGCATTTTTCAGATACAAAATGTGAAGGATACGGGTGATATGGGGTGGGGGGGGGGCATCTCAATATTTTTTCTAATGGTTTGGTCAGAGGGGTTTTATAGCCAACCTTCCACAAGCTCTGCAGGCAACCACTTTAGGAATGATTTATGAAAGAGAACAAAGAAACCTGAGGCAGAAAGTTCATAGCAACCAGATTCAATGTTTACCTTTTCTCAGGAAAAGAAAGGAGAAGCTGGATTGCTGGCTGTGCACACCAGCCCTACCTACTGCTTCAGATTTCCCTGCTCACATTTTCAGAAATCAGTCCCTTTGTGAAAAGAATTGATACAAAAGGGTCATGTGCATAAAAAGGGACTCCAAGGGGAAGAGTGGAACTCTTATTATTTCCCAACGTAACCTATAATCTTCCAGAAGTCAATTCTCCAGGGCAGACTAGAAATCAAAGGAAATAAGCTTCTTGGTTCCAATTAAACACGGTAGATTTAAGAGACGCCAACTACTGCCTGCAGGCACCATGGTAAAAAGTCTGTAAATATACACTACTGTGCAAGAGTTTTAGGCAAGTGTAAACCAAATTCTGTAAATTAAGAACACTTTCAGGAATAAAAAAAAAAAAAAAAAATAATAAGGTCAGTTTTTTTTTAATCAATTAACAAAATGGAAAGTAACTGAACAGAAGAGAAATCAAAAATCGATAGCTGGTATAATCACCTTTTATGGTCAAAAACATCAATTCTTCCAAATACACACAGTTTTCATAAAAGGAACTTGGCAGGTAGGTTGTTCCACAGATCTTGTGTGGATGTAGGCTGCCTCAGATCCTTCTGTATCCCTGTAATCTCAGACAGACTTGTTGATGTGGAGATCAGGGCTCTGTGGGGGCCAAAGCATCATTTCCAGGATTCCTTGTTCTTAACACTGAATATGGTTCTTAATGACATTGACTATGGCTGGGGTCGTTGGCCTGCTATAGAATAAATTTGGAGCCAATCACACATCTCCCTGATGGTATGGCATGACGAATAAGTATCTGCCTGTATTTCTCAACATTGATGACAGTATTGATACTGACCAAATCTCCAACTAAGGGCCCTTTCACACGTCCGTTCCGTTCGTCCGTTTTTTGGACGTCCGGTAACGGACCTCAATGCTTCCCTATGGGAGCGGATCCGTTAACGGATGATGCATCCCCTTCAGCTAACAAACGCCTTCTGCAACAGCCAACTATTTAAAATTTTGACTCATCTATCCAGAGGACCTGTTTACCAATTTTCTGCAGATCCGGGTCCTGTTTTCATGCATAGTTGATTCACTTAGCTTTGATTCCATGTTTGAGGTATGGCTTTTTAGCTGCACTTCTTTCATGAAGACCACTTTTGGCCAGTATTCTCAGTAGACAGTAGATAGGTGTACCTGGGTACCACTAGTTTCTGCCAGTCTGTGCCGATGGCACAGCTTGACATCTTTTGAAGTTGAAGGGTAGGGATGCAAGCACAATGTGTCATTTGGTGCATTACGTTTTCTTGGATGACCAAGAGTCGACAGTCCTCAATGTTGCACAATCAACGGTGCCCTTAATGCAGAGAAATTCAAACGGATACTAAACCATCATGCCATACCATCAGAGAGGTGTACAATTGCCCTACAATTTATTCTGTAGAAGGACGACTCCAAACATACCGCAAATGTCATTAAAGGATCACTAAAGGCATTTTTTTTAGCTAAATCGCTTCCTTTACCTTACTGCAGTCCTGGTTTCATGTCCTCATTGTTCGTTTTTGCTTTAAAGTTGCTGTAATTCTGCTCTGATCTCCACACTTCCTGCTCCTTATGAAAAATCCCATGGCAGCTTTTCACTGTGGTCCAAGCTGTCATTACTGTGTGTCTAAAACTCCTCAGAACCAATTAAAATTCATTTAAAAAACAAAACATTGCCCTGTATTTGTTTGTTTTTGTTCTGTGTCTTTACTTCACAGAAACATGAAACCAGTTTAAAAATGAAACTAAACTGCAGGCACATTATATATTAAAAGGAATCAGTTAACTATTATGTCTCTATACCCTGTAAACAGTCATTTCAGCAAAAACATTTTTTCCTTTAGTGATCCTTTAACCACTTAAGACCCGGACCAATACGCTGGTAAATGACCCAAGGTGTTTTTGCGATTCGGCACTGCGTCGCTTTAACAGACAATTGCGCGGTCGTGCGACGTGGCTCCCAAACAAAATTTGCGTCCTTTTCTTCCCACAAATAGAGCTTTCTTTTGGTGGTATTTGATCACCTCTGCGATTTTTATTTTGTGCGCTATATACAAAAATAGAGCGACATTTTTGAAAAAAAAAACACTATTTTTTACTTTTTGTTAAAAAAAAAATCAAATAAACTAAATTTTAGTCAAACATTTAGGCCAAAATTTATTTAGCCACATGTCTTTAGTAAAAAAAAAAAAAATCGCAATAAAAAAAAATAGCTACCTAGCGGGAACAGCGACACTAATACAGCGATCAGAAAAATGATCGCTTAGTGACGCTGGCAATAGGGAGTGAAAGGGTTAACTAGGGCGGTGATCAGGGGGTTAAAACTTTATTAGGGGGGGTGGGGGGGCTATCCTGAACCTAACACTAACTGTTTTTTACACTGCCTGTCACACTGACACTAAATGCAGTGATTAGATCACTGCATTCAGTGACACTGTGACAGGGGGGTGGGGGGGGCGATCACAAGGGGTTAATATGCCTATGTGAGTGTGTGTCAGTGTTGTGTTGGTGCACACTTACTTGTGATGTCTTCTCTCATCAGCAGCGCTGGGAAACAGCGCTGCGATGAGAGGTGACATCATTTCCTCCTTCCTGTGTAAACACAGGAGGAGGAACTGACAGGATGGGAGCGCGCTCCCATTGGCTGGGAGCGATCGCGGGGGGGGCGGGTAAGCGCCGACATCCGCCCTCTGATCCCGGATCGCTCCCGGAGCCAGGGGGACCCCCGCACGCCGCGGAGGGGGTCCTGATGGGACCCCCGAACCGCACTTAGGCGGGGACGTAAATTTACGCCCTTGTGCCTGTACGTGCCATTCTGTGGCCGTATATGTGCGTGCGGGGGTCCTTAAGTGGTTAAGAACCATCTTCAGGGTAAACAACAAGTAGTGATGGTTTGGTCCCCACAGAGCCCTGATCTCCTCATTAAGTCTGTGTGGGTTTACATGGAGACAGAAGGATGTGAGGCAGCCTTCAGCCACAGGAGATCTGTGGTTAGGCCTAAAAGAATTGATGCTGGTTTGAAGCCAAAGGGTCTTTACACCAAATATTGATTTGATTTTTCTGTTCGCTCACTCTGTATATTGTAAATTGATAGAAACAGTCAAAATTGATATTTTAGAAATCATTCTTGCAATACAGAATTTCTTCACACTTTCCCAAAACCTTGGCACAGTACTGTAGATATCTAAAAAGGTCTACAGTAGCCCGAGACTATATGATCAGCAACAAGAATGCTGGCTATACGTAATGCAAATTATCACCACTTTTACAACCACAAAAAATGACACTATGTAACCGAACAAACATTTCTACTGAAATCTTTTGCGTATGGAGTGTAAGGCAGGCCATACACTGCAAATTTCTTTGCTGCAACGAAGGGTTGCAGCAAAGAAATTCACATGATTACCCCATCAGCACAGACAGTGGGGAATCCCTCCTACCAAGCAAGTGTCTGCTTCCAGAAGGGAGGCAAGGGAAGCCGTCCTCACTGGGAGAAGACAGTGATTATCGCAGGCTGGTTGTACCAAAGTTGATCAATCAGCACATAAAATGCATTAAGGTGAAAAACATAGCATGCATTAATAACAGGTGAAAAAACTTAAAGCTTTAGAACCACTTTAGGCAAATACAAAATCTCTTTATAAGCCCTGGTTCACACTCTGCTGCGGGAGTGAAATCGCACGATTTCAGCTGAACTCGCGCAATTTCACTCCCTCTGGCAGTCCCGATTTCGGCGCGATTTAGGAGACATCTGTGCAGGGTTCTGCACAGATGTCAATGCAAATCGCATCCTGAAATCGCAAAAAGTAGTACAGGAACTACTTTTTGAAATCGGTGCAGCGCCGCAGATGCGGCGTCGCACCGATTAGGACGGTGTCATTGCCGGCAATTGCCGCCGATTTGAGATGCGATTTCACATGTGAAATCGCATCTCAAATCGAACTAAATCTTACCCAGTGTGAACCTGGGCTAAATGTCAAATATTGAAAGAAAATAGTATATATAATAATAATAATATCACACACACACACACACACATGTAAATGCCCTTCCATCAATAATAATAATAAAATAAAAAGACATTGTATATGCCAGTCATTTACTTGAATTAAAAAAAAAAAAAAAAATTGAAAATTATATTAATATTCATTATCTCAATGGCCTTCACAGAAACTTGAAGCACCAATATTGATGCATAATTGTTAACTTTCGATATAATACAGATTATATGGACATTGGAATGTGCCATGAAGGTTACATTCCTTTGTGCAATGTGTGGCGATTTAAATGTGTCAATGGCACGTATGCTTGAATTAGCTATAAACTAACATCCTTTGTGAAAGATATGTAAAGCAATATAAAGAAAAGTGATGAATAAGCAGCTAAGGCTGCCAGAGTAAATGAAGGGTTGAAAATACTGAATCCATTACATCTTCTACAGCACCGACATGCCCTGGGAAAGTTAGGAAGTAGAGCTGCGCTATTAATCACCAAGAATCGTTATCGCAATTTTTTCCCCCCATTGCGATCTTGACAAAGTGTTACCCGATCTTTGGTATGCAGAGAATTTTCTCTGCTGTCAAAGTCTGGACAGTCTGCCAAGTTTTACAACATTCTTTATCAGTGGAATGTTAAGGCCCCTTTCACATGTGCGGACAAACGGTCTGTTTATTACAAGTCCGTCCATAAAAAAGGCCAAATTTCGCAGCAGGATGGTGCTCCATCGCATACTCCCATCTCCACATCAAAGTTCCTTAACGCGAAGAAGATCAAGATGCTCCAGGATTGGCCAGCCCAGTCACCAGACATGAACATCATTGAGCATATGTGGTGTAGGATGAAAGAGGAAGCATGGAAGACGAAACGTAAGAATATTGATGAACTCTGGGAGGCATGCAAGACTGTTTTCTTTGCTATTCCTGAGGACTTCAATAAATTGTATGAATCCTTCCCAAACCGCATGGATGCCGTCTTCAACCTCATGGAAGTCATACAAGATATTAAATTTGGATTTCACAGCACCACTACTTTAATTTGCTGACATATTTTTGGATTTTCAGTAAAGTTGTTTAATGTCTGTATAGGCGACAAAACTTTTGTCTTGCCAAAATTTGACCTGTCTTGATTAAATGATCAATCTTTTTTCAGTGAAACAAATTTATTTCAGTGCATTAAACATCATTTGGGAGGGCTTTAGCTTTTCATATGAGCCATTTCTAACACAAATTGAGTAATTAAACGTCAGGTTAATAACAGGAGTTTCTACAAAATAGAGAAGCGACAAGACTTGTCAGGGACTGTATGTCCCCTTTAAGAGCCCATCCGCCGGTGGAGCACTCACTCCGAAATGGTCTGAAACTCCGCGATCGGGTCACAGGAGCTGAAAAACGAGGAGAGGCGTGTGTAAAAAAACCTTCCCCGTTCTTCTCTGTGGCAATGTCAGTGATCGTCTGTTCCCCGATATAGGGAACGACGATCACTGAGATCACCATGTCCAGCCCCGCCCCCTACATTTAGAAACACACATGAGGTCACACTTAACCCCTACAGTGCCCCATAGTGGTAAACCCCATTCACTGCCATTTTCACAGTAACCAGTGCATTTTTATAGCACTTTTCGCTGTCAAAATGACAACGGTCCTAAAAATGTGTCAAAAGTGTCCGATGTGTACGCCATAATGTTGCAGTCACGAAAAAAAAAAAAAAAAAAAAAACACTGATCGCTGCCATTAGTAGTAAAAAAAATAAAAAAATAAAAATGCCATAAAACTATCCACCAATTTAAATATGACCCACCCCTTCCTGTCAAGGCCACACCCCTTGCAGTTCAAGACCCACCCTGAAATTTTCAAGTGGGGACACTAGTTCTGATGGCCTGGGGAAGGGGGCAATGGATTCCCTTAATTTGCATAGATTTCCTTTTACTTCGTGTTTGGCTATGAAGCAGGAAGTGAAGGGGAATCTTTGCAATGGGACAGGGATGGTAAAAAAAATTGAAGCCAACCACCCACATACTGTAAGCAGTGCAGCCGATTTATGGGGGCGCGAAACTAATTTGCCTAACAGTGTAGCGCAAGCCGGCGGGGACACTGTCCGTGCTGCCCCCCTGCAAAGTGCTGCCCTAGGCCTGGGCCTTGTTGGCCTAGGCCAAGATGCAGCATTGGGTCAGTGACTAAAAAGGTAGAATTACCAAAACGAACACTCAGAATCTGGGGCAGCGGTGCATAGTAGCCAATCAGCTTCTAACTTCATCTTGTTAACCACTTAAAGCGCAGGTTCACCCTAAAAATAGTCTCATGTGATCCAGCATACTGGCGTCAGCATGCTGTTTTTTTTTTTTTTTTTTAAACCCCCACTTACTGTGTTCTCTTTAATTTTTATATCTTTCCCCCGCGGTGGATGGCGCCTATACAGCCCGTCACATCTTACGAAAATACCCGATTTAGGACTCGGGTATTCTCGGCGCAATGCGGCTCCTGCCCACAGACCTAGGAGCTGACTGCGCAGGCGCCGTATTTCTCCGAGTTCTACGGCTATGGCGCGTCACGCCCTCCGAAAGAAGCCGGAATAGGACTCGGAGAAATACGGTGCCTGCGCAGTCAGCTCCTAGGTCTGTGCGCAGGTGCCGCATTGCGCCGAGAATACCCGAGTCCTAAATCGGCTATTTTCGTAAGATGTGACACGCTATACAGGCGCCATCCACCACGGGCGAAAGAAATTAACATTAAAGGATTACGCAGTAAGTGGGGGATTAAAAAAAAAAAAAAAAACAGCATCGCATGGGAGAGACTATATTTAGGGTGAACCACCTCTTTAACGACCGCCCACTGTATATATACGTCTTTTTTAAAGATGGCTATCTCGGTAACGGCAGCAGCTGCTGCCACAACAGAGATATCCATCTTTACAGTGGGCGGTTCTGTCAACGATAACAGCGGTCTTCGCTGCGGATTCGCCGCAAGATCGCCGTTATCAGTGGCGGGAGAGGGGCCCCCTCCCGCTGGTAGCGGCGGAGGCGCTCGAGTCCGCTCGTCTGCTGTCCGGGGATGCGAGTGAGGGAAAAATTTCCCTCATCCGTCCCCATAGCTCTTCTGGGTGGAAGCGACGTCAAAACGTCAGTCCCGCCCAGCGTCTTAAAGAGACAATTTCTTTGTTTACCTTTTTTTCTTTTTCATTTAACCACTTGCTTACTGGGCACATATACCCCCTTCCTGCCCTGGTGAAATTTCAGCTTTCAGCACTGCGTCGCTTTAAATTAAAATTGCGCGGTCGTGCGACGTGCCTTACAAACAAAATTTACGTCCTTTTTGTCCCACAAATAGAGCTTTCTTTTGGTGGTATTTGATCGCCTCTGCTTTTTTTTTTTTTTGCGCTAAACAAAAAAGAGCGACAATTTTGAAAAAAAACACAGAATATTTTTTACTTTTTGCTATAATAAAAATCCAATTTTTTTAAAATTTTTTTTTTTTTTCTCAGTTTAGGCCGATATGTATTCTACATATTTTTGGTAAAAAAAACAATCGCAATAAGCGTATAGTAATTGGTTTGCGCAAAGGTTATAGTGGCTAGGAAATAAGGGATAGAATTCTGACAATTTTTTTTTATTTTTTTTTTACTAGTAATACGGCGTTCTGCGAATTTTGTCAGGACTGCAATATTGCGACGGACACATCGGACACTTTTGACACATTTTTGGGACCATTCACATTTATACAGCGATCAGTGCTATAAAAACGCACTAATTACTGTATAAATGTGACTGGCAGTGAAGGGGTTAACACTAGGGGGTGAGGAAGGGGTTAAATGTGAGTCCTGGGTGTGTTCTGTGTGGGGGGAGGGGGGTGACTGGGGGAGGTGACCGATGCTGTCTCCCTATGTACAAGAGAAACAGCATCTGTCTCCTCTCACTGACAGGACGTGGAGCTCTGTGTTTACACACAGAGCTCCACGTCCCTGCTCTAAAACTGACGATCAGCGGGTACCTGGCGGACATTGCGACCGCCAGGCACGCGCATCGGCACCTCGGGGACGCGCACCGCCATCGGCGCGCGCCCCCCAGGGACCGGAGAAAACGATGCCGTCAATTGACGGCAGCTTGGATATTCAGATCCCCTAAGATGCCGTCAATTGACGATGAGCGGGGACTGAAGTGGTTAAGCCTAAATATGAGATGTGAGGTCTTTTTGACCCCAGATCTCATATTTAAGAGGACCTGTCATGCTTTTTTCTATTACAAGGGATGTTTACATTCCTTGTAATAGGAATAAAAGTGATAATTTTTTATTTCAGTGTTAAAAATGATAAAATAAATAAAAATAAATCCGAAACCAAAAAAAACTTTTTTTAAAGCGCCCCGTCCCGACGAGCTCGCGCGCAGAAGCGAACACATACGCGAGTAGCGCCTGCATATGAAAACGGAGTACAAACCACACAAGTGAGGTATCGCCGGGATCGTCAGAGCGAGAGCAATAATTTTAGCCCTAGACCTCCTCTGTATCTAAAAAATTCTATACAGGGAGTGCAGAATTATTAGGCAAGTTGTATTTTTGAGGATTAATTTTATTATTGAACAACCACCATGTTCTCAATGAACCCAAAAAACTCATTAATATCAAAGCTGAATATTTTTGGAAGTAGTTTTTAGTTTGTTTTTAGTTTTAGCTATTTTAGGGGGATATCTGTGTGTGCAGGTGACTATTACTGTGCATAATTATTAGGCAACTTAACAAAAAACAAATATATACCCATTTCAATTATTTATTTTTACCAGTGAAACCAATATAACATCTCAACATTCACAAATATACATTTCTGACATTCAAAAACAAAACAAAAACAAATCAGTGACCAATATAGCCACCTTTCTTTGCAAGGACACTCATGCAGCCTGCCATCCATGGATTCTGTCAGTGTTTTGATCTGTTCACCATCAACATTGCGTGCAGCAGCAACCACAGCCTCCCAGACACTGTTCAGAGAGGTGTACTGTTTTCCCTCCTTGTAAATCTCACATTTGATGGACCACAGGTTCTCAATGGGGTTCAGATCAGGTGAAGAAGGAGGCCATGTCATTAGTTTTTCTTCTTTTATACCCTTTCTTGCCAGCCACGCTGTGGAGTACTTGGACGCGTGTGATGGAACATTGTCCTGCATGAAAAAAGGGATTTTTAAATACAGCTTACCTGTAAAATCCTTTTCTTGGAGTACATCACGGGACACAGAGCGGCATATTCATTACTATATGGGTTATATGGAGTACCTTCAGGTGTGGACACTGGCAATCTCAAACAGGAAGTCCCCTCCCTATATAACCCCCTCCCCTAGAGGGAGTCCCTCAGTTTTGTAGCAAGCAGTATGCCTCCCAAAATGGTCACCCAAAAGAGGGGTGGGAGCTCTGTGTCCCGTGATGTACTCCAAGAAAAGGATTTTACAGGTAAGCTGTATTTAAAAATCCCTTTTTCTTTCTCGTACATCACGGGACACAGAGCGGCATATTCATTACTATATGGGATGTCCGAAAGCAATGCTTTAATGAGGGGAGGGAGACATCTTCCAAAGAAGGATTTAATTTTAGAGGTATACTCAGATACTAGTAAATCCAACTTAAACGAGAAATGTAAATCTCAAATCAAATCAAGGGAGCCCCCTCAGATCCTGAGGAGCTTGAATCGCAGCCTGTAGTACTGACTGCCCAAAGGCTGTATCCGCATTCCTTCTTACGTCCAATTGATAAAATTTTGTAAACGTGTGGACTGATGACCACGTTGCTGCCTTGCATATTCGAGCCATAGAGATCTGCTGTGATGTGCTGCCCAGGAGGTGCCCCTGGCCCTGGTAGAATGGGCCTTTACCGACAAAGGAGGAGGCACCTCTTCAAACCGCAGGCCCGAACAATTAATTGTTTAATCCATCTTGCGATGGTGGATCAAGCGGCTGCCTGACCCATCTTGGGCCCTTCCGGTAAAACGAACACCACATCTGTTTTCCGAACCTTCTCTGTAGCTTTAAGATAGGCCCTTACGGCCCTGACAATATCCAACGTATGCAGCAACCCCACTTTTCTAGAGGTGGGTTTTGGAAGAAGGATGGAAGTACCACATCCTGGTTCAGGTGGAAACTGGATATAACCTTTGGTAGAAAGGAAGGATGAGGACGGAACCCCGCCCTATCCTTATGCAAAATGAGATATGGTTCCTTACAAGATAAGGCTGCCAATTCCGATACTCTCCTGGCCGAGACTATGGTGATCAGAAATACCGACTTTCTAGTCAGTAAAATCAAGGTACCTCAGCCAACGGCTCAAGGGGTTGTTTCTGTAGGGATGACAGAACAAGATTTAAGTCCCATGGACAAAGTGGTGACTTGACAGGAGGATTAATACGCAAGACCCCCTGTAAGAAGGTCTTTACCAGCGAGTGGGTGGCCAGCGGCCTCTGAAACCACACTGACAGAGCTGAGATCTGTCCCTTGATTGTGCTTAGTGCCAGGCCTTTATCCACTCCTAGCTGGAGAAAACTTAACACCCTGTCAATAGTATATTTACGGGAATTCCATCTTTTGGATTCACACCAGCCTACGTAGTTCCTCCACACCCTGTAATAAATCACCCTGGAGGCCGGCTTTCTAGCCCTAATCAGGGTAGGAATTACCTGCCTAGACAGACCTCTACCCCTGAGAATCAGGGATTCAGCCTCCAGGCCGTCAAATTTAGACGCTGTAATGTAGGGTGGAGGATCGGGCCTTGTGAGAGTAGGTCTGGTTGTAGAGGAAGAGTCCAAGGGTCTCCCACTGCCATCTTCAGGACTAGTGAGTACCAAGTCCTCCGGGGCCCAGCCGGAGCTACTAGAATGACTGGCTTGTGCTCCACTCTGATCCTGCGCAACAGGCGAGGGAGTAACTGTAGCGGAGGGAATGCATATAGAAGTTTGAATTGATGCCAAGAGCAAACCAACGCATCGGTTCCGCAGGCCATAGGATCCCTCGCTCGAGACACGAACCTGTCTAGTTTCTTGTTGAACCTGGATGCCATTATATCTACGTCCGGCATTCCCCACCTCTGGCAGATTGTCTGAAAGACCTGGGGATGCCGAGACCACTCCCCTGGCAACCGACTCTGGCGACTTTAAGAAGTATGCCTGCAGGTTGTCTACTCCGGGAATGAATATCGCCGAAATGCAGGGTACATGAACCTCTGCCCACTGAAAAATCAAGCTCTTGAGCGGCCTGACTCCTGGTTCCCCCTTGGTGGTTTATGTATGCCACCGCCGTGGCATTGTCTGACTGGATTCTCACCGGGAACCCCTTTAATCTGGAGGTCCATGCCAGAAGGGCTAGGCGAGCAGCTCTGATCTCCCAGATATTGATGGGGAGCTGCCTCTCTGCTTTCACCCCAGTTCCCTGGCGAGAGGACCCCTCGAAGACCGCCCCCCCCAGCCTGCCAGGCTGGCGTCTGTGGTAACTACCTTCCAGACAACAGGGCTGAAGGATTTTTCCCTTTAGACGATTCTGGGGGTTCAACCACCAGGCCAGGCTTTGTCGGACCCTTGATGATAGCGTCAAAGGGGACTCTAAGGCATGTGCCCTCTTGCCCCAGGCTGCTAGAATGGCTGCCTGTAGGACGCGAGTGTGGATCTGAGCGTATGGTACTGCCTCGAACGTGGCCACTAGCTTGCCTAGTAATCGCCTACACAGGCGAATAGTTGGTTTTTTCTTGTTTAGAACCAACTGAACCAGCCCCTTGATAGCCTCGATCTTTACCAGGGGCAGGAACACTCTTTGCTGTTCTGTGTCTAACCTCATGCCGAGGTATTCCACCTGCTTTGTAGGCTGGAACGCTGACTTTCCCGGTTTAGGACCCAGCTGAATTCTTCGAGGTACCGAACCGTGAGGTTTACTGCCCTTTGCAGACCCGGCCGTGAGTGATCTATGATTAAAAGGTCGTCCAAGTATGCTAGGACTGTGACCCCCTGGATCCTTAAATTGGCCAGAACTGGGGCTAGGATCTTCGTGAATACCCGGGGGGCCGTGGCCAGCCCGAAGGGGAGCGCCCTGAATTGGAAGTGTCGCTGCCCCACCGCGAAGCGTAAAAATCTTTGATGCCACTGAAAGATTGGTACATGAAGGTAAGCCTCCTTTATGTCTATGGAGGCCAGAAAATCGTCCTTCTGAAGCGCGGCGACTGCTGACCGGATGGATTCCATCCGGAAGGAACGAACCCTTAGGTAACCGTTTAACCTCTTTAGGTCCAAGATTGGCCTGACATCGCCGTTGGGCTTTGGTATGACAAAGAGATTGGAATAGAAACCTAGCCCTTGCTCTTGGGCTGGCACTTCTATAATTACGTCCTGGCAAAGCAGGTGATCCAAAGCTGCCAGCATTGAGGCCTTCCTTGCTGGATCCGTTGGTAGCCTTGATACTTGAAAATGAGGCGGAGGATACTTTAGAAACTCCAGTCTGTAACCTGTGGTTACCGATGCCCGGACCCATTTGTCGGGGATCTTGGCTTCCCAAACTTCTGAGAAGAAACAAAGCCTCCCCCCCCACCCGCGAGAGTGGGGGCGCCCCTTCATAAAGCAGACTTAGGGGCTGTCTTTGTCGGCTTGCGATACCATGGCCTCTTACCCCCAGGGGCCTGTCCCTGCGATCTACTGTTAACGTTGGATCGTGCAGGCGGCCGTCGATACTGCCTGGAATTTGAGGGCCCCGAGACAGGAAAGAGCTGCCTTTTAAATGTAGGAGCCCGGAATGTCTTTTTGACCGGTAAAAGGGTACTCTTGCCATTTGAAATAGTCTGAATATATTTATCCAGATCCTCTCCGAAGAGTCGTCCTCCATGGAAGGGAAACCCTGCCAGAAGCTTTTTGCATGGGGGCTCCGCCGCCCAGTTCTTCAACCATAAGAGCCTCTCATGTGCACCAAAAATAGTGATAAACGAGAGGCCTGCTGGATGGAATCTTTTATAGCATCTACAGCAAAACACAGAGCTCTGGGAATGTCAGAAAACTCTTCTGCTTGTTGGGTAGGCATGTCCTTTAACATTTCCTTTGTCTGGCCTTTTAACGCCTGACAAACACCAATCGCAGCCACCGCTGGCTGCATCACTGCTCCTGCCGTAGCAAAGGATGCTTTTAAAAGTGTCTCTAATCTTTTATCAACCGGATCTTTAACCATATGTATGTTTTCCACCGGGCAAGTTAGTGATTTATTCACACATGAGATGGCTGCATCCACTACTGGGAGCCTCCACCTCTTGGAGAATTTTTCCTCCATGGGGCAAATGACCGCAAATCTTTTCGGTGGCAGAAAAATCCTGTCCGGCCGTACCCAATCCCGAAAGATCAATTCCTCTAAAAGAGGATGGACCGGAAAAACTGCGTTGCTTAACGGAGCTTTCAAAGAGCCCAGAGAGGATACCGGAGGAACCTGAGGCTCTGGCAATGGTAAACTAAATGCCGAGCGGACCATGTCCGTCAAAGACTGTCCCACAGTCTCTCTGTCTGGGAGTCTGAAAATGGTTCCTCAGAGGTAGATCCCTCAATCTCTGAACCCTCTTGGTTCAGGTCTAGTTGATCCTCCTGTGATTCCAATTCCTCCGGCGAGAGAATCTCAGCATCTGAGGATACACCTCTTGGTGATGGGGATCTAACCCGTTTCTTACCAGGAATAGCTCTAGCGATCAATGCTGCTATTCTCTCTTCTAGCCCCCCTAGGGATACGGCTAGCATCTCCTCTGTGATAAACACAGGGCTGGGCTGATCTGAGCCAGCCTCCGCACCAGATCCCCCTAATGGCTCATCCAAGGCGCCTTTTATGTTAATAAGTTGCGGGGAAAGTATCGGCATATCATCAGAATCAGAAAGGGAACCCTTTTGTTTTTTTGGTCTTTTTTGTACCCTTTGACCCCGAACCTCTGGAAGCCATAATACAAAATCGAGGGACTCCGCCCACACAACAGACTGTAGTGGCCAGGAGTACAAAACCAGAGTTTAGGGGACAATAGATCACTAATGCCCAAAAACTGATGGGATCCCGTATGTTTTTTTTTTTTTTTTTTTTTTTTAAATATATATTATATATTTTCTTTTTACAACATACAGTGACCCCAAACTTAGTTTGCCAGCCTCCAACCTGCTGCAAAAAGGGGAATTTTTTGGCTTAACAAAAAAGGCATTGGAACAAAGTCCAGCATGTACTACCCCTCTTCCGCCACCGGGAGTCACTGTTCTGCCGCTCTGCGTCCTCTCCTTCTGAAAATCAGCCTCAGACTGAGCACTGACAATGCCTGCTGTCTATAACAGCACAAAGGCGCGCCTCCTGTATGACGCCGCAGGCACGCCCCCCCCCGCCCTCCTGTCTGAACGGCGCGAAAAAAGTCTATAAGACGTGCGCGCGCACGCGCGCGCGCGTATGCCGGACACAGGAGGAACATGGAGGAGCCGCGCTGCTGGAGATCCAGGAACGCAGAAACAGGCGGCAGATTCAAACCCCCGGCCAGGTAGGACTCTCCAAAGGCCCCTAGGGATCCTTACTAGCCCTAGGAAGAAAACAGCAGGTTTAGCTAGCAACACATTTTTAGACAGGGGAACCTAGTGATGGGGGAGAAAGGGTGTCATCCCGTCTCTCTCAGACATAGTGAACAAGGTTGCCCATGCAGAGCATACTTAGGCTATCCCCCCTTTTAGGTTACCCCGGAGAGCCTGCTGTCGAACCAAGTCCCGCAGGCTCCCCCTTACCTGCTCCATGCAGCAGGATGTTTGTCCAGCAAACTGATCCAATCTTCTCCCATCTCCGTGGGTAGCGTAGTAGACCTTCAGGCCCTGGGGTCCTATGAAGGTACCCACTGTCCTGGACCTATATAGCACCCTGGCAAGCAGGAACTTATGGTTTTTACAAACTCCAAGTCCTGGGCCCAGGGTCCAGCCCTCCAAAGAGGAGCATTATAGGCAAAACCCCACGGCTTGGGGCCCGGGTACTGTCCACTTTGGCACTGAGGCTCCTTGGACAGATCCGGTTAGCCCGCCCTTAATCCCAAGGATGTGGAGCAAAGCTATTCCGTGACCAACACCTAAGACACTGGCGAAAAAACTGAGGGACTCCCTCTAGGGGAGGGGGTTATATAGGGAGGGGACTTCCTGTTTGAGATTGCCAGTGTCCACACCTGAAGGTACTCCATATAACCCATATAGTAATGAATATGCCGCTCTGTGTCCCGTGATGTACGAGAAAGAAATCATGTTTTTCTTTAAGGA
The DNA here is from genome assembly GCA_029574335.1 of Rana kukunoris. Lineage (NCBI taxonomy): Eukaryota > Metazoa > Chordata > Amphibia > Anura > Ranidae > Rana > Rana kukunoris. The sequence continues at coordinate 82,419,441 of CM056058.1, read as the reverse complement.
TGCAGACTTCTTCCTGTACCACTGCTTGAAGGGGTCTTCCAGAAACTGGCAGTAGGACTGGGAGTTGAGCTTGACTCCATCCTCAACCCGAAAAGGCCCCACAAGCTCATCTTTGATGATACCAGCCCAAACCAGTACTCCACCTCCACCTTGCTGGCACCTGATTTGGACTGGAGCTCTCTGCCCTTTACCAATCCAGCCACGGGCCCATCAAGACTCACTCTCATTTCATCAGTCCATAAAACCTTAGAAAAATCAGTCTTGAGATATTTCTTGGCCCAGTCTTGACGTTTCAGCTTGTGTGTCTTGTTGAGTGGTGGTCGTCTTTCAGCCTTTCTTACCTTGGCCATGTCTCTGAGTATTGCACACCTTGTGATTTTGGGCACTCCAGTGATGTTGCAGCTCTGAAATGTGGCCAAACTGGTGGCAAGTGGCATCTTGGCAGCTGCACGCTTGACTTTTCTCAGTTCATGGGCAGTTATTTTGCGCCTTGGTTTTTCCACACGCTTCTTGCGACCCTGCTGACTATTTTGAATGAAACGCTTGATTGTTCGATGATCACGCTTCAGAAGCTTTGCAATTTTAAGAGTGCTGCATCCCTCTGCAAGATATCTCACTATTTTTGACTTTTCTGAGCCTGTCAAGTCCTTCTTTTGACCCATTTTGCCAAAGGAAAGGAAGTTGACCAATAATTATGCACACCTGATATAGGGTGTTGATGTCATTAGACCACACCCCTTCTCATTACAGAGATGCACATCACCTAATATGCATAATTGGTAGTAGGCTTTCGAGCCTATACAGCTTGGGAGTAAGACAACATGCATAAAGAGGATGATGTGGTCAAAATACTAATTTGCCTAATAATTCTGCACTCCCTGTAGGTTGCATTTTCTGAAACATCGCCTATTGAGATTTTAAGGGTAAAAGTTTGACGCCATGCCACGAGCGGGCGCAATTTTTAAGCGTGACATGTTGGGTATCATTTTACTCGGCATAACATTATCTTTCACAATATGTAAAAAAAATTGGGCCAATTTATTGTGGTCTTATATTTTAATTCAAAAAAGTGATTTTTTTCCAAAAAAAGTGCGCTTGCAAGACCGCTGCGCAAATACGGTGTAACAAAAAGTATTGCAATGACTGCCATTTTATTCTCTAGGGTCTTAGAAAAAAATATATATAATGTTTGGGGGTTTTAAGTAATTTTCTAGCAAAAAAAAATGTTTTAGTCTCGTAAACACGAAATCTGAAAAACACCCTCGGTCCTTAAGTGGTTAAATTAGGCTTTGGCAATACAACCTGGAAGCCAATAAGTTTCTATTAAGAGCTGCACCAGATTTTGCACTCCCAAGTTTTAGTAAATAACCAATGTATTAAATGCCAAATGAAAAGCCATGTAAATAACATTTTCAAAATGAGGCAAGCAATGGCAGCCTTGGTTTTTTTTCCAGGACAGATCCACTTTAAAAACCATCTTCGTTTGCACACTCTTGTGCAGTTGTTTGAAGGTTTCATGATTCCAAAGACAATTTAATGGGGCATGCATGTGTAGCACCCCGATAGTGTTTATAAAGCCAGTTTGCAGTGATTTCCATTTTAAATTAATGCAAAAAAAAGGACAGAAACCTCTAATATTTAGGTCTTTTACATTGGTCGAGTCATACTAGGCCTTTGTTTTTTCATTTTCAGGCTGAAAATGGAGATTATGCTTGTATGTTCCCAAAGAACATGCTGCATTCACTCTATAAATAAACCCTTTCACAGAGCCTTGTGTGAATAAAATTCTCCCTCATGTTGATTCTTATTCAAATGACAGTCTTGCAAACATTTGTTCCTTATTTACTCCATGCCAGTTCAATGACAAGCTTCAGTCAACCTCCCTCGCTTTCCGGGCCGCAGTGCACCTGCTTGATCTAAGCTTTTAGGCAAGCAATCATTGGAGACACCTTATTATTAATGTGACACCATATTGACTGTCAGTGGCGGGTGACTCATGTTGGTGACAACAAATGAAAATCAGGAAACGGAAGCATTGACCAAATACAAATTAAATACAGTTATGAAAGGAGAGGTATATTATCCATAATATTATTACTGGAAAGTTTTTGATCAGGGCAGCTTAATTAGCATTTCTTCCTTGCCAAGGTTACATTTTTGCCAAAGTACGCCAGCTTCATTAAGTTTCTACCGGCTCTCTCTAGGGTGTCAGGTTTTTATTTATTTTTTAAACATTGTTTATTGATTTTCTGCAAACACAATTATGAATTAGGCACATTAACGGTTACATCACGTGTATAGATCAGTGCAGAAGAAGAATATCACATCAGGGTTATACAATATCCTGAGACTATAGTAAACCCTGTATCCTCAACGGAGGAAATCCAAAACAAGTGAGATAGGGCAGCCAAAATGGAACACCTAGGGCCCCACCACAATAAGTCATAGCATAATAGGCAGTAGAGATGCATCGCAGCAACAGTCTTACTCATACAATCCAACACTCACACACATGCCCACAACCGGTCTCACCTCATCACCCACCCACACCTACAACCAGATCCAAAACACACCAAACCAACCGCCCCGCCACCCACCAGTTCAACTCATGACAATAGCTCACTATGGTTGGGAGTGTCTTTCCAAAAGGAATTTGAAATATCAAGCTAGGGTTGCCAAATCTTATGCCGCGTACACACGATCATTTTTTGTGATGAAAAAAAACGACGTTTTCTGTGAAGTAAAAAACGAAGTTTTTGAAACGTCACTTTCAAAGACAATGTTGCATACACACCATCGTTTTTTTCACAAAAAGCAAGGTTACGTTCACCACTCTTTTCCATTGAAGCTCGCTTCATAACTAGCTTCTGGGCATGCGCGGGTTGAAAAACGTCGTTTTAAAAGACGTTTTTGCTACACACGGTGACTTTTTGTGAAACAAAAAACGACGTTTTGAAAAACGACACAAAAAATTCAAGCATGTTGGAATTTTTTTTGGTCGTTTTTTTGAAGACAAAAAACGACGTTTTGCCCACACACGATCAATTTAAATGACGTTTTAAAAAACGTCGTCGTTTTTTTTCATCGCAAAAAACGACCGTGTGTACGCGGCATTAGTAAACTTTTTCAGACAGGCACTTCCCTTATAAATGCGTTTAAAGATGGGTACAACCTTATTCACCATACAATACAACATTTGAATATCCAGAGCAGAGGCACTTTTTCATTGTAACAGAATTATTTTCCTAGCATAAAACAACTGTGCGTATCAGATTTCGAGCATGGATCTTCGTTATGAAGTCATTGAGCAATCCTTCCGAAACGTTGATAAAGCAGGACAAAACCTAAACATATGTAACCGGCCTCAGTGAAGCCACACCTAGAGCAAGAAGCAGCAGAATCAAATGCCATGTGGGCCAGCCTGGCAGGAGTATAGTGCAACTGGTATATAAAATTTAAATTGTACATATCGATCATTAGACCCAATAAGATCAAGGAAGCAGACCTCTGAGGTCTCCTCCCACCGCTCCTCAGACAGCCCCGGAATGTCCGCTGAGTAATCTGGAAGGGTTTGACCCCCGCAGACTGCAGGCGGGATTAAATGGTCGTAACCAGCTTTTCAATATCCAGGTACGACAATAGCACCTCCAAAGGAGATTCAGTGAGCTCTTGAGTCAGACCATCAAATTGAGCCCGAACGGCATGGCGTAATAATAGATACTTGTATAAAAATGTATCCGTCATCTCACACTGCACCTTTAAATCCTCAAAGAAGATGAATGCATCATTAAAGATGTGGGGTGTGTGTGTGTGACCCCCAGTCGTGTTCACCACAGAGAGTATGGGAGACCCAGAAGCTCAGAGAAGTTGGGGTTTTGCCACAGGAGGGCCTTGGGAGATATCCTGTCCGAATTCGTAAGTACCCTGCTACCCTCATGCCAGGCTAACCCGCCGATTTCTATTGGGGAGGCACGAGAGCAGTGTCTGGGTACAGACCTGTGTAGGCCATCAACAAGTGAGGCCCTAAAGCCTACCAGTGCAGTCAATAGAGCGGTGGAGCATGACGAGGAGGCCTCCCAAGAACCAGTCAAACATACGCGAGCTATTACGCTATAAAATAATGTCGCAGATTAGGGCAGGCTAGACCTCCGTCAAGTTTAGCAGCCTAAAGAGGCCCAAGCAATTAGTGGGTTTGACCCCTGCCAGAACTGAATGATCAGCGGCCATGTGATCGCTCAGTTCCTGGGCTTAGAGCTGGCAGGGGACAGCTGCAGCATCATACCAAAGCTGCAGTATACAGGCAAGTATGCATTTATAGGTCCCCCAAATTTACCCATAACAAAAAGTGGTGTTTCGCACCTAGCAGGCCCTTTTTAAGCATTGTGTTCAAATAAAGGCTCACACTTCTTTAAAAATAGTAAAACAAATCAGCCAAATGATTAGTCACTAACAACCACACAGTCTAACATTCAATTAAAAAACTATCCAAAAAGAAGGAGTCTATGTTAAAGGGACAAACAAGCCAAATAGAAAACGGTTAATCATTTTAACTTTCAAGTGCAACAACCACACCTACAAAATTTACATCTACTTTCTTGATCCAATCACCCTGCAGAAGTGAATCAGATCTAACGAACCTCTTATGAGCAAAACGTTATCCTCCCTATGTCACGTATCATATGACCAATTACCATTACCAAATATTGAGGTTGCCAGGCTGCACCCCCATCTCCCAAAAGGTAGGTCTGGTGAGAAACAAAGTTTCATTTGCAGCATATTTAAACTATATTTCTACAAAAATTCTACTCCATCCCACCCCAATGGCCCTAATGGCGGATGAATCACAACAGACTTTGGAGTTTACCAAATTCTGTACCATTTCCCCCAGGGAGACATGATGGGGAACCCGATAAATTACAGAGTAAGAATCTAAGCCCTACAACAGTGAGGCAAACTGGAAAAGCCAACCCTGGTATATTTTTGCCACACAGCAAAAAGATTAACGAGCGTGCAAAAACACAGATTTAAAGCTATACATTTCTGATCAAAAAGTGAAAAGGACACCAAAAAAAATAAAAATAAAAAATATAGGTCACAAAGAATACTTGTCATTAAAAAAAAAGAAAAACAAAACAAAACATGGCAACATGGACAAAATACCTTCCATAATGCATTGTATACTGAAAATGTAACCAGAAAGACAATTCTATGTGAAAATATCACAATTGGCATAAAAAAAGTTACTAGATGACCAACATGGTGTGACCAAGTGGAGCCAAGGTCTCCAAGTTATTCTACATGACTTTCAATTTTCAATAGCATCTTCCCTTGATTGGCACCTTTATCTTAAAAGGGAGAACACATGCCAAACCTAAAGACAAAGTTGTGAAACTACGTTTCTCCTGCACAGAAAGACAAGCAATTGCCTTATTAAATATTTGATTACCATATTGGAAGAAATCATATTCCTGTGTCACCAATAAAAGGACCACACAAGTGATTAATGCACTGTACAACATTTGTAGACATAGGGGTAAAAAATAAAAATAAAGTTGACTTTTTTTTACAAAGCAGAGAATGGCAGACATTGTAACCCGTCAGTACATCAAATAACCTGGGCACACACCAGACATTGAAGTGTATCTGCAAAATCCAATTTCAAGACCTCATTCTTTGGGGATACAGGGCTATTTTTATATGAAATCATGAGACAAATTTGAGACTAATCTTCCATCAATTTTGGATAATCCTACAAATTGTAGTGAATAGGATATTATATTGAGTAACAAATTGACCCTTACTCGTATCTCTGTCTGTCTAAACTTGGTAAAGAAAAATCAAGGAGCTTAGGTGGATTGCTCATATTTTTAAGAATTATTTCTCATTTCGCCCTCATGTCTCATCTTTTGTTTTCAGGATTCATCATCATTTAATTTACTTTCAGCATCTGAGACCTGGGGATGACATGTGTCAAGGACTTCGGATGGAAACGTTGGTATCTCAGTAGAGAATTTCAATCAGTTTTACAAAGAATACCGCCAGCCCTGTACCAAGATGTTCAGGAATATAAAATCGCATTCTCTTTTCAATGTAATAACTTGGAAATAGAATGTTTTTCATGTAGTCTTTGTTCAAAAATAGTAAAGGTTGAATGTGGTCCTGCCAACACAATGGTGGCGATTTACCAAGAAGGCGGCACTGCACCAGTTCATACATTAATTGGTCCCACGGAAAAGTCAATTAATTCAACGAGCGCACATTGAAGAACAAATAGCGATAATACCCGCATATGTAAGCTGCAACTGGCGCTAGGGTAACTGCAGTTTTATCATTGATAATAGCGCACACCCAATACAATTGGTTAATTTCATCTCATTGAATGTCTTATTAGGCAATTTGTAGCTCTCGTTTAATTAACCCTTTTGATGCTAATCTCATTCTTGTCACTTCTAATATATCTTTTTTTTTACCCAAATCTTTCAATACATTACAAATTCAATTTAGTGCAGGAACCCGTTTGATTTCCTATAATTTGAATTGTTCAAGTGCGTCTTCCTATTACTCATTTTGCCTAAATATCGAGTTGTACCAAGATTGGCCAATCAGATTGCATAGTGCATGACCATCTTAAGTGCCAAATTTGGAATGTAAATGTGCGATGACCCACTTGTATTTTCCAAACGATACTTCTTGGGCATTATACAAGGCACATGAAAAAAAACACCTTTTTTAAGACATGCTAGAGTGATCAGGAATCTTTAAACTACGGCTCTCCAGCTGAAGCGGAACTACACGTCCCATGAGGCATTGTAAAACTGACATTCACAGACATGACTGGGCATGATGGGAATTGCAGTTCCTGAACAACTGGAGGGCCGTAGTTTGAAGACCCCTGTCCTAGAGCATTATTATGCCTCCAGAATTGGGAGTGTGGCATCTATCCAACTTCTCTCTGCTGGTGGACACAATAACCTACATCTATAGATATAGATATAGACACACACACACACGCAGTAAGGAATATACATTGGCCCAAAAGTGAATCTTTACACAGGAAGTAGGTGTGTGTTTCGAGTCCAAATCATTTAGACGTACACATACCCACACAAACACCACCCCATGTAAAAAATAAATGCAAAATTATCTTCATTTGCAAATAAGAATCATCTCTTACTCAGAGAACAGTGAGTGGGGCATGGTGGTGGGAAGAAATTAGCAGCAGTACAAGCAACTTCCTTGAGGGGCGTGATGTCATTCCTGTGTGCTGTCCGCCACTTCAGCAACCAGACATGTGCTACGGGTACATACCTACACGCACACAGCACTCGCGCATTTAGATGCATTTGGTGCATTTAGCTGCAGGAATCCAGGGAAATTAATAGTAAAGTAGGTGCAGATTTCCAGGACTGGACTAACAAATGTTTCTAGTGAAAGGCAACTGGTGTTTTATAATAATCAATGCCTTAATGTGCCATTGACATAGATCACTGTTGAACTTAGGAATGTGTCTTTGCAAAGTTAAATGAGAGTGCAAAGTGATTTTAAGACTGGACATTTTTTTTGTGATGTCTGCACCCCTAATAGGGTAAAAACACCTCCCAAATTTGTCCGGTTCCGTCTTCAAAATTGTTGACAAAGTCCAAGAAACTTATAGCACTTTGCTGGGGACACTGCCAATTTTAGAGTGCAATTTGCCTAATAGGGACACTAGATAGATTGACCTGTGTGCCTCCAACGAAGATATTGGTGGGGTTTACCCTCACTTCCCGTTTGGCTATGTGAAAGGAAGTGAAGCCGATTTGAGGAAGACGGACACAAAGCCAAACCTAAAAAGCCAAGCAGGTGTTAGTAGACTCACTTGGTTTGCCTCAAATGCCCACAATTAGATAAGGATGGTCTTAAGATAGACTTTATTGAGCTCAGTGCTTTAAATCAGTGGTTCTTGACCCTGTCCTCAAGTACCCCAACAGGCCATGTTTGCAGGTTTACCTTAATCTTGCACAGGTGCTTTAAATCATGTCAATGGCTTGGTACTTTGGACAGCTATTTTAGCACAGATAAATTCCCAAAACATGTCCTGTCGGGGGTACTTGACTGAGGCTGAGAACCACTGCACTAAAAAAATGGAAAATGGAATACTTGGCTCTCCATCCATGTATACGATACTATGAAGGCACCAGGAAAGTAGCTTTTAGACAAATCTCACTTTTTTCTTGTTTTGCCATGCCAATAAGCCTAGTTAAGCTGCAGCTGGGAAATATGTTGCATACAAATTGTTTAGGGGGGAGAACTTAAAACTTGGATTAAGCATGCATCTGCAAAAAAAAAAAAAAAAAAAATTAAACAAAACACTTAAACAACAAATTGCTACACATTTTATTGGTCAACAAAACAGGACTTCGAAAAGAGCAAGGAAAGCAAAAAACACACGCATGTTAATTTGAGACAGTAACAGAATATGGTTTTGAGGTCAGACCATTTTTCAGAGGAAATTAACAGGAGTTAAAGGACTGTGCCCACAAACTGACAGTCTCTTAAGGTGGTTGTAAACCCTTACAACATACTTTTTGCTACAGATAAGACTATATTAAGGCTTACCTTATCTGGATATGTCCTAAACCTAGGATATATGCCCCGTGTCTGTATGTGCCAAAGTCATCGGCACATTGTGTCGTTAGACTGCCGTTACAACAGGAGTGTAAACTTCCTGGCGGGCTCTGCATGTGTACTATGCAAACACGCTGGAGCACATCCTTACTAATGAGTCAATTGAAAACAAATGCACGGTCCATGAAACACAAAATGCAAGTTCACCCAATGTAGAGACAGAACTTCAAAGTGGGTAAACCTGTTAAGGCAACCCAAAAAACACTCAGAAAAATCCAAGTGCTGTTCTCTCACACACACAAAAAAAAAAAAAAAAAGTCCCTGACCTGCACAATTTAGGAGATATACAATATCCCCTGCATGTGCCGATGTCATCGGAACATGCGCACTGGGGCAAACTACAGCAATGGCACTTATGTAAATCTGCTGTCCCCTCAAAATAACTCAACACAGCCAATAATGTCTAAACCACTGGCAACAAAAGCGAGTACACTCCTAAGTGAAAATGTCAGTTTTGTTGGCAGACCTGAACGGCCGCTCCATACATTGCTATGGATGTCAGCGGAGACATGTTATAAAAATAAAAATTTGTGCTAGGTGCAAAAATATAATAAATTAATAAATATATCCTTGACCGTGATCCTGCCACTAAAACACCACAACCTTGATATAAGGTACAACCAACAAAATATAAATAATAAAAGTGTAGCACTGGATGATAAAACATATGCATATGGTTCAATAAGTGAATATATGGTAAAAAAATAAATAAAAAAAAGAAGTGTAAAATAGCAAAAAATATTAACATGTGCCAAGAGGTGAATAAAGTTCATACAGTTCATATGAATCTATGCGAGTATCCCCTATCCGGAGGTAAAAAAGTGAAAGTTCAATCAATTAGTGCAGACATCCAGTAATAAGGCGGTCAAATGAATGACATCCAATGCGTGGAGAGACCCGCCACCAGGAGGAGAAATAAAAGGTTAATTAACTAGCCTGCGACCTCCCTTCTCAGGGGGGTCAAATCAAACTCTACAGAATGATGGTCCTCACTGAGGCGTCAGGGTATCCTCTCAGGTACAGCCAGCTGCAGATGTCACATCCGCACTTCCTAGGATGAGGATCCGGAAGTAATCCGGGAGCTCGTTCCTGGATTGAGGTCAATAAACATGCGGTAGTGAGGGATAAGCAATATGCGTTGGGGGAAGAAAAAAAAAAAAACTTCCAATAGTGTAGACGTTCCTTAAAGTGGATGTAAACCCCAAAAAAAAATTTTTTTTTTGATGTCACAATGTAGAGTATAGGATTTCCTATCATCTGTGCCCAGTCTTACCACACAGAGTTAATCCAGCGCTGAGTAATCCTCTTTTAAAGTTCAGTGCAAATTAACAGAATTCCAGAGAAAAACTTGCCAAATTATAAAGAGGTGATCCAAAGTTCATTGTATATTACTAGGATGTGTTATGATGTTATATCACCTCATGTTATGATAAACAAAACATAACATATGATAAACATGTCCTAGCTATATTTGTAAATAACCTCTCACTCAAAGCAAGAAGAGAGATTCCGGACTTTTTGCTTTAGGTAGGGTTTTATCTGGAAGGCTGTTCATTTTCACTGAACATAAAAGAGGATTACTCAGCGCTGGATTAACTCTGTGTGGCAAGACTGGGCACAAATGATATGAAATATTATACTCTACATTGTGACATCAAAATTGGGTTTACATCAAAATTGGGTTTACATCCACTTTAAGATGTTTATTGATAAAAGTATATAGCTATGGTCCTCTAATTCTAAACCGGAAGCAGCTCTCAGAAGAAGATCGTCTAAGTAGCCCATGACAGCAATGCCTCGCTGTCTCAGCAAAGCCAGAATCAGAGAGAGCACTTTGGTGAACGCTCTTGGTGCTGACGCTAGGCCAAAGAGAAGAGCCACAAATTGATAGTGATCTTCGCCTATCGCAAAAGCACAGAAACCTGATGTCTGGTGCAGATGGGGACACGCATGTATGTGTCCTTGATGTCCAGGGACGCCAGAAAGTCCCCCGGATGGAGTACAGCCACCACCGAACGAATGGATTCCATCCTGAACTTAATCACCCTCACAAAGTCATGGAGGGCATTGAGGTCCAAGATCGGACGGACACCATCCTTTGGGACCACAAACCGATTCGAATAGAATCCCTGAAACCTTTCCTTCAGTGGCACAGGTAAAATTACCCCCCACCTGAGCAAGTCTTGTACTGCTTCCATTAAAAGCAGCTTGACGAGCCGGAAGGAGGATTTGAGGGAAAGAATCTGGTGGAAAAGAAAGAAACTCAATCTTGTACCCTGAAGTTACCACCTCGCACACCCACTGGTCAGAGAGCAGGGAGGTCCACCGAGCTGGAAACCTGCAAAGCCGTCCCCCCACCCTTGAGTCGGGCGGGGGCAAAACTTCATGCGGTAGCAAGCTTGTTTGGCTTGCGCACCCAGGGACGCTTCTGACAAAGCTCCAGCTCGGAGACAGACTGGGAGATCTGCTGAAAATACTGCTTCTGCGTGTAATAGGCGGGCCCTGGCTTACAGCGCGGCTCCTTCCCCTTAGAGGACTGAGGGAGAAATGTGCTCTTACCTCCAGTGACATCCTTAATAATGTTGTGCAGCGAGGTACCAAAAAGCCTCCCACCTTTGAAGAGCAAATCTGCTAGAGCTTTTTTGAATGCTTTGTCAGCAGGCCAGCATTTCAGCCAAATTAGGTGGCATAATACCACCACCGATACAGATGCTCTGGAGATCAAAGAAGCTGCATCCAAAATGGCATCACAGACATACACAACGCCCTGTACCAACTGGTCGGCCAACCTCACACACTCAGAGGGGAGCTGATGCGCCTTCATTGGCGCAAAATCTTTGCCCATTCAGTAAGCATCTGAGACACCAAAGCCGCAAAACACATAGCCCAGCATGGTAAACATGGAACGGGTCACAGCTTCAGACCTCCTATCAGTAGGGTCCTTATGGACAGGGGCCCCAGGTGAGACCGCACAGCTCCGCTGCCCGCCTTCCTTGTATACACAGCCACCCCTGGAGCCATGGGGTATGTCGTGGCCGACCCAGCGCGTAGCAAAGGTCTGCTCACGCTCGAGGGTCAGACTGGGGAGACAAGGATCTATAATATCCAGCCTGTCATGCAGTTGATAAAATCACAAAAATAAAACATTTAAAAATGTCTTCAGGACTCTGGGCCCAAAGAGCCATGTCCTTCTCTGCTAGGGAGAAAACAAAACTCAGCTGCATGCTGCAGGGTGAGGGGTTACGACCGGAGGGTCCACCCCGCTGTTCAGTTACATGTTTTAAGATAACCAACATATTCTGCCTAGTCCTCTCCTATGAGCAGGAACATAACCCACGTGTCAAGATTTAAGGAGCTGTGTCCGTCCATGGACGAGAAGAGAAATGTATTTTTTCCCCCCAAAAAAGTGCGGTTGTAAGACTGCTGCGAAAACTACAAGCCAACACAACAATCGGAATCTGGGAGCCCCTTAATAAGGGGGCTCCCAGATACCGGCCCCCCACCCTAGGTGAATGAGTATGGGGTACATCGTACCCCTACCCATCCACCTGGAGGAAAAGTGTCAATAAAATAAACACACAACACAGGTTTTTAAACTTATTTATTAAAAGACAGATAGTAACCAGAATATATGCGCCCTAATGGTTACTGCCGCTGCGCTAAAGAGTAAATGTATAAGTATATATACAGGAAAGTTCGCAGCTGCTGTTTTAAATATAGCAAACAATGAAAAAAGTGTATCTAGTGAATTAAACTATAAATATTAATGATACAAACAGCGCTCATGTGTGGCTGAACCACATAAGTGAACAAAAACAAATGTGCAAATAAATTTATAAAACAAACATATGTAAATGAAGAGACCCGTGAATAAATGAGTTAAGAAGGTTCAAAAGTTCATAAAGTGTCTGAAGAAATGTAACTTCTGTGTTTCTACAAAAGGGCAGTCCTCCACCACACCAGTGTGTTGTAACTCCTCCACCACTAGAAATGGCCACTCACCAGAACTAGTATCCTTACACTCACGTGTTTGGCACAGCAAGCATGTATTTACAATCCTCAAATCAGTGTTCAGGATTCATATCCACAAAATTGCAGCAGTGAGATCCATAAAAAAGAAAAATATATAATAGTGTGAAATTGCTAAAACAATTTATTGACACCCCACATGAACCTACAATGGTTGCACTCACAAAAGCAAACTCAAAAACAACCGTGATATAAATCCAAGCAGACTTCCTTGATAATCACAAGCTGATAAACTGTGGTCACGGCGGACCTGTGCAGAAAACCAAGTGTTTCTCACCACTTCCCCTTCGTTGTAACACCTCCTTCTAGTTGAAAATTGTCTCCTCAAACGCTGGTCACTAGCATAAAGAAACACATGCAGCTCCAGGCCGATTGTCTGGGATCCGAGGTAGGGGTGTGCTGGGTGGAATAATTCCGCCTGCCTGCCCACTCGTTTGTTCGCTGCCATCTGCTGACTTTTTTTAGTTTAAGAAGTTGGCAGCCAACCAGCTGGCCGGTAACAGCCAATCGGCGGCCGCCGCTGCCGACATTCTCCACTGAAAAAAAACGTCCCCTGACGTGCTGCGCGCCCTGCCTCTGCCTACAAACCCTAGAATGCAGCGCGGGCCGCCACGATTTCCAAATATCGGCATCGGCCAAAGAAAAACCCATATCGGTCGACCTCTATACATAAACTATAATTAATGGTGAAACAGCATGGTCAATGCTCATTGGTCACTTTAATGTTTTCATAATATGGCAAATATGCAGTCCACATAATGGCACTTCAAATATATTATATATAATATGTTATATTATTACTAGTAGTACTGTTGTCAGGGTCACTGTCTAAGTAGTACACATCTTTATAGGAAGGCTTAGGTGTATGGAACTTTTGTAGCTACACAAGACACTGCACCTACCCTCCTATGGGTTCCTTTTACAAATCCTTGCACAAAGACTACTATTCATCTGACTATGTATGTAGTATACTATACAGGAGTAGGTAGGTTCCCAGCACCACATAGCCAACCCTTTATCCCACTAAGGACAGGATTGGATTCACCACTATGATGATTCCACTTTTCACAAATAAGAATTTGGTGCTTTCCTTTATGTGCCCAGTCCACTCCCCCCCCCACCCCCCCCCCCCCCCCCCCCACCCCCCCCCCCCCCCCCAGACCCCCCCCCCCCCCCCCCCCCCCCCCCCCCCCCCCCCCCCCCCCCCCCCCCCCCCCCCCCCCCCCCCCCCCCCCCCCCCCCCCCCCCCCCCCCCCCCCCCCCCCCCCCCCCCCCCCCCCCCCCCCACCCCCCCCCCCCCCCCCCCCCCCCCCCCCCCCCCCCCCCCCCCCCCCCCCCCCCCCCCCCCCCCCCCCCCCCCCCCCCCCCCCCCCCCCCCCCCCCCCCCCCCCCCCCCCCCCCCCCCCCCCCCCCCCCCCCCCCCCCCCCCCCCCCCCCCCCCCCCCCCCCCCCCCCCCCCCCCCCCCCCCCCCCCCCCCCCCCCCCCCCCCCCCCCCCCCCCCCCCCCCCCCCCCCCCCCCCCCCCCCCCCCCCCCCCCCCCCCCCCCCCCCCCCCCCCCCCCCCCCCCCCCCCCCCCCCCCCCCCCCCCCCCCCCCCCCCCCCCCCCCCCCCCCCCCCCCCCCCCCCCCCCCCCCCCCCCCCCCCCCCCCCCCCCCCCCCCCCCCCCCCCCCCCCCCCCCCCCCCCCCCCCCCCCCCCCCCCCCCCCCCCCCCCCCCCCCCCCCCCCCCCCCCCCCCCCCCCCCCCCCCCCCCCCCCCCCCCCCCCCCCCCCCCCCCCCCCCCCCCCCCCCCCCCCCCCCCCCCCCCCCCCCCCCCCCCCCCCCCCACCCCCCCCCCCCCCCCCCCCCCCCCCCCCCCCCCCCCCCCCCCCCCCCCCCCCCCCCCCCCCCCCCCCCCCCCCCCCCCCCCCCCCCCCCCCCCCCCCCCCCCCCCCCCCCCCCCCCCCCCCCCCCCCCCCCCCCCCCCCCCCCCCCCCCCCCCCCCCCCCCCCCCCCCCCCCCCCCCCCCCCCCCCCCCCCCCCCCCCCCCCCCCCCCCCCCCCCCCCCCCCCCCCCCCCCCCCCCCCCCCCCCCCCCCCCCCCCCCCCCCCCCCCCCCCCCCCCCCCCCCCCCCCCCCCCCCCCCCCCCCCCCCCCCCCCCCCCCCCCCCCCCCCCCCCCCCCCCCCCCCCCCCCCCCCCCCCCCCCCCCCCCCCCCCCCCCCCCCCCCCCCCCCCCCCCCCCCCCCCCCCCCCCCCCCCCCCCCCCCCCCCCCCCCCCCCCCCCCCCCCCCCCCCCCCCCCCCCCCCCCCCCCCCCCCCCCCCCCCCCCCCCCCCCCCCCCCCCCCCCCCCCCCCCCCCCCCCCCCCCCCCCCCCCCCCCCCCCCCCCCCCCCCCCCCCCCCCCCCCCCCCCCCCCCCCCCACCCCCCCCCCCCCCCCCCCCCCCCCCCCCCCCCCCCCCCCCCCCCCCCCCCCCCCCCCCCCCCCCCCCCCCCCCCCCCCCCCCCCCCCCCCCCCCCCCCCCCCCCCCCCCCCCCCCCCCCCCCCCCCCCCCCCCCCCCCCCCCCCCCCCCCCCCCCCCCCCCCCCCCCCCCCCCCCCCCCCCCCCCCCCCCCCCCCCCCCCCCCCCCCCCCCCCCCCCCCCCCCCCCCCCCCCCCCCCCCCCCCCCCACCCCCCCCCCCCCCCCCCCCCCCCCCCCCCCCCCCCCCCCCCCCCCCCCCCCCCCCCCCCCCCCCCCCCCCCCCCCCCCCCCCCCCCCCCCCCCCCCCCCCCCCCCCCCCCCCCCCCCACCCCCCCCCCCCCCCCCCCCCCCCCCCCACCCCCCCCCCCCCCCCCCCCCCCCCCCCCCCCCCCCCCCCCCCCCCCCCCCCCCCCCCCCCCCCCCCCCCCCCCCCCCCCCCCCCCCCACCCCCCCCCCCCCCCCCCCCCCCCCCCCCCCCCCCCCCCCCCCCCCCCCCCCCCCCCCCCCCCCCCCCCCCCCCCCCCCCCCCCCCCCCCCCCCCCCCCCCCCCCCCCCCCCCCCCCCCCCCCCCCCCCCCCCCCCCCCCCCCCCCCCCCCCCCCCCCCCCACCCCCCCCCCCCCCCCCCCCCCCCCCCCCCCACCCCCCCCCCCCCCCCCCCCCCCCCCCCCCCCCCCCCCCCCCCCCCCCCCCCCCCCCCCCCCCCCCCCCCCCCCCCCCCCCCCCCCCCCCCCCCCCCCCCCCCCCCCCCCCCCCCCCCCCCCCCCCCCCCCCCCCCCCCCCCCCCCCCCCCCCCCCCCCCCCCCCCCCCCCCCCCCCCCCCCCCCCCCCCCCCCCCCCCCCCCCCCCCCCCCCCCCCCCCCCCCCCCCCCCCCCCCCCCCCCCCCCCCCCCCCCCCCCCCCCCCCCCCCCCCCCCCCCCCCCCCCCCCCCCCCCCCCCCCCCCCCCCCCCCCCCCCCCCCCCCCCCCCCCCCCCCCCCCCCCCCCCCCCCCCCCCCCCCCCCCCCCCCCCCCCCCCCCCCCCCCCCCCCCCCCCCCCCCCCCCCCCCCCCCCCCCCCCCCCCCCCCCCCCCCCCCCCCCCCCCCCCCCCCCCCCCCCCCCCCCCCCCCCCCCCCCCCCCCCCCCCCCCCCCCCCCCCCCCCCCCCCCCCCCCCCCCCCCCCCCCCCCCCCCCCCCCCCCCCCCCCCCCCCCCCCCCCCCCCCCCCCCCCCCCCCCCCCCCCCCCCCCCCCCCCCCCCCCCCCCCCCCCCCCCCCCCCCCCCCCCCCCCCCCCCCCCCCCCCCCCCCCCCCCCCCCCCCCCCCCCCCCCCCCCCCCCCCCCCCCCCCCCCCCCCCCCCCCCCCCCCCCCCCCCCCCCCCCCCCCCCCCCCCCCCCCCCCCCCCCCCCCCCCCCCCCCCCCCCCCCCCCCCCCCCCCCCCCCCCCCCCCCCCCCCCCCCCCCCCCCCCCCCCCCCCCCCCCCCCCCCCCCCCCCCCCCCCCCCCCCCCCCCCCCCCCCCCCCCCCCCCCCCCCCCCCCCCCCCCCCCCCCCCCCCCCCCCCCCCCCCCCCCCCCCCCCCCCCCCCCCCCCCCCCCCCCCCCCCCCCCCCCCCCCCCCCCCCCCCCCCCCCCCCCCCCCCCCCCCCCCCCCCCCCCCCCCCCCCCCCCCCCCCCCCCCCCCCCCCCCCCCCCCCCCCCCCCCCCCCCCCCCCCCCCCCCCCCCCCCCCCCCCCCCCCCCCCCCCCCCCCCCCCCCCCCCCCCCCCCCCCCCCCCCCCCCCCCCCCCCCCCCCCCCCCCCCCCCCCCCCCCCCCCCCCCCCCCCCCCCCCCCCCCCCCCCCCCCCCCCCCCCCCCCCCCCCCCCCCCCCCCCCCCCCCCCCCCCCCCCCCCCCCCCCCCCCCCCCCCCCCCCCCCCCCCCCCCCCCCCCCCCCCCCCCCCCCCCCCCCCCCCCCCCCCCCCCCCCCCCCCCCCCCCCCCCCCCCCCCCCCCCCCCCCCCCCCCCCCCCCCCCCCCCCCCCCCCCCCCCCCCCCCCCCCCCCCCCCCCCCCCCCCCCCCCCCCCCCCCCCCCCCCCCCCCCCCCCCCCCCCCCCCCCCCCCCCCCCCCCCCCCCCCCCCCCCCCCCCCCCCCCCCCCCCCCCCCCCCCCCCCCCCCCCCCCCCCCCCCCCCCCCCCCCCCCCCCCCCCCCCCCCCCCCCCCCCCCCCCCCCCCCCCCCCCCCCCCCCCCCCCCCCCCCCCCCCCCCCCCCCCCCCCCCCCCCCCCCCCCCCCCCCCCCCCCCCCCCCCCCCCCCCCCCCCCCCCCCCCCCCCCCCCCCCCCCCCCCCCCCCCCCCCCCCCCCCCCCCCCCCCCCCCCCCCCCCCCCCCCCCCCCCCCCCCCCCCCCCCCCCCCCCCCCCCCCCCCCCCCCCCCCCCCCCCCCCCCCCCCCCCCCCCCCCCCCCCCCCCCCCCCCCCCCCCCCCCCCCCCCCCCCCCCCCCCCCCCCCCCCCCCCCCCCCCCCCCCCCCCCCCCCCCCCCCCCCCCCCCCCCCCCCCCCCCCCCCCCCCCCCCCCCCCCCCCCCCCCCCCCCCCCCCCCCCCCCCCCCCCCCCCCCCCCCCCCCCCCCCCCCCCCCCCCCCCCCCCCCCCCCCCCCCCCCCCCCCCCCCCCCCCCCCCCCCCCCCCCCCCCCCCACCCCCCCCCCCCCCCCCCCCCCCCCCCCCCCCCCCCCCCCCCCCCCCCCCCCCCCCCCCCCCCCCCCCCCCCCCCCCCCCCCCCCCCCCCCCCCCCCCCCCCCCCCCCCCCCCCCCCCCCCCCCCCCCCCCCCCCCCCCCCCCCCCCCCCCCCCCCCCCCCCCCCCCCCCCCCCCCCCCCCCCCCCCCCCCCCCCCCCCCCCCCCCCCCCCCCCCCCCCCCCCCCCCCCCCCCCCCCCCCCCCCCCCCCCCCCCCCCCCCCCCCCCCCCCCCCCCCCCCCCCCCCCCCCCCCCCCCCCCCCCCCCCCCCCCCCCCCCCCCCCCCCCCCCCCCCCCCCCCCCCCCCCCCCCCCCCCCCCCCCCCCCCCCCCCCCCCCCCCCCCCCCCCCCCCCCCCCCCCCCCCCCCCCCCCCCCCCCCAAAGCGACGCAGTGCCGGAAGCTGAAATTTTACCTGGGCAGGAGGGGGGTGTAAGTGCCCAGTAAGCAAGTGGCTAAACTCTTCATGTTATCCTATGTGTCCATGCACACATAGGCTGTTATCAGCAGTTTTGGGCAGTGGCATTTTTGAGCAGTATAAAAAAAAAAACTAGTGGGTTCTGAGAGATGTTTTCCAGCTGTAAAGACACTGATAAACGTAGATAAATGTTCCAAAAAAATAGCTTACCAGCATTTTAACGTTTTTGATCCATTAAAAGAAAAAAAAATGCTAATGCGGAAAAACGTTAAAAATGCTATTGCAAAAACATTAAAAAGTTGAAAAAACTGACTGCATAGCTACTGGCATTTTTGCAACGTTAGTTTAACGTCCAGTGAGCATGAGGCCTTATACTATGCTACAGTATAAATATTAGGACCATCTTACTTTGCCATTACAGCATCCTTTTTACGGAACTCAGATTTATCCATTTATGTATTCTTAGAATAAATGTAATTTGTAAATAAAACACCTTTTAAATAAATCCACATCGGTTACAATTTAGTGTACAGAAGCATTTCATTTCTCTTTCACAGTTGGCTTAATCCATCTTTCTAAACGTGGTAAATTGCAAACTTTTGAAGCACAAAATTGTTATGCAGTCACATGTATGGGGCAATAAATATCTATAAAATGTCTGCATGTCTGCGTTATTAGGAATATTTTTACATAACACATGCTGCTTGAGTGTCTCACTGCTGTCACATCCAATCTGTTTCAGGAACCTGCTGATTGTTTTCATATAGCTGGGAACAGCTGCATACTGTTCTGATGCTGTGGCTTCCTCTCTGGCCTAATACTTTGCTAAAGTAACAGATCCGATGCAGAGCTTTATTCAGAGACTGTAATCACTAAGATTTATCAGAGAAGTATTAAGAGTCTTCAGAGAGATATCAGCCATCAAAACTTGGTGTCAAGACAGGCTAAATATTTCCCAGTTCTGCCCCAACTGCAAACAAGCAACCAAATGGTCTCCTTTAGGGCTTTCTGCCCACAGATTATCACACTGGAAAGAAAGTCCCTGTGTGATGGCGCTTAAGCTTAATGGGGGGGGGGGGGGGGGGGCACCTGCCAAGTTGCAGAGTACATTGTGGCTGGTCTCAGCAGTATAGGCATGTGAAGGTTGCAGAACTGTAAATCCTGGCTAACCACATTTAAATCGGAGTCTACAGCTAATTTTATATTAAAATTGATCACCCTACCCTTGTTAAAGTCATTCGAAAAGGCAAACATTTTACCTTAATGCATTCTCTGCATTAAGGTAAAAAAAAAATGATTTTTTTTACTCACCGTAAAATTCTTTCCTTCGTCGTCCATGGTCGGACACAGCCTTCTCAAGTCTTGACAAGTGGGTTATGTTCCTGTTCCTGACAGGCAAACAACCGTGTTGGAGTAGCAGTCAGCCCAAGCCACTGCGAGCGAGACAACACCACAGCCCAGTAATGTGTGGACCCTGGAGCAAAAAAGCCCACCGGCCACCCCAGGAGTCATGGGGTACGTCGTGGCAGACCCAGCCCTTAGTAATGATGTGCTCACGCTCGCTAGCCGAACTGAGGAGACTACAAGGATCTATATATCCAGCCTGTCACCCATTGATAGAAGAATCTTGAATGAATGAAAAACGTATATAGCGCGACACATGTGAACTAAATCGCTTTTGGGCGCTCGTTGTTCCCGTCTCTCATGATCTCAAAATAGGAGAGTTGTAATCCGTCTTCTGAAGGTCAGGTGGTTTTCCTCCAACTGAATGCTAGTTGGTAAAGCGTTTCATAGTCTGGGACCTTGGAAAGCAAACCTTCTTTCACCTTTGGACTTGTATCTGGCTTTGGGTACCTTGACCAAATTTTGGTCGGTGGATCGCAGAACGCGATTGTGGGCTTCTATATTTTCGCAAATATATTCCGGAGCTTTCCCATGGATGCACTTATGAGTCAGACAGAGAGCTTTAAAAGCAATTCTGTCTTTTCTTTCAAATATTTTTTATTGAGCTTATGTCAAGTACAATAGTAAGCAAACTTTGGGTAAAAACCCACATACAATAGTCTTTAAACAAATCATGTGCACATAAAAGGGATAAGTGCGTATTGAAGAGAACAAGCAGTCAGAATAAAAGATAAAAAACAGTTCAAACTGTAATGTTGCAACAAAATGCATCCATATAAACAAGAGGGGTGGGCAAGGGGGAAAGAGGAAGGGGTATAGGCAAGGGGGAGAGAGGACGAGAGCAAGGCAAGAGCGTCAAAATAGAGGTACGGCAAATTGGGAGCATTAAGAACATTCAGTATACTCAAAAAAAGGGGGAATCATTGAATCCACTCCTAAGTGTACCAGCGTTGCCATGGGTTCCAAAGGTTTAGCAGTGTGGTGTATGTGTGTTTACCTCGAGTAAGGATGGTCTCGTAGGAATAGTGGGTTTGCACCAAGTTCACTACTTCAGCTAACATGGGGGTGTCTACGGATTTCCAGCGCCTAGCAATTAAGAGTCTAGTTGCCAATAGTATGTGTGAGGTCACCAGTTGCAGAGGGGGTGGTATGTCTTCAATGGTCAGATTGAGAACAGCTAGCTGCGGGGTCAGTGGAATAGGGAAACCTAGAACTCCTTGGAGCAGCGTCTCCACTGCCCACCATAAGTTCTTAAGACGTGGGCAGGACCAGAAAATGTGCAGGAGAGAACCCGTGGTGTTACAGTTCCTCCAGCAAGTAGGAGAGGTGTGAGGTTGGAATTTGACTATCTTAGAAGGTGTCAGGTATCATCTCATCATCAGTTTTTGCGAGAGTTCCCAGAGAGAGGTACAGGAGGTGCATTTGTAAATGGACTTAATCGCTGCTTGCCATTGTTGGTCTAAGAATTGGGTAAGTAAATCAGATTCCCAGTCAATGAGAGGTTTTGATTTATGGAAACATGTATTTTCTTGTATGATATTATATATTAAAGAGATGCCTCTTGCGGATGAGCTCTTAGCAAAGAAGAATCGCCATAGGTTTGCCGGCAAGAAGCCGTCTAGGGAGGGGTTGACCCTAAGACAGTGTTGAAGTCTATAGTAAGTAAAATAGTCTGAGGTAGGTGCTTGAAAAGTCTTTTGAATTCGAGAGAATGATGAGCTAGCTATTAGGGAGCGTAGTTCATGAATGTGGGTAACAATGTCAGAAAGCCAGTTAGGGATGTTCAGGTCAGGGGTGAGAAGTGTCAGCGTCTCTATAGGCATGGGTATAGGTTTGGTCGGGAGAGTTTTCCACGTGGAGGATTGCAGTGTTTTCCAAACCTTGACAGAGGCTTGAATGGTAGGGTAATAGAGACTGAGTTGCGGGGTCCCAGCGGTTGTGCTATACAACCATTGGGATAGATTTGATCCTGGAACCATGGTGGCTTCTATAGCACACCATAGTGGGTTAGGGGTTGCCGACATCCACTCCCGAGTCTGTGAGAGGATGGTGGCCCTATAGTAGTCCGTTATGTCAACGTATCCCATACCTCCAGCAGACTTATGTTTGACAGTCTAGCCTGGCTACATCTAAGTTTTACCCTGCCAAACGTAGTTTCTCAGGATAGATTGTAAGGCTTGGAGATAAGAGTTCGGGAGGGGTATAGGAAGAGTTCGGAAGATGTATAGCAACCTGGGTAATATTTTGAAAGCCGCAAGTCTACCTGTCCAGGAAAATTCATGTTTGGAAATTTTTGACGTTTCTCGGATAAGCATTTGTTTGGCCTCAGTGTAGTTGCGTGGGAATAGACTTTGTGGATTTGGTTAGAGTGATACCCAAATATGTTATTTCGGAGTCTGCCCATGGGTACGGAAAGTTGTTCCTAAGTAGGTTACTGGTAATGGCGTCTAGGCCTAAGTCTAAAATGTAGGATTTCCGTTCATTTACTTTGTAATAAGATACGGCACCAAATCTCTGCAGTAGCAGCTGCACCGAAGTCAGGGACGAGGGGGGGTCTGTCAGCATGTCGTCCGCAAAGAGGCTAATTTTATGTTCTAACGTGGCAATTTTAAATCCGGTTATCCTGTTGTGGGATCTAACGTGCTCAGCTAGGGGTTCCATGACAAGGTCGAAGATTAGTGGAGATAAGGGGCATCCTTGGCGAGTGCCATTAGAGGTCAAGAAGGGTTTCGAAAGGATTTCCGAGGTGTATACCTGGGCAGAGGGGGAGGAGTATAGAGCCATAATGGCAGACAGAATGGGTCCGCGGAATCCAAATTTTTCGAGGGTGGCGTGCATATATCCCCAGTGGACCCGATCGAACGCCTTCTCCGCATCCAGGGACAGGAGAACAGAAAGCAATTCTGTCTTTTACTGGCAACCAGTGAAGGGATCTCAGTGAAGGTGAGATTGATTCCCAGGGTTTTTTTCCCAGTCACAAGTCTGGCGACCGTATTTTGAACGACTTGCAGCCGAGTGATTTGGTACTTAGGAAATCCGAGGTAAAGGGCATTTGCATAGTCCAGTCTGGAGTTCACAATTGTTCCTACCACGATTGCTACGTCTTCTTTGAGAATAAATGGAATAAGTCTGTGTAGTAGGCACAACAGATGGCGAGATCCGTTGACTACTGACCCTATTTGTTCATCCATTGTCATGTAGGTGTCAAAGATGACCCCGAGACTTTTGACTTTGGAGCTAGGGGGGATGATCTGGCCCAGAATGGGCGGAGGTGTCCAGGTTGTTGCCAGTTGACTCTTGCGGCTGGCATGAAACAGAAGAAGTTCCGTTTTGGAATTGTTGAGTTTGAGATAACTCTTAGTCATCCAGTTTTCTATCAAAGAGAGACAATACTGTAAACCGAGATGATGATCCTTTTTATTGCAGATGCGAAAATACAGTTGCGTGTCGTCTGCGTATGAGTGATAAAGTAGTTGACTACTGATAATTTCAAAAAGAGGGCGAAGATAGATGTTGAAGAGCACCGATGACAGGGGTGATCCTTGAGGGACTCCACATGACACGTTTTTCAGAAGTGAAAGGTCCCAATTTTACTGTTTGTGATCGGTTTTCCAAAAAGGAGGAAAACCATGGTAAATCACCTTCTGCGACTCTGGCTACCTCAGCCAGCCGAGTCAGTAAAAGTTTGTGGTCTACCGTGTCAAAGGCTGCGCTTAGGTCCAGCAGAATCAGGAGACAAGATTCACATATGTTGAGCAATGCCGTTTCCGTCCCGTGTCCGGGACGGAAGCCCGATTGAAATGGATCAAGTAGATTATGGGTATCTAGATGCTGTTGCAGCTGTTGTACCACTACTTTCTCCATTACCTTGGAGAAAACGTTTAGCATTGTTATGGGACGGCGGTGAGTTGGGTCCTTGGGGTCCAGGGTAGGTTTCTTCAAGATGGGCTGGACTGTGCCCTCTTTCAGCAGGGAGGGCACTATGCCTTCCTTAAATGATTGGTTTATAAGCTGCGTGAAAGGAGGTGCTAGGATATCGGCACATTCCTTCAGCAGTTTAGTGGGGATGATATCATTGGGCGATGTGCTGTTACGCAAATCGTTGACGATATTTTCTGTGGCATCGATGGAGATGGGTTCCAGAGTGAACTTTGTTGGCTGTAGAAAGTTTCTATGGGTGTTGTGTGGTTGATCAGGGGGGGGGGGGGGGTATTGTTTTGCTGAATGCTTTCCCGCATTCTCAATTTTATTGATGAAGAAATCCGACAATTCATTGCAAAATTTTTGGGTATCTGAATTGGGGGCTTCAAGACAGCCTGGATTCATGGTCTGCGTGACCAGCATGAAGAGTTCACAGGGGCGGTTTAGAGCGCTGTTGATAGCCTTGGAAAAAAAAAAATCTTGGCTTTGAAGATCTTTGTGGTATTTTCTTGTTGCTACTTTGTAGATGTAGAGGTTCTCCTCAAAAGCACTTCTTTTCCAGGCGGCTTCCGCCCTTCTGCGCTCTTGCTTCAGTAGCGACAGCTGGTTGTTGAACCAGCCGGCCTTGTTTTTCCGGATATGGGCTTTGCGTTTTGGTGCTACTAAGTCGGCTGACTGCAGTAGGGCTGCATTTATGGCATCCAGTGTATCTGAGGCTGTTCGAAATGGTTGAATTGTTTTAATTTTATTTCCCAAGGTAGATTTGAAGAGTTCAGAATGGAGCTTCTTCTGAGATCTAGTCCAGTGTGTTGTCACTGGCTTGGGCGTTTTTATCAATGGGGGAGTTTTGGAAATTATGAATTTAATTGCATGGTGATCTGTCCATGGCAATGGTTCATTTTCCAAAATACTTATTTTCAGATTTTGTCTGAAAATAAGATCGTGTGTGTGACCTGAAGCATGTGTGGGCCCACATACTAGTTGCTGTAGCCATAATCCTTCCAGGTGGTCAATACAGGCGTCAGGATCCTGTGAGGAGTTGGCCCAGAGATTGAAGTCTCCGAGCAGCAAAAGGTGTTTGCTGTTAAGGGTATAGGTGGAGATGAACTCCGTCAAAGATGGTAAAAACTGCCATTTTGGCCCGGGTGGCCTATAGCAGAGAAGAATGTGGATGGTCTCCTGGGGGTTTGTTTGCAGTTGCAGAGTAAGGGTTTCCATAAATGGAAGCGAGTACTGAAGGGCTGGTTTAGAGATCACAAGGTGAATCTTGTGGATCACCGCCAGGCCTCCTCCTCTTTGCCCTATTCTGTTTTCAGTGATAATACGGTAGTTTTCTAGAATGGTGTTACAGTCGGCTGTAAGCCAGCTTTCTGTAATAAAGAGGCAGTCTAAATCGTGTTGCCCCTGGGTGGGGCTGTTCAACTCTGTTAAAGTAACATGTATTTAAATATCTAACATGTTCTGCCTAGTCCTCTTCAATGAACAGGAACATAACCCACTTGTGAAGACTTAAGGCGGCTGTACCCGTCCATGGACGATAAGAGAAAAAACATTTTATAGCTTTTTATTTTACAGGAGAGAAGAGATCCAGTGCTGTGTACGACTGCATATTTTCTACCCGGTCCTCTTCCCATAGGGACTCAGGAGTGAGCACATACTGTATACCCCTATAGAAAGCGGCTTGCAATGGGGACACACAAAAGAGAAAAAAAAAAAGAAGCCAAGATTGCCAATGGGGGACCCAAGAAGAGGAGGTTCTGTGCTGCTCTGTCCAATACCATTAAACAGAGAATGTGAGTATAAGACTTATTATTTTAAATATCCATACATATATAATATGCTCCCCAATACTCTCCACTTGCTTTATTGGCGGTGGTGATCCGGGAACGCATTTTTATATCTTTTGGGATTGTCGGGTAGCAAAAAATTATTGGAAAGAAATATTCCAAATTCTCTCTAAATTATTCAAGAAAACCCATCCCAGATCTGACAATTGCGCTTATAAATTTAAAGCCTACCCAAATCTCTAATACCCAATCAGGGCTGGACTGGGACAGAAATTTGGCCCTGGACCTTATCCAGATTGGCCCACTAGGACAGGTCTCTCCCATGGCGGCCGGACAACTCCCGCACCTCCCCCCCCCCCCCCCGGCCACCCAAGCCCCCTTCTTCCCTCTTCACTAGCCGTTCTACTTTATTAGAGTAGAACGGCTGGTACTGGTACTCTTATAGGCAGTACCTGTGGGGAAGCTAGACATTATTTCACCTGGGACAAAGAATCAGTTTGGTGTCCCCCTTATGGGACAAGATTAGGCAGAAGTGAGAAACTCCCATAGCTGTTGAGTCAGCTGTCTGTCCCCTCCCCCCTTGCTCCTCTGTCGTCCCCCTGCTCCTCTGGTCCTCTCCCTGCTTCTTTGTTCCCCCTAGGTGAGCGCTGCGGGGAGGGAGAGACAGAGGAGCAGAGGGGGGCGGCAGTCAGCTGTCACTGAAGCCGGCCCACTGAGCCATCGGCCCACCGGGAAACTCCCTGTAGTCCCAATAGCCAGTCCATCCCTGTACCCAATTTAAACTTCTACAAATTACCACAGCCACAAAGCAGACTATTGCCAAAGAATGCAAGTCTTCATCATTAGACTCCATGCACACTGAAGCTATAATAAAAAATAAAAAAAGGCCAGTAGCTTTGCAGGGAGCCTGTCAAAGTTTTTTAGCGTTTTTGCAATAGCTTTAATCAGCGTAGCTTTTTTTTTCAATGTATGTTGGTGCCGGCATTTTGAGAGTTTGAGCGTTTTTAGTTTTTCCTGCCGAAAAACTGCACTTTGAACGCAAATTTCGGGCGTTCAGAAAAAAGGCAATAAACTCCAAAACTCATTAACCACGTAAGACCCGGACCTTTAGGCAGCTAAAGGACCCGGCCAGGTTTTGCGATTTGGCACTGCATCGCTTTGACAATTGCACGGTTGTGCAATGTGGCTCCCTAACAAAATTGGCGTCCTTTTTATCCACAAATATAGCTTTCTTTTGGAGAGAGTTTGCTGCACTGAAAGTAAAGGGGCTGAATAATTTTGCACGCCCAATTTTTCCGTTTTTTTTATTTGTTAAAAAGTTTGAAATATCCAATAACTTTTGTTCCACTTCATGATTGTGTCCCACTTGTTGATTCTTCACAAAAACAATTACAGTTTTAGATATTTATGTTTGAAGCCTGAAATTTAGCAAAAGGTCGCAAAGTTCAAGGGGGCCGAATACTTTCGCAAGGCACTGTACAAGTACATGCACAC
The DNA here is from genome assembly GCA_029574335.1 of Rana kukunoris. NCBI lineage: Eukaryota > Metazoa > Chordata > Amphibia > Anura > Ranidae > Rana > Rana kukunoris. The sequence continues at coordinate 82,392,595 of CM056058.1, read as the reverse complement.
TGAAGCTGATAAACTGCAGTTTTCGGCATTTTGGGCTTTTATTGGTAGAGTGAGGTGTAGCAAATTCCATGCCTTTAAAATGTATAAATATGTAAAATATCATCTTTTTTTTTTTTTTTTTTTTAAAGTGTATTTTTTTGTGCGTGAACTCGAGAGAGAGGAGCCGGACTGCAGGAGTTGGGAGTAGGCAGACCCTCCCCCCGGAGGCAATCGCCATCCTTCTCCATGCCCCTGGTGGCAATGGCGGGTGTGAAGGGGGGCCTCCCACTCACCCCACCCTACCTGCTCCTCTTGGGAGCCCAACTGGGGCCCAACGGGACCCCAATGGGGCAGAGGGACTCCCCCTATGAGGGAGTGAGGGGGCCTAGCCCACCCAGCCAGCCCCGTAGGTCCTTCGCCTCTCTTTATTTTAGGAGACCGCATGGCCAAAGTGCATGTGTTTTAAACCAATTTTGTGTGCGTGCAAGTGTGGTGGTTTTTGTGGGGGGGGGGGTGGGCGTACTAAGCACAGGCGTACCTTGCATAGCACACCCACCGGGAGCCGGGCTGAGACCACCAAACTCAATTCACATGTAGCCGAGACCGGGATCCGAACCCTTGGCTGCAGAGGTGAATGGCTTGTCAGCGCAGTGCCAATCACGTTGAGCCACCACAGCTCCCTTGTAAAATATCATCTAAACAAATTGTGAGACTACCCAAAACCATTCCCTTTTCAATTAGTGAGAAAAAAAAAAAAAAAAAAGAATCCCACCCCCCCCCCCCCCCCAAACCATTTCCAAATAATCCTCTAAAAGTGCTTAGTGGGGAAAAAATAAATCAGTGTTTAGTGAGACTAGCGAGAATATCTGCGTCTCCTCAGGTTCTCCTTCCCCCAGTCACAGCAGTGTGGACCTCACAGGGGGAGGAGAAAGTTGAGCAGAGTGCTTGTGCCAGCCCCTCCTAGACAGGCACAAAGGCAATGATTCATGGAACTTGTAGTTTCTCATTAGCTCAGTGAACTCCAATCCCAGATGGCATTGCCAGAAGGAAGTAAAAAGAGAAGCTTTCAGTGATTTTTTTTTTTTTAATTACTCACAAAAATGGGATATGCAGAACACAGTAATTTTTACCAAAAAAATGCACATTAAGACCATCATCAGTGTTGGGCACGATTTATATAGGAATTTGATTTTTATTGTCGAAGGTGAACTTGCGCTTTAAAGCAGGGTTAGGTTATAAAAATTATCCCAAGCTTTGAATATCTCGGAGCACTGTTCAATACACATTCGAAAATGGAAAGAGTATGGCACCTGCAAACCTACCAAGACATGGCTGTCCACCTAAACTGACAGGCCGGGCAAGGAAAACATTAAATCAGAGAAGCAGCCATTATAACTCTGGAGGAGCTGCAGAGATCCACAGCTCAGGTGAGAGAATCCGTCGACAGGACAACTATAAGACCCGTTTAACACTGAGGCGCTTTGTAGGCACTAAAACACTAAAAAACTAAAAATAGCACCTGCAAAGCGCCCTGAAAGAGCTGCTGCTGACCCTCCAATGTGAAAGCCCTGAGGGCTTTCACACTGGAGCGGTGCAATAGCAGGATGGTAAAAAAGGTTCTGCTAGCAGCATCTTTGGAGCGGTGTGTATACCACTATTGAAATGAATGGGCACCGTGGCTATACCGCCAGCAAAGTGCTGCTGCAGCGGCACTTTGCGGGTGGCTTTAACCCTTTTTCGGCCACTAGCAGGGGTCTTGCAATGTCTCATGGGACTTGTAGTTTCATCACAGCTGGAGTGCCAGGGTTGCCTACCACTGGGAGAGAAAAGCATAGTCATGTGTTAGAATGGCTCAGTCAAAGTCCAGACCTAAATCCAATTGAGAATCAATTATGTGTCACTGTGTTTGTCTATCAAATCCCAATAAAATACATTTCCGTATTTGGTTGTAAAATGACATTTGGAAAAGGTCAAGGGGTATGAATACTTTCAAGGCACTGTATAAATAAATGTATAAACTTTAAAAAAGGGACCTGATATGCCTTGTTAATTAATCCATAGGAGCAAAAAATATTGTGAAATATTACCCTTTGTTTACATAATAAACCAGTAAAAGTTTGTGGTATGAACAGCTCCTTATGGCCTGGCAGCTAGGGACAACATCTTTGTTTTACTGCAAAGTTCCACTAAAATAGAAAAGTGGAAGATCCTGTGTATTATAACTTGGCACACGGTGTGTTTACTAGTACTCTTACCAAGGACAGGCTGCACTACTTTCTACAAATAAAATCAGGGGATTCCTTTGTCCTTTGTGTTCTTGTGGAACATTTTTTCTTCATGTTTGTGTTGGGCTTTGCGCTCATCACCAGCTGGCATTACAAATGACATGGAGTGCAGAAATCCAGCATAAGTAAAAGATTATACTGCTCAAGTAATTATGGCATTTAAAGAAATCCTGTACTGGGAAAGGAGTTTAGCAACAGTGCTTAATGCCAGGTGAAACTCCACTGCACTACACCCCAGGAGGCATTGGGTCGGTTCTCCATGGATATTTCCTCTAATGGCTGCTCAGTGCCAGCAGTATGAAAGGGTCCTCAAAACTTGTTTTGGGCCAAAGTGGGGAATGATTTTTTTTTTTTTTGCTGCCAATGGAGATTTAACCTCATTTCTGTCGTATCAGAAAGTAATGAGAAATCTCTGCAATGGGGACCCAGACAAAACAAAAGCACACACAATTCTAGCAAAGCAAGAAAGATTACAACTGTTGGCCATGCTTGAAAGCTGTCTATTCCTTCTACTCCTTGTAATGACCACTGCCCTCTCAATTTCTTGTACATTTATCACAAGGGCAGTATATACGGAAAAATCTCAATGGGAAACCAAAATAAAACCCAAATAAAACCAAAATAAAACCCAAATAAAACCCAATCAACATTTTTCTGGCCCACGCTAACCAAACCTGGCTGCATGTAAAATGAGGACTCTTGCCAAGGAGGTCACATGGCTTAAGGAAAATCAGTCAACTTTAAAAATAGGATTTTCTTCATCATACTTGCCTGTAAAATTATGAGTACATCACGGGACAGAGTTAGGCTATTATTCCTTACTTACTGAGTTATACGCCATTTCTCTAGGTGAATGGTAGACCAGTCTTAGACAGGAAGTCCGCCCCTTAAAAACCCTTCCCATACAGGAAGTACTGTATCAAGTTTAGTAGCAAGCACTGAATCCCCCAAAAGAGGGGGAGGGACCTTTGTGTAACGTAATGTACTCAAAGAAAATTATTTTACAGGCAAGTATGATGAAGAAAATCCTATTTTTAAAGTCAAAAACTTGGCTGCTCCAACAGCCACCTTACAAATTTGAGCCACAGATACCCGATGGCAAAAAGCCCAGGAGGTCCCACACCTCTGGTAGAATGAGCTCTCACCCTGAAGGGAGGAGGAGCCTTACATTTTAGACCATAGGCCTGAATGACCAATTGGTGGACCCAGTGGGCAATGGAAGCATTGAAAGCTGCCTGTCCCTTTTTGGGTCCTTCTGGTTAAAAAAAATAAAAGTCTGATCCTTGGATCTCCGCAGAGCTGGACAAATAAACTGACTGCCTGCATTACGTCCAAGAAATGAGTTGCCCCCCCCCCTTTTTCGAACGAGGCAGAGAGAAAAAATGTGGCAAAACAGTGTCCCCGTTCAAAAGAAAGGCCGACACCACATTTGGCAAGAAGGATGGAATAGGACGCAACACCATGTCGTGGTGAAGGATTAAGTAAGGTTCACTACATGAAAAGGCTGCCAATGCCTACACCCTTCTAGCCGAGGTGATAGCCATCAGGAAGGCCAGTTGTGTGACAAGACTATTGGAATTTCCTTGATCGGCTCAAATGGCTTTTTCTGGAACACAGACAGCACCAGATTTAGGTCCCAAGGACACATAGGTGATTTAATGGGGGAGCAAATGAGTTGCCCTCTGCATAAAGGTTCAGACCAGTGAATAGGAGGCTAAAGGCCTTTAGAAAAATACGGACAAGGCCGAAATGTGACCTGACTGTACTCGAAGCCAATCTGATGCAGCCAACTGTAAAAAAGAGATTTCTCTGAATCACGCATTTACGAGGATGCCATTTTCTGGCTTCACAACAATAGGTCTTCCAGACCTTATAATAGATCTTCCTAGCTTTCCTGGCATTCACTAGGTTAGATCATTTGGAAGCCTCTGGTCTCTCAGGGGATACAACACTAGGGCCTGCCAAGCACCACCTGGTGACTTTTTGGAATCCCCCCCCCTCCAATGTCACATTTGGCACCTTTCAGGGGGAGGAGGGAGCAGATACCTGTGTAATACAGGTATTTACTTCTATTTCCAGGCATAGATCACCTCGGTGATCGAGGTGACCTACACCACTTCTGGTGCCTACTCTGCCCCTCCCAGTCTTCTGGGAGACACACATGTCCTAGAAGACAGCAGGGACCAGTGACGTGCCGCGCAACATGCGCAGTAGGAAATCAGGAAGTGAAGCCGCAAGGCAGCAGTATTTATAGCTGCTGGCTTTTAATATAATTTTTTTAAGCGGACCTGCCCTTTAAATAAGATGGTTGTGTGCCGGGAAGCTCTGCTCATTGCGTTCACCGTGGATGTGTGCAGCCGTGTATGCGCACAAAGTTAATCTTTGTGCGCCATACTTAGAACTACAGTGCATGCGCGGCTCTGTGTGCTCAACCCTCTGTGTGGCAAAGCCGCGTGCACCATGGCCGACCAAAACCGCTGTGGCCCTGCGTGCACTATAGTGAACCATCGTGTGCAGACTCATCCGCCAAGATGGCAAGAAAAAGTATTCCTACCCAAACACCAGCAGCTAGCCCAAACTCCCACTGCAATCACCGCCACACAGGTGTCCAGCCTCTAGCTAGTTTGACAGATTGTCAAAACACATGGGGCACCCCACAATACGCAAATAAAATGGCGTTTCACTTACCCATCCAGGCACAGGGCAACCTTAGAAAAGCCCAATCTTTACCCATCACGGCAGGTTCCGTCACTTGGGGACCTTCAAAGACTGGGTTCATGTTGTAGGGTTCTGTATAGCACCCTGCAGGAATACCTTAGCTCTATAGTATCCAGGATTCCACTATGCAGGGTGCAGCGCCCGAAAGTCACATTACAGGCAATCCCTTGATTCATTTTAGGAACCGTTTTGGGACTCAAAACCTGGCGCTCAAGAGAGCTCAAACAAAAACATGCCCATCCACCTTGCAGACACTGGCATTAAAAAAAAAAAAACACACTGAATGTAAGGAACAGCCGCCTAAATCTGACTCTGTCCCGTGATGTGTGATTAAACACATGAGAATATTCTACACATGAGAATAAATCGGGTGAATGATCTTATTTTGCAGGCTAGTCTCCATTTTGAAAATGAAGAGGTTACTCAAACTATGAAAATTCTCATACGACAGAATACAACTTTGGAAGTGATTTGGATTTTTGGATAAAAAACAAATAGTATGATCTGCCATCATACAAGAATTTTTTGGGCATTTGCCCCTTCGGATGGCTTCGGACCAACCATTGTGATCAGCTCTAAAAAGCCGTTTACCGTTTTAACAGAATATCTTACAAAATCGCTTTAAAAGTGGTATTTTTCGTACGATTTTCTAATCGTGTGTACTAGCTTTAGTTGGAAATTATTAAGAAAAACTTCAAAACTCGCTGGAGCCACAGATAACTCTGGTTATAAAAATTTGATACATGGTCATAATATAAGAACATCATTTTTTTTTTATACTAAGCACTGGATAATTTAATATTTAGCAGGCTTTCTACTTTGGCAAAAAAAAAAAAAAAAGTCTAAAAAAAAAAGAACTAACAAACTGGTGGGGGTGGTGACATCACGCTCTCCACCTTGTCCAATCAGAGAATACTTTACATTCATTGAGAAAGTGCAAAGCATTCTCTGAATGGTGCCCATGCTGAGCGGGCAGCCTCCTATGTTTATGTAGCGCTCCCCCCCGAAGGAGCCGCTGGTTGATTTCGGGGTCGGCTTTTTAAGTTACCAATTACACTTGTCTAGGGGTGAATACTTGTAGAAAGTGAATAAAGCGGGTGTCCAGACATCAGGTTACGTTTTCAAACTTTTATTCCAAGGCCCAACATGGCCAACATCAACATGGCACACTATAGAGAAAGGTTGATGAGCAGAAAAAAACTTGCAGTATCAGGCCTTGGATATTATAGAGAGCAGCTTGCTCTCAGTACAGTCACACTTAAACGCCGCCACTCCTGTCAGAGTGGGTAAAGCGCCCCGGACAGGCATCTAACTTGGGCCTGGCAGCCGAAAGGTCACTTGCAATAGTCACTGGGAGGAGTTAGGGCCTCTGCCACAGGCCTGAGTAAATCACTTCTCTAGGGTCTTCAAAGGACAGTTGAAGTGTACCTATTATGTAGTGAAGACCGGATCCCCGGTGGTTCGCCTAGGCCTCGCGGACCACCTCTGCCTTTGGGTCTCCTGAGCCAATCCCCCACCGTACAGCTCCCAGCTTAAGATCTGGGACCCAGCAAGCCGCTGGAGCCCTTCTCAATGTCAGGGTGAAGCTCCGCTTGGTGCACAGCTTCGGCCAGGCAGGCCTCAATGGCGGGGGCCCATGGATGCGCGCACCCTGAAGGTGGATGCCACACCTGGAACGCGGGCCCCGCATAGAACGTCTCACTCTCAGGCGTCTGCCACAGATATACTCTCCCGCCAACATGTCCAGATGGAAAATCCTACTCTGATTGGCTGCTGGGAGAAATTGGGTCTGTCAGAACCTCTTCCAGCTCCAACTGTCACCCAGGGGTAAAAACACCTCCCCTAGCATACAGACTGGCCTAGAAAGCAGTTCTAAACTGACAGCTGCCTAAACTTAACCAATTTGTGAGTGGGAGCAACTTAACTCTCCCATTCCCCACTAACTTTAGCGTAACGCCCCACCAAATGGGGGGGGGGGCTACATTTACAATGCATCAGGCCGGCAGCTCAGCCATCGACCCAGAAGCAAGTGGAGATCTCGGTCTACTTCAGTGATTTCCAGGGGCATTGACCAGGTATGGTAAAAGCACAGTTACTTGGTACAAGCTGGATCAATGTAACCATGTCAAAATACATCATATCTAAAATTAATTCATGCTGCAGGGTATTCCTCCCTCCCCCTGACTGAGGCCTGCATTGAGTGATCAATCTTAAAGGGTTAGTAAAGCAATCCCCCCCTTTAAAAACAAACAGGTCATACTTACCGCCCCTGTGCAGTTAGTTTTGCACAGAGTAGCCCCGATCCACGTATTCTGGGGTCCCTCAGCAGCTGTCTCTGGTCCTCCCCGCAAGTACTGACCAGTCATGCGAGAGAGCTCGCATGGGGGTAAGTGCGGGCGCGCTCCCCTGATACAGCGAGCGGCCATAGCCGCTCACTGTATCACTCGGCCCCGCCCCACGCCACTGGATGCAATTGACAGCAACGCCAGCCAATGGCTATGCTACTATCCATCCGCTGTAGCCAATTAGCGGTCAGGCTGAGTGGCGAAGAGGAGCTCGGGACCACCTGCGGGACTTTCGAGGGGTCAGGTAAGTAAAAAACGGGGGCTCAGGGGGGGGGGGGGGGGGCGCGGCATCAGATGTTTTTTCACCTTAATGCATAGATTGCATTAAGGTGAAAAAATGTTTTTCTTTACAACTCCTTTAAACGCTGAAGGGGGTTGCGCCAAAATTAACCATTTACTAAAGGAACACCACCACATCTGTATATGAAACGGGACTGTGAAAACGGGGCACAACAGCCACATAAAACTATGTTCTTTTTCATATTTTAACATAAAAACAGGCAAATTCATTAGCATTAAATGTTTTATAGCACACCTGTTTAGGTAGACTCTCTTCTCCGTGTACTGCCCTTTGCCATGGATGGGGTCTTCATAAGGCTCATTGATGATCACTTCCACCCCTTCTCCATCCGAACTCTGTTCATGGCTGTGCTTGCTGATCATGTACAGCTGTCCAATCTTGTACTACAAAAAAAAAAAAAAAAAACGTGTCAACAAAAGGTTTCCCTGCCACAACTTGGCATATGCCTGCAGTACGACTTCTAGCTGCAGGTCTGATTTGACATGCATTATAGTGAAAGCCTTCAGAGAAGTTTTACTTTCCATACCTGAGATAACATGCTAATGCTCAGAGTGTGATGCTGGACAACAAGTTAGAACAGGTGAGAATCTGGGTTATGCCAACTTGTTAGACACTGCCTCACTCACAGAAGGGAAGCGTGGGAAGTACTGACACACATTTCCTGTCAAGACAAGCAGCATGGTTTCACCTTGACTTCAGAAATGCTACACAAGTCATGCCTCACCAAGGAACAGTGCAGTGAGATATTAGAGTTCTCCCAACATGTAATTAAAGTTTTTCATGAAAATTATGCAATGAGCCTAATCTTTTGAACTGCTGAGAAAATTAAATAAAAAAATACAGCTCTCTCCCAATGCTGCTCTTTATGGGAAAAAATAAATAAAGAGGGAAATGTATTTGAAATTAGAGAATCTAGAGCAGCTGTATATCCTAACCCATCAACGTTATCTTCAGCTTATTCAGATAAAGCCGATCTCCAGGTTTTAAAAGGACAAGTTCATCTTCAGGCACACATTACATGTCCTATCCGTTTTTTAGGGTGGAACACATAACAAGTTCCTGAAGTCGCTCGGGGATCCACTGTGTGTGACAGCAGTATGGGGAGGAGAAGTTTCCAGCTGACACTTTAAAAAGAGCAGCTGTGCGGGGCTCCGCCCACATGGCTGCATCACAGTGTTCTGTGAATGAACAAACTACAAGTAGTGTCTTTGTGGCAGTCAGTTTGTAGTTCTCAATGAATAACTAGACGCTATTTAGCGCAGTGGGAGTTCATTGATTTTTCCTGTCAGTATGATGTATGGCACCCACAACTACCAGAATGCAATGCTTTTTAGGCTCCAAAAAAGTGGTAAAATGCAAATTTTAACCCGCGCAAAAACAAACTTTTTTTAAAAGTGAACTTTTCCTTTAACAGCTTGCAGACCGCCCCACATACATTTACTGCAGCAAGGAGGCCACTCTGTCAGATTACATACCCAGTATGTGATCTGACACTTCCAGGTATGAGGCTTGCGCCACCGGTGAACCGCTCCCGATGTGATTATACACAACTGGTACCACTAGATCTGCTGGCGCCCCCGATTACACAGTACAGAGGACAGAACGACAATCTTCCTATGTAAACAAACAAAAAAAAAGGAATGATCCGGATTTTTTTTCTAAGCAGGAACACGGATCTTTGCCTTCCCATAGTCAAAGCACCTCCCCCACAGTTAGTAAGCACAACTTACATTTAACCCTTCTATCAACCCATATGCCAATTACTTCAGTGAAAGCATTTAATTAGCACTGATCACTGTATTAGTGTTACGGGTCCCCAAAAAAATCCCAGACCCTCTATAAGTCGCTGATCACCGCCATTACTATTGAAAAAAAAAATAATGAAAAAAAAAAAAAAACTCAGGTTTCTGTGGTTAAAAAAATGTTAACCACAGAGGTGATCAAATACCCCCAAAAGAAAGCTTTATTTTTTTTTTTTTTTAAATCATTTATTTTTTTAATAATGTTTTTAGAACCATATAACAATCCAACAGGCAAATATACAATCATTTTGCATACAGTATATGAAAAAAAAGAAAAGGAAACAAAATATTTCAGGTCTCAATTGGTAACTCGTGTATCTATATAAAAACCACTGTGTCTTGTTGGATATGTGGTGGCTAGATGTATCACCCTCCCCCCTCTCCCTCCCACCCTTCCCCCTTCCATTAGAGAGCATACAGACTCAGTATTGTCTAACACAGATGAGTCACAAGTCATAGCATCTATTGTCGAGAAGCCAGTAGGGACGGCCAGCCAAGGGGCACCATCCAGCGGCAGATCTACCGCCTAGCTCTCAACGGAGGTTGTCCTTGGTGATCAGGGACTCTATTAACCTGGCAAGTATGGCCTCATATCATTAGCTGAAGTGCTCTGCCCCTACTGCCATGGGCCCCATAATTTGACAAATTTAGCCAATTTTCCCTGCTTAGTAAAGTGGACTTTTTCATTCGAAATTGTTTGTTTCATAGCCACTATCCAGTGATCTATAGTCGGGGGGGCCTGTGCCTGCCATTTTTGAGCAATGACCTTGCGAGCCTGGAATAGGCTTCTTAGTATAGCCTCGAGGGTGCCCTAAAGTACCCGGCTGTCATCCATGCATCCCAAGAGGCATATCCTGGCTGTTGGAGCAAGTAGAGATCCATGTATCTCATTGATCCGTTTTATAACTCCCGTCCAGTAGCTATATAGTTTGGGGCACTTCCAGACCATATGTAGTAGATCTCCTTTGTTATTGCATCGGGGACACTCGTTGTCTTGTCTCCACCCTAGCTTAAACATTTTATGGGGGGTATGGTAGACTCTATGGAGAAGAAATAGGTGGGACAGTCTTTGGGCCGGGGCTATAGATACCATAGTGCCCTGTTGAAGAATCCTATCCCATTGTTGTATAGATATTGTTCCCAAGTCATTCTCCCATGCCTTCCTACTCTTACATGGGCCTACTTTACTTAATGCCCTGGTGCCCAGGCAGCTATACATCCCTGATATTAAACCCTTGGCCGCTGTTGCCCCCGTCACAGCAAGCAAAGCCGGAATCTTAGCCCATTCAACTGTCTGAGAGCCATATTGCGCCTGTATAGCATGGCGAATCTGTAGGAATTTAAAGAAGGTTTTGTTAGAGATTCTAAATTCTTTTACAAGTTCTTGGAATGATTTCATGGTATTCCCTTCGAACAGATGTGTAAGGCGACATATGCCTTTGCTCATCCATTCGGTCGATACCTCGATACTTAATGTCTCCTGTAGGTTATTGTTGTTCCAAAGAGGGGAGAATTCTGTCGGGCCAACATATCCCATAACTTTTTTTACTATATGCCATGTTTTAGTCACTAATTTTGTAATCGAGTGGGTATGACAGAAAAAGTTTGCCTCTAAAGCTTCCACTAGTTGTTTGTGGGGGTTATCTGTCAGCAGAAGTCGAGTGTTTGAACTGTCCCCTTCGGCGGTTCCACATCCTACCAGATGTTGCAGTTGTGCTGCTAAAAAGTATAGCCTTGGATGTGGAACCGCCATTCCCCCCTCTTTTACAGGGAGTTGTAGGGTTTGAAGACTTAAATTGCAACGGCCTGCAACAGACAGAGGAAGTCTTTTCCAGATTTCACTTTTGTTTTTCCATTTTGCTAATAGCGGAGCAAGGTTTAAGTTGATGTATTGGGTGGGATCCTTTGAGATCCAGATCCCTAGATACTTGAGTTCAGTACTTACAATTATTTGGGAAGCACCTGTCGACCGTTGAAGATCTACCCGATCTAGCGGTAGCAAAGCTGACTTAGTCCAATTGATGGTGAGGCCTGAGAACCGGCCAAATTCCTCCACCAATTGGATCGCTTTGTCAAGTGTACTTTCAACATCACCCAGGAAAAACAGGACATCGTCTGCGAAGAGAGCTATCTTGTCTTCTCCGTGGTGTCTTCTAAACCCTGTTATGTCTGACCTCGCCCTAGCCATGATTGCCAGGGGTTCCATTGCGAGGGCAAACAGAAGGGGGGATAGAGGACACCCCTGTCTCGTCCCTCTCTCCAGTTGGAAAGTCTCGGAGGTCTCGTTGTTGATTCTGACCTTAGCTCTTGGTTCGTCATACAATAGTTTAATCCAATTGGTATAGAGAGGGCCAAAACCAAAACTATCAAGTACCATCCACAGATATGCCCACTCTAGGCTATCGAAAGCCTTGGCGGCATCAAGCGACAACACTGCTCTACAACCTGCATTGTCTATCGGTGTATACATGTTTAAGAAAGCTCTCCTGATGTTGTTATTTGTTGCCCTGTTTGGTATGAAGCCGGACTGGTCTGGATGTATAAGGTAGCTGATAAATTTATTTAAACATGTCGCAAGAATTTTGGCTAAGATCTTTACATCAGAGGTTAAAAGGGAGATTGGGCGATAAGATGAGGGTTCCAGCTGGTCCTTCCCCTCCTTGTGTATTACTATAATCGTTGCTTCGGTCATTGAGCGGGGTAATGTCCCCGCACTTGCAGCCCACTCCAAAGATTTCAACAGCTCTGGAAGCAAAATCTCGCCAAACTTCTTGTACACCTCAATGGGGAGTCCGTCCGGGCCCGGGGATTTCTGGTTTGGCGTATCTGATACCGCTTGTTGGATTTCTTTTAGGGTAATTGGTGCTTCTAACTCCTGTCTGTCTTTATCTAGCAACGTAGGAACTGCCATCTTCTGGAAGAACATTTCCATAGCTCCTATCTCCAACCCCCCCTTGGTTTTGTAGAGTTCTTTATAGTATGTGCAAAATGTTTTTAGTATGGTCTGGCCATCTGTCGAAGTTGCGCCGGTGTTTGTCCGTATTGCAGGAACATTTGACGGGGGGGAGTTAGTTCGAGTCAGAAGGGCTAGCATGCGCCCTACCTTCTCGCCCTCGCCAAATTGGGACTGTTTCTGTAGTATTCTCTTGTTCTCCGCTAGTTTTAAAGTAAACCTTCTGTACTCTTCTTGTTTGGCTAACCATACGGACCGCAAGGGTGGATTGGGGTTCTCAACATATCATTTCTGCTTGGATAGACTCGCCAACCAGCCTACTCTCTTCCACTCTCCCTATTTTTTTAATCCTAGCAGCCTGCTGGATCAAGAGGCCCCTCAGAAAGGCTTTCAGGGAGTCCCAGACCACTCCAGGTGGCGCCGTTCCCTCGTTGATGAGCACAAACTCAGCTAGTTGTGGCGCCACCATTGGGGGCTGTTCAATCAGCTCCAGCCAACCAGGGTTTAGCTGCCATTCTTTGCGAGAGAACCTACTGCCTATCCTAATTGTTAGCGTCAGCGGAGAGTGGTCTGAGACCCCTCTAGGGCCATAGTGCGTCTTTTTCACCAGAGGCATTGCGCCATCGCTGCACAGGGCCATGTCTATCCTAGATAGAGTGTGGTGGGAGGTAGAGTAGCACGAATATTGACGGGTCTGTGGATATATGGTTCTCCAAATATCCCTCATCCCTGTTTCCTCCAGGAAACGAGCCAACCTCCCCCCCTTGGGACCAGTCCCCGGAGGGAATCTGTCGATAGTTCTATGCAAAACCTCATTGTAGTCGCCAATGGCTATAACAGGTACCTCTGGTTTATCCAAAGTAAATTCAACGAGGTTGTATAAGACGTCAAGCTTAAAAGGTGGAGGGATATATATATTGGCCAAGACATAAGGTCTGTTTTCAATAAGGCAAAACAAGAATATAAACCGACCTTGTTCATCTACCCAGGCTTTGGAGCAGGAAAAGGTCATTCCTCTTCCAATCATTGTACTCACACCTCTTGAGTAAGAGGAGTGTACCGAATGGAATTGAGCTTGAAATTTATGGCTGTTCAGGAGTGGGACTGAGTCCTTAGTCAGGTGTGTCTCTTGAAGGCATATTATTCCCGGCATTCCATCATCCAGGCATGTCATGACTGCAATTCTTTTAGCTGGATCGCCCATGCCTCGTACATTCCAGGAAGTAATGGCCATTAATTTATCCTGCATCTATCAAAATTGATATAGTAATCAGATGTTCGACATTGGTCGAGCAGCTGAGATCTGAGACAGTTACTAATGACCCCCGTAGAGTTTGACCGGTAGCTAGCCAGCCTACTTTCTTGGCACTACTTGCTATTAGTGACGGTATGACTTGTAGAAACCGAAATGTATGCTCTCGAACCCCGTCCCTATGAGCCACCCTCACCCCCCCTTCCCTCCCTGCCCTACAGGGCTCCCCATAGGGGCTGGTCTGGTGACCGCTCTACTCGTACTGACTCTCATCCCCAATACATCCCACTGCGTGTCCCTCTTGCTCTCGCCCGCCCGCCCCCCCTGGGGGACCTAATTGGGACCAAAAGTCATAAAAAAAAAAAAAAAAAGGGGGGTTCAGGAGGGGACCCACATAGTTTTAGAATTTAACAAAGGGGAGAGGGATAAAACTTTGCCCCCTCATACCCCTACCACTACCAAGGTAATTGTTGGGTTCTAGAGACAGGCAGTGCTCTTGTGATTATGAATTAGTAAGTATAGTAAATATACATAGTGTGGTTGAAGCCTAAAATCATCAAGTAAGTGTTCGAATACCTAAATAAAGTAAATATCAGTGCTCATGTAGTGGTGTGAAAAAAATGTCAAAAAGATTTTATACTGTGTATGTGGTTTATCCGGTTTGTGCAAATATTCTAACTAGTTGCCTATGAAGCCTCCATGAGTCTTAAATTGTGGCCCGTTTGTAGCGAGCCCGATTGTAAAAAATAAAAATAAAAAAAAAGTTATTTATCGATACATCTTTACATACAAAAGTGATTAACCCTGTTGGTGCTACCATATATAAAAAAATAAATAAAAAAAAAGGGGATTATTTATCAATACATCTTTACATAGAAAAGTGGTTAACCCTGTAAGTGCTACCATATATATAAAAAAAAAAAAAAAAAAAAAGGTTATTTATCAATACTACACATAGGGAAGCTGGTGTAATCCAAGTGCGGTGTGCACTCATACTCGACAACAGTATGAAAGCAGGTTCTTACATGTACTAACAAGTCAGTGCCTTGATAGAACTGACAGAACTGATAGAACTGCTGTTAGCCACCCACCATCTCACTAGCGCTAAGTAAGAGAGAGGGTTGTGGAAGCTTATCAAGCTCAACTTAGTGGCTTGTTTTGACCTGACTCGTCACTACTCTCAGCCATACCCATAGCTATAGCCACAAAAATCCCTATCCTGAAGGTTGCTAGCCAGTGATCAGCTCCTCCTCGCCTCCTCAAATGGACTGTATTAACTAAGGAATTAATATAAGATCCGGATTCAGAAATCTGTCAACTTCATCAAGATTAGTTATTGGGGTTTTTAACCACTTAAGGACCGCCGCATGTACATTTACGTCGGCAGAATGGCACCGACAGGCACATCAACGTATATATACGTTGGTGCCTTGGGGGGGATCGGGGGTCCGATCGGACCCCCCCCCCGTACATGCGGCGGTCCGCGCGGCTGCAGGAGCGATGCGACAAGTGGGGGCGGCTATCCGTTTTCACCCGCCCCCTCCGGATCGCTCCCAGCCAATGCGCGCGCCCGCCCGCCCTGTCACTTCCTCCTCCTGTGTAAACACAGGAAGGAGGAAGCGACGTGATCTCTCCCTCGGCGTTTGTTTCAAGCGCCGCTGAGGAGAGATCACAACACTACAAGTAAGTCTGCACCAACAGCACACTTACACACAGACACAAACACATTTAACCCCCACGATCGCCCCCCCCCTCCCCCCCGTCACAGTGTCACTGAATGCAGTAATCATACATGTATGATTACTGTATTTAGTGTCAAGTGTGACAGACAGTGTGACAGTCAGTCAGTGTTAGTGTCAGGGTAGCCCCCCCACCCCCCCAATAAAGTTTTAACCCCTTGATCACTGCCCTAGTTAACCCTTTCACTACCTATTGCCAGCATCACTAAGCGATCATTTTTCTGATCGCTGTATTAGTGTCGCTGTTCCCGCTAGGTAGCTAATTTTTTTTTAATGCGATTTTTTTTTTACTAAAGACATGTGGCTAAATAAATTTTGGCCTAAATGTTTGACTAAAATTTAGTTTATTGGTTTTTTATTATAACAAAAAGTAAAAAATATTGATTTTTTTTCAAAAATGTCGCTCTATTTTTGTATATAGCGCAAAAAAAAAAAAATCGCAGAGGCGATCAAATACCACCAAAAGAAAGCTCTATTTGTGGGAAAAAAAGGACGCAAATTTTGTTTGGGAGCCACATCGCACGACCGCGCAATTGTCTGTTAAAGCGACGCAGTGCCGAATCGCAAAAACCCCTTGGGTCATTTGCCAGTGTATTGGTCCGGGTCTTAAGTGGTTAATTCGATTTAACTCCTCATCCTCATCTTCATCCTCCTTGGATTAATCCAGCCACAAGCAAAGAATGTCTACCACTAGATCCACCAAAGGCAACCAGGCCGCCGCCGCCAAATTAGAGCGCTTCACACACATTCCGGCTAGTCCGCCGGCCAGAGGCCACCCAGCTGCAGCAGCATCGCAGACCAAATTACAGACTGGCTCACTCCAGGAAAGAAGAAGCCTCGGCCAAGTATCCTCAAAATCTTCTAGTACGCCCAACCTAAACAACGCCAAAACCGTGAGTACTAAAGGGGTGGGGACAGAGGCTCCTGGAACTGTAAACATGCATGTAACTCTGGGGATGTCTGGTGAAACTGTCCCTTTAACAAGCGGCTCGACACCAGAAGGGGAACCAACTCTCAGAGATGTGTTATGTGCTGTGAATGCATGCAAAAACTTTATGGCCAACTTTGATAGGCAGCTAGCAGGCTTAAAAGAAGAACTATTATCCATGAGGCAGGAACTGCATGGGACTGTACTAAGAACCAATGTACTTGAGGAGAGATTAAGTGCAGTGGAGGATGCACTATTTCCACTGCAGGGGGAACTAAGGGGGCTACAGGAGCTAACAGATTTACAAACGGTTAAATTAGATGAATTGGAAAATAGGCTACGCAGAAACAACGTGAGAGTGGTAGGCCTACCTGAGGGAAGCGAAGGCCCAAACCCTGTTGAGTTCATGGAAAGTTGGTGTAGGGATATTTTTGGTCCTGACGCTCTCTCACCATTTTTTTCCATTGAGAGGGCCCATCGAGTTCCCTTTAAAATCCTCCAGCCGGGGAAATACCCCAGACCGTTTTTACTTAAACTCCTTAACTATACTGATAAGGTGACCCTACTTCAAAAGGCTAGAGAGCTGGGAGACATCTCATACAAGGGAGCAAGGGTCTCAATTTACCCTGATTTCTCACCTGATTTGCAGAAACGGAGAGCTGAGTTCATACCTGTTAAAAAATCTCTACAGAAATATAAAATCACCTATGCACTCTTGTACCCGGCTCGTCTCAGAGTGGCTGCTCTGGGTAGGACTTTTTTTCTTCACCGATCCAAAGGAAGTAGCTAATTGGCTGGAAGAAAATAAAACAGCCCTATAGTCCCCCACAAACAAGGGGGGGGCCTAGACTGTAGCAAGGACGACGAAAATACGTCAATTGACAAGTGCCTGGTATTGAGACTGGTGGGACCACACAAAAAGAATCCTTACTTGATAAGGCCCTTTTTAGGCCAACTTTTTATATAAACCAGTAAAAAAAAAAGAAGATTTTTTTTCCTCCTTTTCAGGGGGAGGGGGGGCTATATATTTTTTTTTCTTTTTTCACATGGTAGCACTTACATGACTCTGTATTCTTGCAAACCAAAAATGTATTGATGAAAATGTATAATTTTTTTTTTTTTCTTTTTTTTTTTTTCCCCTTTTTTGGTAAATTAAGTATACTTTTAAGGTCCCTTAAGGGTACATTTATTTTTTTTTTTTATATATGGTAGCACCTACGGGGTTAACCATTTTTGTATGTAAAGATGTATTGATAAAGCTTTATTTGTAGGGGGAAAAAAAAGTGGGTACAGTGTCACACGACCGCACAATTGTCAGTCAACATAACGCAGTGCTGTATCGCAAACCAAATTGCCTGGTCATGAGAGTCAAGTGTCTGAAGTGTTTAAAGTGGTTGTAAAGTTTTTTTTTTTTTGTCATACTTTCCTCCACTGTGCAGTTCGTTTTGCACAGAGTGGCCCCGATCCTCCGGTTCTGGGGTCCCATGGCGGCTGTCCCGGCTCCTTCCCGCAATAGCCAACCCCCTCTGGAAAGCCCTCCCAAGGGGGTTACCTTGCGGGCACGCTCCCGTGTGATGCACTCGGCATACAAAGCTGCCGAGTGTATGACTCGGTCCCGCCCCCCACGTCATTGGATAGAGAAGTTCTGTGCTACAGCATACTGTTTGTAGCCAATGCTACAGACAGCTTATAAAGCACAGATAGCCACGGCATGGCTGGTGAGGTAAATATAGTTTGAACCAGCTAGGCCCAAAACAAAATCTATTAAAACTTCACTAAAAGCTGGAGGAGATCAGCTTTAAAAAGTGGATGTAAACCCGATCCATGAAAAATTTGAGCAGGGCACATATCTGCAGTGCTTTGTTATCTCTCTTCAAAGCACACAGGCTGTGCACACAGAACAAACTGAAACTAGTCTAAAAACTAAACTAAACTGCAGGCACATTATATGATTGATTTTTATCCATTTTTAATCATTTTTAAAAGGAATCAGTTAACTATTATGTCTCTATACCCTGTAAACAGTCATTTCAGCAAAAAAAAAATTTCCTTTACTGCTCCTTTAACTTCACTGGGTATATGCAAATGTTTACATCCACTTTACATTTTGAAAATGAAAGCTAGTGGCCACAGACAGTTGATATGAATTCAGGTTGCTCCAGGTCTCACAAATAAATTATATATATATCCGGCCTTGCTGTTTCAAAGTATAAATTAACCCCTTATAATAGCGATTGTCTGTTTTTGTACTGTAAAGATTTGTTTTGACTCCCATCATTACAGGAGATACAAAAAGCATGCTGCTTCTACTAAAGGTCTTATGCTGACCATACAGGAGAACAAAGCGGGAGCCCTCCAGAGTACAACATTCGATGCCCATAGACACGAATGCTAGACACGAATGCTAGACTCGGCTCTGCCCGTGCGTCATTGCATTTAATTGACAGCAGCGGGAGCCAGTGGCTGTGCTGCTAACAATCTATCCAAGCAAGAGCCGTGACCCCGTACAGAGAGGGACATTGCGTCTCTGCCGAGGGAAATACGGGGCTCAAGTAAAATGGGGGGCCAGTCACTGCCAGGTGTTTTTTTCACCTCAATGTATAGGATGCATAAAAAAATAAAAAAAAACACTGTTGTGTAAGAGGCCATTTAGCAGTCATTAATGCACACTAGTTTGGAATAATTGCTTCCCATGCTTTCATAGTTATGCAATTTACTCCCTCCAGGGCTATGAAGCTGGCTACATAAAATATTTTGCCTGGGTTGTGTGTATGTGCATTCCTGGAGACATCATCATGTTATACACTGAACACTGATTTGTAGCAGACCGCTTTCTGAGACTGTCCTCAATTACCATGATATACAGTAATAAAGTCACATTCAGGCAGCCTGCTGCTTGTCCAGTAATGAATTGCCAATTATGCTGAACGCTACAATTGTAAAACTGCTACAGGATGTTGATACACTTCTAATCAAATATAGAATCACATTTCAGTTTTGACATACAATAAAAAAATTACACGTGTATTTTCAAATTCATCATGATAACCTTAGGACTTGAAAACTACAAATCCAAAGAAATTACCACATCCAGACTCCAGACCCCCACAATCAAATCCTGGGTAAACTTGTCATATGCACCACTATAAAATGTGTCCTACCATGCCACCCTCTTCGTATTATTGTCTCCAAGGCAAGGGTATACAACTTGTGGCCCCAGGGAGTTTAAAATGTGGCTCAAACCCATCTGGAGAGACACCGGGGATGCGGTGCAAGCCCAGCAGCCAAGGCGTCCAACACAGACAAGCCTGGCCCATTCATGTAGGGATGGTGTGCAAACAGCATCCATGGTAGCCTATATTGACAAGCCAGGCAAATGCATGTCTGCGGGGATGCCGGGGCTGTCATGTTTGCAATAGCACTGGCAGCAGGGAATGCAGGGGTGCCAAATAAGTGCTGCATGGCCGGATGTAGGCTGCCCTCCCCACACAGTACATACATAGGCTACATTCATACTGGCGATTGCAGCAGTTTCTCCTGTGGCTTTCAGCGGGTAGGTGCAGCTGCTGGCCCCATTCACTATGCCAGTTTGCTGGCAGTTGCACCTGCGGTGATCACTGCTGGACTTGCTTTGTGTCCCGCAGTGATCACCAAAATGGTAATCAATGGCTGTGCAGAGAGCCACATATAGGTGTGTCTGCCAGCATCCTGTCATAGTGAATGTACCCGGCAAGCCACATCTACCTGCTGAGAGCCATAGGAGGAATGGCTGATCAGCTCTCTTTAATTTTAGAGTATTTGTATGTGTGGCCCAAGACTGTTCCTCTTCTTCCAGAGGCCCAAGAAAGTCAAAAAGGTGCTCTAAGGCCTCTTGTTCATTGGGCATCTGAGCTCAATCAGCAAGTTCTGGTGCATTTCCTCACAGTATGGCTAGAGTATACCACCAGTGTTTGCGTAGAAAATAATGACTTCCTGTTCTCATTCTATGCCTTAACCAATTGACCATTGGGCACTTAAACCCCCTTAATAACCAGACCAATTTTCAGCTTTCGGTGCTCTCACAGTTTGAATGACAATAACTCAGTCATACAACACTGTAACCAAATGAAATTTTTGACATTTTTCCCCACAAATAGAGCTTTCTTTTGGTGGTATTTGATCACCTCTGCGGTTTAATTTTTTTCGCTATAAATGATAAAAGAACAAAAATTTTGTAAAAAAATTAAAATTTTCTTTATTTCTATTATAACATTTTGCAAAAAAGTAAATTTTCTTCATAAATTTGGCCTAAAATGTATACTGCTACATATCTTTGGTAACAAAACAAAAACAATTTGGATATTATTTAGTCTGGGTGAAAGTTATAGGGTCTACAAGCTATGGTACCAATTACTGAAAATGTATCAATTTGATCACATCTGATGTACTGAACATGCCAGAAAAGTACAAATACCCCCCAAATGACCCCTTTTGGGAACGAAGACATTTCAAGGTATTTAGAAAGAGGCATTGCGAGTTTTTTGAAGTTGCCATTTTTTTCCCACAATTCTTTGCAAAATCAAGATTTTTTTATTTTAATTTTTTTTTTCACAAAATTTTCATATTAGCGGGTTATTTCTCACACACAGCATATGCATACCACAAATTACACCCCAAAACACATTCTGCTATTCCTCCCGAGCATGGTGATACCCCATGTGTGAGACTTTTACACAGCGTGGCCACATACAGAGACCCAACATGCAGGGAGCACCATCAGGCGTTCTGGAACACCCAGACCAATTCTGACATTTCTCTCCTACATGGAAAAATCAAAATGTATTTGCTAGAAAATTACATAGAACCCCAAAACATTATATATGCTTTTTTAGCAAAGACCCTAGAGAATACAATGGCGGTGGTTGCAACTTTATCGCACATGGTATTTGCACAGCAATTTTTCGAACGCGTTTTTTTGGAAATAAAACAGTTTTGTGCTTAAAAAAAAACAAAAAACAAAAAAAAACAGTAAAGTTAGCCCAATGTTTTTCCATAATATGAAAGATGAAGTTACGCCGAGTAAATAGATACCCAACATGTCGCCCTTCAATATTGCACACGCTTGTGGAAAGGCGCCAAACTTCGCTACTTAAAAACCCCCATAGGCGACGCTTTAAAAAGTTTTTACTGGTTACATCTTTTTAGTTGGAGAGGGCCAAAATTATTGCTCTTGCTCTAACGACCTCACATGTGTGATTTGAACACAGTGTATTTTTTTTTTTTTTTTTTATTGTTCATTTTACTTTATTTTAGTTTGACACGTTTTTCCCAAAAATAAATGTTTTGATTACTTTTATTCCTATTACAAGGAATGTAACCATCCCTTGTAATAGGAATATAGCATGACAGGTTCTCTTTACAGTGAGATATGGGGTCAATAAAGACCCCACAGTTTACCTCAAGGCTGGGAAGCCTAAAAAAAAAAAAAAAGATTGCGGGGAGTATTGCGCAGGGGGGTACGGCAGAGTACTGCGCAGGGGGGTACGGCAGAGTACTGCGCAGGGGGGTACGGCAGAGTACTGCGCAGGGGGGTACGGCAGAGTACTGCGCAGGGGGGTACGGCAGAGTACTGCGCACGGGGGTATGCAGAGTATTGCACAGGAAAGGAAGGAGTTAATGCAGGGATGGCTGAGCAGGGATGGATGGATCTGTGACTGCAATAGTCACAGATCCATCCCACACTGCTGCTGCCATCCGCGCTCTCCTCTCACACTGCACCGATCGGTACAGAGAGGAGGGAGGAACCGGCGTCAAATGACGCCGGTTTGTTTACATGTGATCGCGTCGTCATTGGACGGCGCGATCACATAGCAAGGAGCCGCTTCCATTGGCTCCTTACCGCGATCATTGATGCTGCCAGTCCCGTGGACCCGGCGAGCGCCGTGACCGCGTATGCACGCACACCTGACTAAGGGAGGACATCCTGTTAAGAGTCAAGTAACCTCCTTATGGACGTATTTAGTCTATAGGGCGGTTACTAAGTGGTTGTAAACCCACTTTTTCACTTTTACCTACATGTAAGCCTATAATAAGGCTTACCTGTAGGTATAAAGATTATCTCCTAAACCTGTACGGTTTAGGAGATATTCCCCTCGCAATGCGCCGCTGATTGCATCGGCGCAGGGAGGAATCCACGGCGAAAGGACCGGCATCTGCCGGACCCCGCTGATTTGAAATCCCCCACGCACGGGAGTGACGTCATCGCTGCTCCAGCCAATCACAGCGCTGGAGCGGCGATACCCGCTCGGCGTGGACCAGGCAAGTTCTACTTTCCTCGTTCAGAGGCAAGTATTTCATAATGAGCTATTATGCTGTGCATACCAGCTCATTATGTCTTTTGCCTTGCTGGTTTTAGAAAAAAAATAAAAATAAAAAAAAATAAATGTATATGCGGTTTACAACCGCTTTAATTCACTGGAACATGGTATAGTGAGTTATTACATTCCTTGTTTACCAGTGCTGATCAATTTGCATTTTTTCAGTTACGGACTACGATGGTACTTGTATTTTTCCCTTTTTATCTGTTCAGAAGGCCTTGTGTCTTTTTTGTTATTATGTCTGTTGTATTCCTATTGTGCAAATTCTGCCCTGACGATTCTTATTGGAGTGCTTCCACTTAATGTAAACTGTAGGTTATACTTTATTATAGCGTACATCATGTTCCTCTTAAAAACCTAAAAAATTACTAAACAGAAAATAAGTAAAATGTTTGTATTCGCAATAGAAATTGTATCAAAAATGTTTATATATATGTTTATATATATATGTTTATATATATATATATATATATATATATATATATATATATATATATATATATATATATATATATATATATATATATATATATATATATATATATATATATATGAAGTATTCAACATTGATGGCAGCAACACATCTAGAAAAATTAACAGGGCATTAGCACTAATGCACTCCCATGCTATCAGAGATGCAGGCTTTTGAACTGAGAGCCAACAACCCAGAAGGCCCCTCTCCTCTTTAGTCATGAGGACACAGTGCCCATGGTTACCAAACAGAACAGCAAATTTTGATTCATCTGACCACAGAGCAGTTTTCCACTTTGCAACAGACCATTTTAAATGACCTTTGGCCCAGAGAAGAAAGCGTTTCTAGATGTTCAGATATGGCTTCTTTGCATTATAGAGGTTTAAAGTGATTCTAAAAAGGCAGAAGGTTTTTAGCATTATGAAGTCTATGCATTAAGGTAGAGAAAATCCTCCTGTGTGCAGCTGCCCCCCCCCCCCCCAGCCCTCCTTATACTTGTTCAGAGTGTTTTAAAAAATAAATAAAAAATAGATCAGTCCCATGCACTTGTGCACCGAGCACCATGCATGTGAGGTATTGATGCAAACGTCAGCGCAAGAGCAATAATTCTAGCGCCAGACTTCCTCCAGCTCTAAACTGGTAACCTGCAGAGGCTTTTAATCGTCACCTATGGAGATTTCTGGGTACGTTAAAGTGGAGGTTCACCCTAAAACAATTATATAACATTACATCCAGCATACTTGCGACATGAATAGTGTGCTGGTATATTTTTTTTTTTTCACCAAACATACCGTTATGGTCACCCCACCCCCAGGTTCTGATTCTGATGGGGGAAATCGCATCAGTTTTTCGTAAATAAATAGCCAAGCTGCATATTGGCTCTATATGGCACCTGCGCAGTTAGCTCTACACGACGGGCGCAGGCGCCATATAGAGCCAACTCGCAGGTCGGCTATTTACGGAAAACTGGTGACGCGATTAATGCGCCTTGGGAAGTTTTTCACCAGACGTCAATCATCCTCCTGAATAGGAACGCCCAGTCCCGCGGGAATCAGAATCCGGGGGAACACAACAATATAACGGTATGTACGGCGAAAAAAAAAAACTGTTTATGTCGCAAGTATGCTGGATGTAATGTTATATATTTGTTTTAGGGTGAACCTCCACTTTAATTTGGGCTGTTCCATTTACTGGGCATACCCTCTTTGATTTTACAAAAAGGGGTATTATATCAGGTTTGTGTGCACTTTAAAATTCATTAAAGTAAAAAAAATATATATATATATATATGCGGAAAATAAGTATTTGAACACCCTGCTATTTTGCAAGTTCTCCCACTTGGAAATCATGGAGGGGTCTGAAATTGTTATCGTAGGTGCATGTCCACTGTGAGAGACATAATCAAAAAAAAAAATTCCAGAAATCACAATGTATGATTGTTTTTAACTGTTTATTTGTATGATACAGCTGCAAATAAGTATTTGAACACCTGAGAAAATCAATGTTAATATTTGGTACAGTAGCCTTTGTTTGCAATTACAGAGGTCAAACGTTTCTTGTAGTTTTTCACCAGGTTTGCACACACTGGAGGAGGGATTTTGGCCCACTCCTCCACACAGATCTTCTCTAGATCAGTCAGGTTTCTGGGCTGTCGCTGAGAAACACGGAGTTTGAGCTCCCTCCAAAGATTCTCTATTGGGTTTAGGTCTGGAGACTGGCTAGGCCACGCCAGAACCTTGATATGCTTCTTACAGAGCCACTCCTTGGTTATCCTGGCTGTGTGCTTCGGGTCATTGTCATGTTGGAAGACCCAGCCTCGACCCATCTTCAAAGCTCTAACTGAGGGAAGGAGGTTGTTGCCCAAAATCTTGCAATACATGGCCCCGGTCATCCTCTCCTTAATACAGTGCAGTCGCCCTGTCCCATGTGCAGAAAAACATCCCAAAGCATGATGCTACCACCCCCATGCTTCACAGTAGGGATGGTGTTCTTGGGATGGTACTCATCATTCTTCTTCCTCCAAACACGGTTAGTGGAATTATGACCAAAAAGTTCTATTTTGGTCTCATCTGACCACATGACTTTCTCCCATGACTCCTCTGGATCATCCAAATGGTCATTGGCAAACTTAAGACGGGCCTTGACATGTGCTGGTTTAATCAGGGGAACCTTCCGTGCCATGCATGATTTCAAACCATGACGTCTTAGTGTATTACCAACAGTAACCTTGGAAACGGTGGTCCCAGCTCTTTTCAGGTCATTGACCAGCTCCTCCCGTGTAGTCCTGGGCTGATTTCTCACCTTTCTTAGGATCATTGAGACCCCACGAGGTGAGATTTTGCATGGAGCCCCAGTCCGAGGGAGATTGACAGTCATGTTTAGCTTCTTCCATTTTCTAATGATTGCTCCAACAGTGGACCTTTTTTCACCAAGCTGCTTGGCAATTTCCCCGTAGCCCTTTCCAGGCTTGTGGAGGTGTACAATTTTGTCTCTAGTGTCTTTGGACAGCTCTTTGGTCTTGGACATGTTAGTAGTTGGATTCTTACTGATTGTATGGGGTGGACAGGTGTCTTTATGCAGCTAATGACCTCAAACAGGTGCATCTAATTTAGGATAATAAATGGAGTGGAGGTGGACATTTTAAAGGCAGACTAACAGGTCTTTGAGGGTCAGAATTCTAGCTGATAGACAGGTGTTCAAATACTTCTTTGCAGCTGTATCATACAAATAAATAGTTTAAAAAAATCATACATTGTGATTTCTGGAATTTTTTTTTTTTGATTATGTCTCCCACAGTGGACATGCACCTATGATGAACCCTCCATGATTTCCAAGTGGGAGAACTTGCAAAATAGCAGGGTGTTCAAATACTTATTTTCCGCACTGTGTATATATATATATATATAACAATTCTATATATAAATTTAAATAAATTATTATATATATATTATATATATATATATATATATATATATATATATATATATATATATATATATATATATATAATATATATATATACACACACACACATATACACACTAATTTTCGGTCTTTGGAATTCCTGGATGTGCAGCCATTTCTTTTCATACAACTGTCACTTCTGACAAGTGCATGTGGTACCCTACATTACAAATGAAATGCTGTAGACTAGAAAATATCTGCTAATTGGTGTGGCCATTAGCGGGTCTCAGAAAAGCAGGTACTCTCTTAACCAAGGAGTCCCTTCGCAATAGTAAACCGATTTTATGAACAGGTTACACTCCTAATAAGGTGTTTACAGTAAGCATGTAGATAGCCACCCACACAGTGTCATTGTATTGCTGGTTCAAAAACTCAGTTTACATTTTACAAATATAAATCTTCAAAAAAAAAAAAAAAATTCAAATACCACATTATCTGAAAGCAAAGTCTGACCAGAAAAAAAAAAAAAAATCTACTTTTATCAGATGTTTAGTGAGCTTAAGAGTTAAGAAATATCAAAAGGTGTTAAAAAAAATAAAAGCAAAGTACAGGTTCCAGCCCCAAAGCCGAACCTGCAATGGCATAGCCTACATTTTTCTTCAAAGGCTTTGCTTTTAAGCCTAAATCTTCACTCGAACACCTAAGCGACACTCCGCGTCAACCCCCCCCCCCCCCAAAGAATTACTGCTTTGAAGGAACACAGAAACCATTCCTTAACCAGTCAGAAGTGAGATATGCCTTGTTTACATTGGCATATCTTCGTTCCTTGTTTTGCCGACAAACATTGAGTGCCGGGTACTTGCAGATTGACTTCTGCCATTGATAATCACACACACACACAAAAAAGTGAACACACCCTCACAATTCTATTATATCTTTCACGTTGCAACACAGAAGAAATGACACTTTGCTACCATGTAAAGTAGCGAGTGTACATCTGGTACAAAAATAACGCAACACACAGCCATTAATGTCTAAACCGCTGATAAAAAAAAAAGGGAGTACACCTCTAAGGCCCCTTTCACATTGAGGCGTTTTTCATGCGGTACAGCGCTAAAAATAGCGCTGCTATACCGCATGAAAAATCATGCCCTGTAGTGTTCAATGTGAAAGCCCGAAGGCTTTCACACTGAAGCGGTGCGCTAGCAGGAACGCTCCAAAAGTCCTGCTAGCCGCATCTTTACCGCGGTATAGGAGCGGTGTGTTCACCGCTCCTATAGCGCGCCTTCCCATTGGAATCAATGGGAAACCGCGGTAATAGCGCGGTAATACCGCCCGCAACGCGGGCGGTATTAACCCTTTTTCGGCCGCTAGCGGGGGTTAAAACCTCACCGCTAGCGCCCGAATATCGCGGTAAACACGACGGTATAGCGGCGCTACAAATAGCGCGGCTATACCGTCACCGCGGCTCCACGCCTCAATGTGAAAGGGGCCTAAGTGAAAACATTCAAATAGCCATTTTCTGTCCCAGTTGTCATGCAACTTGTTAGTGTTACAAGGTTACAAGCAGGTGTGTTAAATTTGGTGTTATTGCTCTCACGCTGGTCACTGGAAGTTCAACATGGCATCTCATGGTAAAAAAGATTGAGGATCTGAAAAAGAGGATTGTTGCCTTACATACAGGTGGCCTAGGCTATAAGAAGATTGCTAAGACCCTGAAACTGACCTGCAGTACAGTGGCCAAGACCATACATCTGTTTAACAGGACAGGTTCCACTCAGAACAGTCCTCGCCCTGGTCGACCAAAGAAGTTGAGTTCATGTGCTCAGTCATATCCAGAGGTTGTCTTTGAGAAATGGACATATGAGTGCTGCCAGCATAGCTGCAGATGGTAAAAGGGGGGGGGGGGGGGTCAGCCCGTCAGTGCCCAGACCATACGCCGCACACTGCATTAAATTGGTCTGCATGGCCGTCCTCCCAGAAGAAAGACTCTTCTAAAGATGATGCACAAAAAAGCCCACAAACAGTTTGCTGAAGACAAGCAGACTAAGGACATGGATTACTGGAATTTTGTCTTGTGGTCTGATGAGACCAAGATAAACTTATTTGGTTCAGAGGGTGTCAAGTGTGTGAGGACAAGGGAAGTATTCCAAAATAATGACCCCAAACACACCTCGAAGACAACTACTGACTTGCTAAAGAAACGGAGGGTAAAGGTGATGGCCTATTTGCAAATGCGTGCAACTAAACCCCTGTTTTTAACGCATTGTTAGACAGGTGAATTTGGTTGGTTGCCAATTGGTTGGTAAGTTGAGCTTCGATATACTGTGTTTTTTGACATGTGTTCACCCTTTCCAGTGCTACTTGCTGTGAGGACCAGTCATAGTTAGGGGCAGTGACATTTTTTTGTAAAGGTGATGGACTGGCCAAGCTCGTCTCCAGACCTAAACCCTATTGAGCATCTGTGGGGCATCCTCAAAAGGGAGCTGGAGGAGTGCAAGGTCTCCAACATCCACCAGCTCTGTGAGGTCATCATGGAAGAGCAGTCATAGGATGGTGTCCTAGAACGAGAGCCGCACCACCCGCAGTCATTTGACAGTGGGCGGGCGGCAACTAGTCCTTAGACCTCCTGGATGAGTTGTCGTCATGCTGAGTAATTTTTGTAGGCTGGACACTACTGGGAAGGTACACCACTGTTCTAAGTTATCTCCATTTGTGGATAATGGCTCTCCCCGTGGTTCAGTAGAGTTCCAGTACCCTAGAAATGTCCTTGAAACTAGGGTTGTCCCGATACCAGTATCGGTATCGGTATCGGGACCGATTCCGAGTATTTGCGGGAGTACTTGTAGAGTTCCAGCACCCTAGAAATGTCCTTGAAACTAGGGTTGTCCCGATACCAGTATCGGTATCGGGACCGATTCCGAGTATTTGCGGGAGTACTTGTACTCCCGCAAATACCCCCGATACCTAAATAGTATACTACCCCCCCCGCCGCTCACCGCCGACCGCCGCTAATCCCCGTGCAACACAGCGGGCATTGAAAGTTTTTCGTTGGTAAACTTGTAATACCCGCGGCGCCATGTATAGACACGCGATTGGACGGATCCGTCCAATGGCGAGCAAGGGGGAGTGTCTATACACTGATACGTGCATAGACACTCCCCCTCTTTGCTTGCGATTGGACGGATGCGTCCAATCGCGTGTCTATACATGGCGCCGCGGGTATTACATGTCTACCAACGAAAACTTGTAATGCCCGCTGTGTTGCACGGGGATTAACCCGGCAGCAGCGGCGGCGGAGGTGTGGGGGACATGACATGGCTGCAATATGTGGGGGACATGACATGGCTGCAATATGTGGGGGACATGACATGGCTGCAATATGTGGGGGACATGACATGGCTGCAATATGTGGGGGACATGACATGGCTGCAATATGTGGGGGACATGACATGGCTGCAATATGTGGGGGACATGACATGGCTGCAATATGTGGGGAACATGACATGGCTGCAATATGTGGGGAACATGACATGGCTGCAATATGTGGGGAACATGACATGGCTGCATATGTGGGGACTGGGGAACATGACATGGCTGCATATGTGGGGACTGGGGAACATGACATGGCTGCATATGTGGGGAACATGACATGGCTGCATATGTGGGGAACATGACATGGCTGCATATGTGGGGAACATGACATGGCTGCATATGTGGGGAACATGACATGGCTGCATATGTGGGGAACATGACATGGCTGCATATGTGGGGAACATGACATGGCTGCATATGTGGGGAACATGACATGGCTGCAATATGTGGGGGACATACATGGCTGCAATATGTGGGGGACATTACATGGCTGCAATATGTGGGGGACATACATGGCTGCAATATGTGGGGGACATACATGGCTGCAATATGTGGGGGACATACATGGCTGCAATATGTGGGGGACATACATGGCTGCAATATGTGGGGGACATACATGGCTGCAATATGTGGGGGACATACATGGCATGGCTGCAATATGTGGGGGACATTACATGGCTGCAATATGTGGGGGACATACATGGCTGCAATATGTGGGGGACATACATGGCTGCAATATGTGGGGGACATACATGGCTGCAATATGTGGGGGACATACATGGCTGCAATATGTGGGGGACATACATGGCTGCAATATGTGGGGGACATACATGGCTGCAATATGTGGGGGACATACATGGCTGCAATATGTGGGGGACATACATGGCTGCAATATGTGGGGGACATACATGGCTGCATTTGGGGACACGTTTAAAAAAAGTATCGGTATTCGGTATCGGCGACTTCTTGAAAAAAAGTATCGGTACTTGTACTCGGTCCTAAAAAAGTGGTATCGGGACAACCCTACTTGAAACCTTTCCTAGAGTGATACCTATACATTACAGTAAAACTTTGGATTGCAAGCATTAGGGTTGTCCCGATACCGATACTAGTATCGGGATCGATGCCGAGTATTTGCGCTAGTACTTGTACTCGCGCAAATACCCCCGATGCCTAAATAGAATATTCCCCCCCCCCCGCATCGCGCCGAATCTGCAAATCCTCTTAAAAAACTGCGGCGCTACACTACGCAAGAGCGGGGATAAGTCAAGTGCTGTGCGGTGCCTGAGTGTTCTCTCCGCTCTGCCAGCTCGCCGCCGCCGCCGCCACTAACATCATTGATTACAGGGAGGTGCAGCAGGTCTCTCCTACACATAACATCGAATCACTCCCCCTTCCTCCCCCTCCCCACACTCTCCTACCTCACTCACACAAGCCTGAAAGCACTGCAGGTCCGGACAAAGGGCGGGACTTTTCAAGTTACAAAGTAGATGATAGCTTGCTAGCAACCAATCACCCGCTTTTAACTTGAAAAGTCCCGCCCTTTGTCTGGAGCTGCCAAGCCGTTTCCCGGCTTGTGTGACTAAGGTAGGGAAGTGTGTAATGGTGGAGCTGGAATGTGTAATGGTGGAGCTGGAATGTGTAATGGTGGAGCTGGATGTGTAATGGTGGAGCTGGAATGTGTAATGGTGGAGCTGGAATGTGTAATGGTGGAGCTGGAATGTGTAATGGTGGAGCTGGAATGTGTAATGGTGGAGCTGGAATGTGTAATGGTGGAGCGGTGGAGGTGGAGCTGGAATGTGTAATGGTGGAGCTGGAATGTGTAATGGTGGAGCGGTGGAGGTGGAGCTGGAATGTGTAATGGTGGAGCTGGAATGTGTAATGGTGGAGCGGTGGAGGTGGAGCTGGAATGTGTAATGGTGGAGCTGGAATGTGTAATGGTGGAGCGGAATGGAGGTGGAGCTGGAATGTGTAATGGTGGAGCTGGAATGTGTAATGGTGGAGCGGTGGAGCTGGAATGTGTAATGGTGGAGCTGGAATGTGTAATGGTGGAGCGGTGGAGGTGGAGCTGGAATGTGTAATGGTGGAGCCGGTGGAGGTGGAGCTGGAATGTGTAATGGTGGAGCTGGAATGTGTAATGGTGGAGCGGTGGAGCTGGAATGTGTAATGGTGGAGCTGGAATGTGTAATGGTGGAGCGGTGGAGGTGGAGCTGGAATGTGTAATGGTGGAGCTGGAATGTGTAATGGTGGAGCTGGAATGGAGGTGGAGCTGGAATGTGTAATGGTGGAGCTGGAATGTGTAATGGTGGAGCTGGAATGGAGGTGGAGCTGGAATGTGTAATGGTGGAGCTGGAATGTGTAATGGTGGAGCGGTGGAGGTGGAGCTGGAATGTGTACCGGTGGAGCTGGAATGTGTACCGGTGGAGCTGGAATGTGTACCGGTGGAGCTGGAATGTGTACCGGTGGAGCTGGAATGTGTACCGGTGGAGCTGGAATGTGTACCGGTGGAGCTGGAATGTGTACCGGTGGAGCTGGAATGTGTACCGGTGGATGGTGGAGGTGGAGCTGGAATGTGTACCGGTGGATGGTGGAGTGGAGCTGGAATGTGTACCGGTGGATGGTGGAGTGGAGTGGAATGTGTAATGGTGGAGTTGGAATGTGTAATGGTGGAGTTGGAATGTGTAATGGTGGAGTTGGAATGTGTAATGGTGGAGTTGGAATGTGTAATGGTGGAGTTGGAATGTGTAATGGTGGAGCTGGAATGTGTACTGGTGGAGCTGGAATGTGTACTGGTGGAGCTGGAATGTGTACTGGTGGAGCTGGAATGTGTACTGGTGGAGCTGGAATGTGTACTGGAGGAGCTGGAATGTGTAATGGAGGAGCTGGAATGTGTAATGGTGGAGTTGGAATGTGTAATGGAGGTGGAGTTGGAATGTGTAATGGTGGAGTTGGAATGTGTAATGGAGCTGTAATGTTAAGGGGGGACTGAGGGCACTGATGTAAGGGTATGGGGGACATGGCTGCAATATGTGGGGGACATGGCTGCATTTGGGGACACGTTAAAAGAAAGTATCGGTATTCGGTATCGGCGAGTACACAAAAAAAAGTATCGGTACTTGTACTCGGTCCTAAAAAAGAGGCACCGGGACAACCCTAGCAAGCATAATTGGTCCCGGAAACATGCTTGTAATTCAAAGCACTCTTACAAAGCAAATTTCCCCATAAGAAATAGAAACTCCAATGATTTGTTCCACAGCAATTTATAGGTCTTTCAGTTGATAGTCCATAAAAAAAAAACAAGGATTATAGCAATGTGATAGGTTGTGCAACCATAAAATGTCCACCCACAAATGGCAGCCGCCACAAGGGGATTACAAGCAAAATCCAGCAGGAGCTATAGGGTATAAAAAGAGAAGCATCTCTAAGTGTAGCAATATGTTTACATTTAATGAAGGGACAATATTTAGCAACTTACATGGTTGATGTTTAAAAGAGGAACATCCAAGTATGCAGGCAGGCATCCGGGGGAAAAGGTGTCCACACAGACCATCCCCCACACCACCGACTTTATCCGCTGTCAGTCTGCAATCGTGACCGGGAAGACTACCCTGCAATAGAGCAATCTGAAAGCGAGGCTTGTCCATAATTTTTTTTAGATTTTTGCATGTGTGGATTTTTGCGATCTGTTAGCATGCTTTACTTTGTCAGACAGTTTCTATTAATGCGATTTCTTGATTCAACAGGTCTGGCAGTAATTTAACTCAGCTTTCCAAAAACATTGTGGTTAATCACAGCTTATTCATGATTAGGCATGGGAGGGGGCAATTATTTTTGCACATAGGGCCAGGCAGGTTTGAATAGCTTTTTCCCCTCAATACAGGGCTTGACAAATTTGCTTGGAATCTAGGAGCCAGCTAAAAAAAGTTAGGAGCCAGGAACGCGGCCCGTCCCGCCAAGCTCAAGTGCAGAAGCGAACGTATACGTGAGTAGTGCCCGCATATGAAAGCAGTGTTCAAACCACACATGTGAGGTATCGCCGCGATTGGTAGAGCGAGAGCCCTAGACATCCTCTAACTTAAAACGCGCAACCTGTAGAATTTTTTAAACGTTGCCTATGGAGATTTTAAAGAGAAAGTCTGTCGCCATTGCACGAGCGGAAGAAATTTTGAAGCGCAACATGTCGGGTATTAATTTACTCAGCGCAACATTATCTTTCATATTATAAAAATGTTGGCCTAACTTTACTGGTGTCCTATTTATTTAAAAAAAGTGTATTTTTCCCCAAAAAAGTGCGCCTAAAGACCGCTGCACAAACACTGTGTGACAGAAATATATATAAATGTAGAAGGAAGGAGATGGCAGTGAAAACAGACATGGGAAGCTCCATTAGCATTGCTGGTTGCCTCGTCATACCAACGGTCACCACAAGATGGCGCAAGATCCCCGAAGAAAGTATAGGCCTGCAGAAGGCCGCAAATTGAAGGCCTCAATTACCGGGCGGCCCGGCGCAATCGCACGGCGGGGTGCACGGAGACACAAGATACCACAGCTGTGCCGCCCCAGTTCGCCAATTCTAGTTACAATTGCGACCTGGCGCCCAGAGTTTGTAATCTCTCTAAGAAATATTATATATATATATATATATATATATATATATATATATATATATATATATATATATATATATATATATTAGGGCTGTTACTGATCAAAATGTTTGTGTTCGATTAATAGTTTTTTTTTTTTTAATCGATTAATCGACTAACTTCGATTAATTGTAACGCACATACAGATCCAACTACTTTTAGCTGATCTCCTTGCAGGCCGATTCCCATTGCAGCGACCGACCACTGGAAAAATAGATAGCAGGATACAAAAAACACACAAAGGCAGCGCTCGATGGGAATAGCATTAAAACTTTTATAGTCTTCAAGTAGGTAACAAAATAAATATTGCACTGGAGATAAAAATCGATGTAGCTCCATAAACTGTATAAATAGTGTGAGTAATACCAAACGGTAGCAAAAGCCGTCATAAAAACATGTAGCCAAGTATGATACTGGTATAAAAATGTGTACAACGATACCACTGCTGAATCCAGATGGGGAGGGATTAACATCAGTCCGTCGGCATGTAGATGTCCCATGAAAGAAACTATCACAACCCCCAGTGGATGGCTGTAGAATCTCAGGTTGATAGAGGGAAGTGTAACAGCCCTTGCGTGTGGCAGATAGTAAGGTCCCGCCGGCATGCAGATATGAAGGCACAGCAAAGGAGCCCTTCAGATGGACGCCAAAAGCTCCGCCGATGTCACCGTATCTCTGACGGAACTCCCTGAAGGCCCAGAAGCCGGCGGAGAGGCGAGTACCATCAAAAGAATTTTAATCGATCAAAAGGATTTTGATCAATTACATTTTTTTTTAAGATTAATCGATTAATTAAAAGTTAATTTGCACAGCCCTAATATTATAATATACACACACACACACACACACACACACACACACACACACACACACTTCCTGGCTAATCACTTTGAAAGCTGGAAATCACAGAAGCAGACATCACTACTACAGTGATATCCACTTTCTTCCAGGTCCTGTGTCAAGCAGCTGCCTTAATGCATTGTAAACAAAGGGGGTCAGCTATGTGGCATGGGCACCATTCAGAAAACATATGCATGCAAAGTAGGGTTGCAACCAATGATTATTTTCATAATCGATCGAAACAATAAATCATCCGATTAATCGATTAATTGGCCAATAGCCTTAAATTTTTTGGGCCAATTTCAAAATACAAATTGCAGCAAAAACACATTACATGCTTTTCTGCTAGCTGGTCGGTAAGTAGGCTTGGTTTTTCCCTGGGCATTCCCCAGGTTTTGCTTTAGCCTTCCAATGCTACTTACTGCTATGGCCAGCTATTGATGGGGCGGTGGACACGTTTGTGTTTCACCTGTGGTGCTTTTATTGGTCCAGCAGTGCACCAACACCTTTGCAGCCACTGCGCTACATGCTGGGTGTTTGGTGTGCTCCTGCACCTTTGAGGGGTGGCTCCCCTTCAGTCCACCTGCCCCTATCTATCCATTAGAATGCATGTGCCTCCATTGTGGGGACACTCATTGTTTAGTGTTAGGACCACTGATTACAGGGTGCCTTGAGCGCGGCTCTGTGGCTCACGCATGCGTTTTCAAATGCATGCGGACAAAACCCCTGTTTTTAACGCATACTGTTAGACAGGTTAATTGGCTGTTCTGCCAAATTTCCTTGCCCTTTCCAAATACGCAGCAGCTGAAGAAAAAAAAAAATCATGGATGTGAATGTGTCCCATAGGAAAACATGTAAATGAACTGTAGTGTTTTTCTGCAAAAAGCACCAAAAAAACAGAGGTGTAAACCCAGGCCTTAGATGTTTAGTAACATAATGGGGTTAAAAAAATAAATAAAAATTAGGTACAAAAAGAGCAAATAATAGGTACTGTAAGGGGGTCCATTTTTTACTGTGGGACAGTGAAATATTTACAGTAGGGATTTTTTTGTACTATAAAGGGCCAATTTTAGTTTTTTTAACCCCATTATGTTACTGGCCGATTAATCGATTATGAAAATTGTAATTGATTAATTTCATAATCGATTAGTTGTCTATCGATTTGTTTTTTCGGCCCTAATGTAAAGTGATCTCTGATTGGATGAGGTGGAGAGGAAGGGTGGCGACGACACGTAACCATGTATGAAACATCCATAGCTGGATGAATGAATGAATGAAAAACTTATATAGCGCGGCACATGCGAACTGAATCGCTTCTGGGCGCTCGTTGTTTTTCTCTCTCTTGACATCAGAAGAGCAGAGTTTTTATCTGTCTTCTGAAGGTCAGGTGGTTTTCCTCCAACCAAATGCTGGTTGGTAAAGCGTTCCATAGTCTGGGACCTTGGAAAGCAAACCTTCTTTCTCCTTTGGATTTGTATCTGGCTTTGGGTACCTTGACCAAATTTTGGTCGGTGGATCGCAGAACGCGATTGGGATTGTGGGCTTCTATTTTTTCGCAAAGATATTGCGGGGCCTTCCCATGGATGCACTTATGGATCAGACAGAGTGCTTTAAAAGCAATTCTGTCTTTTACTGGCAACCAATGAAGGGATCTTAGTGAAGGTGAGATAGATTCCCAGGGTTTTTTCCCCAGTCACAAGTCTGGCGGCCGTATTTTGAACGGTTTGCAGACGAGTGATTTGGTACTTGGGGAGTCCGAGGTAAAGGGCATTTGCATAGTCCAGTCTGGAGTTCACAATTGTTCCCACCACGACTGCTACGTCTTCTTTGGGAATAAATTGGAATAAGTCTGCGTAGTAGGCGCAGCAGATGGTGAGATCCGCTGACTACTGATCCTTTTTGTGCGTCCATAGTCATGTAGGTGTCAAAGATGACCCCGAGACTTTTGACTTTGGAGCTAGGGGTGATGATCTGGCCAAAAATGGGCGGAGGAGTCCAGGTTGTTGCCAGTTGACTCTTGCGACTGGCATGAAACAGAAGAAGTTCTGTTTTGGAATTGTTGAGTTTGAGATAATTCTTAGTCATCCAGTTTTCTATCAAAGAGAGACAATTCACTAAACTGCGATGATGATCCCTTTTATTGCAGATGCGAAAATATAGTTGCGTGTCGTCTACATATGAGTGATAAAGTAGTTGTTGACTACTGATGATTTCAAAAAGTGGGCGAAGATAGATGTTGAAGAGCACCGGTGACAGGGGTGATCCTTGAGGGACTCTGGATACTCTGCAATTCTTACTGTGCCAAGAGAATTATAGGGAATGTCATTTTATCTCATTCCGAAGAGGTGCCAACCCATCCCCACTCTATCCAAAAGTTAAAAAAAAAAAAAAAAATTACTTGAAGCCTAAATGAGAACAACCTCTTGGTGTAGGGTACATTTTAGAACTAGTTGTTACCTTCATCTCCTCACAGGATAAGCAGACCTCGGATTTCGAATTTAAGAAGAATGCTTAATAGTACCCGTATAACTTGAGGTCTGTTCATTATGGTTTAGGATGGGGATTAAATGTTTTTGCCCTTCCCCTTACATATGTGTTGCGGTTAGGGATCTTATTTTCTGTTGGTTCTTAAGTTGCCCCCTGTTTTTTGTGCTTTACTGTAACCTTGTTTGTCTTTCAATAAAAATCTGTTAAAAAAAAAAAAATAATGCTTAAAAGGCAAGTCAATATAAACAAATAGCCAATATTAACTTAAAATTACGCTGTGTTTAACACCACGCGCATTCCGGGTTTTGCTGGTCTACGTTTAGGAGTACAAACAGATACAGACTGCTTTGAACCGCTGTTGTATGCCCAGTCATGGTTGCTAACCTATTTCTGAGGCAGTGTTCTTGTAATAGTTCCTCATAAAACAATTTATTTGCTTGCATTTTTCAGGGACCTCTGGAGTACCTAAACTACCATTAAGCGGTTAGGAGAGGAAAATATAACCAAGTCCTTCTGTGCTAGAGGGCAGTAAAAGAAGTGTAGCTTTAAAAAATGCCTTTGAGCACCGACGGTACTAAAATAACCAAAGAGGATTAACAGTCCGTCACAAGCATGACCTACACCTGGAGGAAATGGAACAAAATACACAAATCGCATGCAGGGAGATTGGATTTAAACAAAATTTGACCTTTTTTTTTATAAAAACTCTATAATTTCTTTTATATCTTTTTTTCCCTTGACTACTATTCCTAAACTTCTGTAAATATACAAAAAATACAAAATGTACATCTAAAGTACCATAGTACTTGGTTCTTAACCACTTAGACTGCTGTGCCCAAACAAAATTGACGTCCTTTTATTCCACACAAATAGAGCTTTCTTTTGGTGGTATTTGATCATCGCTGCTATAACAAAATGTCCACCCCAAAAAAAAAAAAAAAGTCTTCATCAGTTTGGGCCAATATGTAAAAAGAAATAAATAAATAAATAAATATATATATATATATATATATATATATATATATATATATATATATATATGTATATATTTTTTTTTTTTTTCAAAAATAAGTATAAATAAAAAGAAAAAATTCCATATATTGATTTGCACAGAAGTTATAGCCTCTACAAAATAGGGGGTAGATCTATGGCAGTGTTATACATTTTTTTTTTTACTGGTAATGGCAGTAATCTGCGATTTTTTTTGTGGGACTGAGACATTACAGCAGACAGATTGGACACTTTTTGGGGACCATTGATCGCTGTATAAATGGCAGAGCTATATAAATGCACGATTACTGTTTAAATGTAACTGGCAGGAAGGTGTTAACACTGGGGGGTAATCAAGGGGTTAAATTTGAGTGTTTCCAACTGTGGGGGGGGGGGGGGGGGGGGGTCGTGGGACTGACTGGAGGAGATATATCAATATACTGTATTTATTGCCGTATAACAAACTTTTTTTACCCTGAAAATAGAGGGTAAACATGTTATACGCAGGGGGCAGAGGGTATTTCCTGAAACGTCCCTCATAAAGTTACGGTGCGTGTTATACACCTGTGCGCGACTCCTGTCAGAACAAAGATTTGTGTGTGCACACACACACACACACACCGATTCTGGCTCTAGTACCCACGATCACAAGTGGCCAGCGGCCAACTGTGCAACATGGCCAGAGAGTGCCATGTTGGACTACAGAGCCCAAAAAAGAGCAATCATACAAAAAGGTTTTAAATATGTCTGCTTCCTCTCCCAAAGTGAGATTTATCGGTGGCCTATAAATATTAATCTGGCTTAAAAGGGGTCAGATTGGGGAAACCGAGACGGTCATGCAATACTTTCGGGTACCCTTAGACTGGCTACTTTGATGTACTAACCTACCAGAGAAGACAGTTTCTGCACTCCACAAAAGAAAAAAAAAAAAAAAAAAAAAAAACCTCATCTGCCTCTTTCCACAGACATATTCATAGGCATCCTGACCCGAGATGTCACTTCCAAAGAGTGAAAAGGACCTGGTAACAGTCCTGAAGCCACAGTGCCTTCTTTGCACACTTGGCAGTAATAGGACATTACCACATGCAGCAATATTCCTCTGTCCCACCAATAAGGCTGGCCATACATTATACAATTGTCTTAAGGTTTACCAAAACTGTAAAATATGGGGAGGTCAAACCTATTTCAATTTGTATGCAATCAGGCAGGCCCTTATACTACATAGTTGAAGGGAAATCTAAAAGTGCCCGCTTCCATGTACCACCATATAAAATGCATCCAAAATGCTCTAGCCTGGATCTCTTTTTTGGGCTATATGTAAGATACGATTACTCATTTTGGATGCTGCACTTCAGCCTCTGACTATCTGACAATTATGGAGGATGCGACACACAAACAGCTGGAGTGCTAAAGGCTGCGAGTGATGCTGTTAGCTTATCCAAGCATGCTACAGCCGTATAAAGTAAAGCTAGTGAACTGAAAATACTGCAGTAAAGGCAATTGTAGCACAGCCTTACACATTCCCACTGAAAAAGCAGAAATAAACGTTCAAAAATGCCTTCACCCTCAAGATGTTCCTAACCAAAGCTCACTTATGTGCTGCAAAACTGGTTTTGGATGTTTGTTCTATTTTTAGTGTGCTGAATTTGCAACCTTCATAAAAACAGTCACCTTTCTCCACTCTTGTCTCTCAATCTTTGTACTCCCATTTAGGTGTTTGTTTTGTTTTTGACATACACCCAACTCACGGGTAAGGCAATCTTGGGGCAATAGACTGCTGGAAGGACTTTATAGGAACCACAATGTGGGCAGAGTTTTGCATCAATGTAGGTACCACTAGGCACAACAAAGGCATGTTCGAACACCTGGTTAGTTTGATGGCTGAATGAAGTAGGTACAGGGCAGAGTATGCAGTGAACAGGCCATTCAAGTGTCAATTAACCCAAACTATGAAAAAAAGAGAACTACAGTTCATATAACCATGTTCATACTCACAAAGCCACTAAAACATTAGTTTTGTGTAGCGTAATAAACCTGGTTGATCCTGCCTTCAGCTGTCCCTCTCTTCTTTTGTGTCCCTACTGCAGCCCAAGATTATGTAAACCAGGTGGTGTCCTCTACAGAGCATGCTCCATTTTAGTTTTCCCAAGCCCTTAACCTGTTACCAACCACACTACAGCGGAATGATGGCTACAGTGTGGCTCCCAGAATCACGCTCCCATCTGCCGCCTGGGGCACGCACACGGGGCAACACAGATTGGGGCCAATGAGCGCTGCCCTTTACCATGTGATCACTCCATCCAATGACAAAATGATCACAATGTAAAAACAGCAGGGTCATCCAGGGGATCAAAGCTCTCCTCACACCTATACAGCACGAGTGAAGAGGAGAGCGATGGCATGGCAAACAGTGAGTTTTACATAATTAGTGGAACGTGTGCCAACACCCATCCCTTTGAATGGAGAGAACTTACGTGGAGGAATTACATTTTTTAGGCCTAACTTAATATGGAACACACAAAAAAAAAAAAAAAATTATATATATACTGGCATGCGGTGGATGGGGTTGGTGAACCAGTAGAAGTGTGTGTGTGTGTGTATATATATATGTGTGTGTATATATATATATATACACACACACACACACACACACACACACACACTTCTACTGGTTCACCAACCCCATCCACCGCATGCCAGTCTTCTCATCCATAATGCCAAGGTCAAGATACCTTATGATTATGCAGTTCCTCCACTATGACAACTTCCAGTGCCCTCCCCAAAATGTCCCAGCTTTTGACAAATGTAAAATTCGTCCAATTTTACATTTCTCGAAAACATTTCCCTAGTTATACAGCCCAACCAAAATATTGCAATCGATGAGTCCCTTGTCAAATTCACAGGCATCACAGATTATCCCCAGCAAAAGGGCCCGAAATGGTGTTGAACGCTACAAATCTTTGGGACTTATTACAGACATTACTAAGTTGGTTCTTGCGCCATCTCCCCTTTTCTTCAGTACATCAGGTGTGATCAATTTTCAATGACTGGCACCATAGCTTGTAGACCAACTTTCACAAAGACCAAATTTACATTGATTTGGATTATGTTTACCAAAGATATGTAGAAGTATACATTTTGGCCAAAATTTATGAAGGTAGATTGCCAATTTACAAAATTTAACAGGAAAAAAAAAAAAAAAAATGAAATTTTCCGTCTTTTTTGATTTATAACCAAAAAAAAAAAAAACACTTAAGTGGTGATCAAATGCCACCAAAAATAAAATAAAAAAATTCATATGGGTACAATGTTGCATGACGGAGTAATTGTCATTCAAAGTGTGAGCACTGAAAGCTGAAAATGTGTCTGTTAGCAAGGGGGTTTAAGTAGGCAAGTGGTTAATTTCCTCCTTTTTTGTATCTGTGCAGCCATCAGGATAGAGTCACAAGTGGGTGCATACATGTAAATGAAGAGATGGAGGAGCATGTTGATACCATTTGAACAAAGTGAAATTGACAGTCATCTAAGGCAGTGGTCCCCAAACTTTGTGGCACCGGGGACCGCTTTTGGTGTAGCCACTTTTTTCAGAGCCCGGTGGGGGGCGTCATATAGGGAAGGCGGGTGGTTTGCAGAGTGTTACAACCCACCATGCACTGTAATATAAAGGGGCCTGCACTGCAAGGATTACACTCCCCTTTATATCACAGTGCCCTTTTTCAGTCATGGCCCCACCATCACAGTCCTCCCTGTGGTTATGACCCCCCACCATAATCTGCCCTGCATTAATGCACCCCCCCCTTCCCCAATCATAGTCCTCCCTGCAGTCATGCACCCCCTTTCCCCCTCCAATCACAGTCCTCCCTGCGGTTATGCACCCCCTCCCCTCAATCACAGTACCTGCATAGTGCCCATTTTAATCGCTGCCTTCCCTGCAGCCCAACTCTATTTTCTCACGCTTTAGCAGGAGGTGAGCCCTGTCACGGACCGCAGTATAGTTAACAGCCTGCATGTCCTGTATGTATTCTGTCATTTCTCCCGAGCGGCCGACAATGTTAGCCTATTAGCAAGGCAGGGGGCGGGACAGCTGCAGATTGTGACAGAGAGCCAGAGACTCTTCATAATAACAAATGGGAAATCTCGTGCTTGTTATTATAAGTTTGGCAGCTCTCGCTCTGTCACGATCTGCAGCCGTCCCCGCCCCCTGCCTTGCTAATAGGCCAACATTGTCGGCCGCTCGGGAGAAATGGCAGAAGACACACAGGCTGCTACATACTGCGGTCCATGACAGGGCTCACCCCCTGCTCTGATGGCGGCCCACTCGACAACAGGCCACGGACCGGTAGTGGTCCGCGGCCCGGAGGTTGATGACCTCTGATCTAAGGCTTCACTTGCACCATAAAAAATGCACATATGTTCAATAAAGCTACTTTCACAATGAGGAGATTTACAGGCGCTATAGAGCTAAAAATAGCGCCCACAAAGTGCTCTAAAAGAGCCGCTTTTCTCACTACAGTGTGAAAGCCTTAACCGGAGCTGGCGGTTTGAACCCTTTTTCGGTCGCGAGCAGGGCTTTCACACTAAAAGCAGTGCACTGGCAGGATGGTAAATAAAATTCTGCTAGCCGCATCTTTGCAGCGCTGTAGGAGTGGTATATACACCACTCCCAACGCACCCCTGCCTGTTGAAATCAATGGGCGGCACTTTGCAGGCTGTTTGAACCCTTTCGGCAACTAGCGTCCGAAAAAAACTACGGTAAAGCTCCACTAAAAATAGCTGCGCTTGACGCCTAGCGCTGTTCAGTGTAAAGGCAGCTTAAGGCCCCTTTCACATTGAGGCGTGGAGCCGCGGTGACGGTATAGCCGCGCTATTTGTAGCGCCGCTATACCGTCGTGTTTACCGCGATATTCGGGCGCTAGCGGTGAGGTTTTAACCCCCGCTAGCGGCCGAAAAAGGGTTAATACCGCGCTATTACCGCGGTTTCCCATTGATTCCAATGGGAAGGCGCGCTATAGGAGCGGTGAACACACCGCTCCTATACCGCGGTAAAGATGCGGCTAGCAGGACTTTTGGAGCGTTCCTGCTAGCGCACCGCTTCAGTGTGAAAGCCTTCGGGCTTTCACATTGAACACTACAGGGCATGATTTTTCATGCGGTATAGCAGCACTATTTTTAGCGCTGTACCGCATGAAAAACGCCTCAATGTGAAAGGGGCCTTAGTCATGTAACTACATCAGCAGAGTAAAAAAAGCCCCTCTCAGGGATCTTTGCCGGCAGATGACAAACAGGGAAAGATTACGTGACCACATAATGCTGCAGGAGTAAGGAAGAACTGCGCACGTGTGGTCCGGCAAGCTGCATTCTCACAGCTGGGTGTATTTGTGAGGTGTTAAGGAAACACAACCAATGGCAAACCAGAGAGTGGGGAGACCATGGTTTGGTTGAAGCACTGTAAAAGTAAAGGATCATTTATTTTTATTTTT
This sequence comes from Rana kukunoris, assembly GCA_029574335.1. Classification (NCBI taxonomy): domain Eukaryota; kingdom Metazoa; phylum Chordata; class Amphibia; order Anura; family Ranidae; genus Rana; species Rana kukunoris. The sequence continues at coordinate 82,348,743 of CM056058.1, read as the reverse complement.
AAAGGGGGGGGGGGGGCAGGAATATAACGTACAAAGTGGCAATTCACATATAGAATTGTATTTTTATTTATTGTCAATAAAGGAGAACCAACCTTTTAGCAATTTAAAGTGGAGCTCCAGCCGCAATTTTTTTTTTTAAAGTCGGCAGCTACTAACAGTGTAGCTGCTGACTTTAAATAAGGACACTTACCTTGTCCTACTTGCCCGCGCTGATGGGCCCCCCGATGCCGGTCCCACGATCGCTCCGGGTCCCGCGCCGCCATCCGCACTATGGGAAACAGGCAGTGAAGCCGTACGGCTTCACTGCCCATTTCCTACTGCGCCTGCGTGAGTCTCACGCTGGCTTGTGAATGGGCACGCTGCTCTCTGAGAACACACACAGTTCCCAGAAAGCCATTCATTAGGAGAAGAAGAAATCGGACCGCGGTGCAGGTGAGGCAGATTACAGACTTCCGCATAGCAACAGGTATTTCGGGTGAGTATTTTTTTTTTTTTTTCATGTTTTTTTTTTATTTAATTTTTTTAAAGAAGATGGGCAAAAGTGGTTTTCCTGGGTGGAACTCCGCTTTAAAATGTTCATTGCATTTAACAGCATTTTTTTTTTAAAAGGGAGCGCACACACTCTTGTGCTGCGATTTGGCCGTAGAGCAAGTGCAGTGTAAGCACAGTTTTCAGTTTTACCCGCGTTTCTCAGACTATAAAAGACTACACTTTTTTTTTTTAACAGATGTTTTATTGGAAGACAAAACAGCAATACAATAGCACATGAGCAAGAAAGCACAATGAGGTAAAAACAGCAATCATCTTAATACACAGCACTAGTCCAAATCCCTAACCACAATGTACATTTAACATGGATTTAACAATTATTATCTCGGACTAGAGAAATGCCTTACTCTGATAGAAAATTGGATGACCAAGAGTTATCTTAAACTCAACTGTTCAAAAACAGAACTTCTGTTTCACACCAATCGAAAGAATCAACTCGCAACAACATGGACACCCTGGCCCATTCTAGGTAAAACTATCACCCCTGGCAGCAAAGTTAAAAGTCTTGGAGTGATTTGACACCTACATGACAATGGATGCACAAATAGGGTCAGTAGATCGCACCATCTGCTGCACCTACTACGCAGACTCACTCCCTTTATCCCAAAAGAAGACATAGCAGTCTTGGTGGGAACAATTGTCAACTCCAGACTTGACTATGCAAATGCCCCCTTATCTCGGACTCCCAAAGTACCAAATCACTCGTCTGCAAGTCGTTCAGAATACGGCTGCTCGACTTGTGACTGGTAAAAAAAAACATGGGAATCAATCTCACCTTCACCGAGATCCCTTCATTGGTTGCCAATAAAAGACAGAATTACTTTCAAGGCACTCTGTCTAACACATAAGTGTATTCAAGGAAACGCCCCCCAATATCTATGTGAAAAACTAAAAGCCCACAACCCCAATCGCATTCTGCAATTCACCAACCAAAATCTACTCCAGATACCCAAAGCAAGATACAAGTCCAAAAGGAGAACGTAGATTTGCAGTCCAAGGACCCAGATTGTGGAACGCTCTACCAACCAGCATCCGGTTGGAGGTGAACCACCTGGCCCTCAGAGGAAAAATCAAAACCCATCTCTGAGGATTACCTAAAGGAATGGATACCAAGCGCTCAGAGGCGATTCAGTTCGCATTTTTGTTGCGCTATACAAGTTTCTCACTCACTCAATGCAAAGTCGAAAGCAGTCAGTCTCCATCTACAACCAAAAGGAATTGACCAATTGTATAGGTAAGTTTCCCCCTACAGAAGTCCTGAATAGGGTCTCAGAATGGAGTACATAAAGGGGGGGGGGGGGGGGGGAATAGGCAGAAGCAGCTGGTATGTGAAGAGGAGCAATGCACTAATAGGCCCAGTGGCTGCAATCAATCCACCCAGACCAGACTTTATCAAACTTAGCAGCGCACTGTCTGCTCTCATAGGCGAGTCTGTAGAGGGGTAATACATTGTTTATAGAGAGGGTCCAGGACTCCACAGTAGGCGGTATCACCGATTTCCATCATAAAGGATTTCTCTCCTGGCATAGAACAGGGAGAAAGTGAGGAACAGTTTAGCGTATTTGTCACCCTGAACCTCCTCCAAGTGGGACCTAGAGTCCAGAAATTGCACCCAGCTCCCCAGCTATGCGCACCCAATAAGGCTGAATCTCCAAGCACGACCAGACCATGTGCCAGAATGAGCCCACCCCACTCCCACACTGAGGGCACAGAGGGTCTCTTTGGGGAAATATCCTGTGCAAAAACTTCTGTATAAATCTGTCTCTAGCTGCTATCAGCGACGGGATGAATGTGGACACACTGCTCCCGCTTCTCGTCATCCAGGTCAGGTATGTCACCTTTCCATTTCTCAAAGGTTTGAGTCAACTTAGAGTCGCAAGCTACCGTTAGGTAGAGGTAAAGGGAGGAGAGAGGACGTCCCATAGTACTAGAAGTCAAAAGTCGCTCCACCGAATCCGACTCCAGTGCAAGTCTGTCCGGAAACTGGGCCCAGAAGGCATGCCAAAGCTGCCAGTACGGGAACGTCCAGTTCGCTGGCAATAAGTATTGGGTCTTCATATCCTGGAAAGTCATAAGACCTCCGTTTCTATGTGTTTGAGGGGAATTATCCCCCTAGAGGCCCACACCGAGGGGTCAGGTAGGGAGTGGAAATGAGGCAGTAGAGGGTTGCCCCACAGTGGCATATGAGGGGAGATGTGGGAGGGCTTCGCATATCCCTCCCTAGCGTCCCTCCAGGCCATAATTGTGGTCTTCATGGGGATCGTAACAGAGGGAGCAGCCTGCGGACCTCTAAATGCAAGGTTACCGAGAGCGGCGTACGAACCCAGAATAGCCGTCTCCAGCGTAACCGCCGGATTCCGTCTAGTTTGGGCCAACCACCACCGGACAGTGACCAACACAGCCGCCCAGTAATACACTTGGAAATTGGGGAGTGCCAAACCACTGCTAGAAAGGGGTAAATATAGTTTCTTTGCAATCCTGGGAGACCTCTCAGGCCAAACAAAGGTCCCCAGCCGACCCTCTAGTTTTTTTTTTTTAAATCCCTGGGAAGATGGACAGGGGCATTTCCAAAAAAGTAAAGAAATTTGGGCAAGAGCACCATCTTTAGCAGGTTAATCCTACCTACAGGCGTCAGTGGGAGCGAGCGCAACGCCGCACATTTGGTGGTGACCTGCCGCATGAGAGGCACGAAGTCCCAACATCACAGTGATCCTGAATCCCTAGATTTTTGATTTCCTCCACCCATTTAAGCTGCGTCTGGGAATTAGAATTAGTGAGGGATGGAGCGAAAAGTGTTTTGTTTTGTCCCAGTTAATGTGGATTCCAGAGAATCCGCCAAAGCGGTCAAATTGGGACAGGGCTTTACTAAGGGAGGCGGACGAATCAGCCAGGTAGAGTAGGGCATCGTCAGCATAGAGAAATTTTCTCATGGATAGCGCCAACCCGTATACCCTCTATCTCCCCGTCTGCTCTAATAAGGGTGGCCAGGGGCTCTATGGCCAGTGCAAACAGGCCTGGAGAGAGGGGACAGCCCTGCCTCGTGCCCTGACCCAGCGGGAACGCTTCCGAAAGGCAAGCATTGGTGCAGACCCTTGCCTGGGGGGCTGCGTAAAGTAGTTTTACCCAGGAAATAAATTTGTTGCCAAAACCAAATTTAGCAAGGACCTCCCACAAGTACCTCCACTCAGAGTCGAAGGCCTTCTCGGCATCGAGGGAGGCCACCAGAGACTGACCCGCGTCTTCCGCCCTGGCTATGTGGGTAATGTGTCTATGTGGCTATGTGTCTCCTGAGGTAATGACCGTGTTCAATCTATTGGTCAGGACCTTAGCCAGCAGTTTAGCATCGACATTTAGCAACGAAATTGGTCTATAGGAGGGGCACAGGGAGGGGTCCTTACCCGGTTTCGGGATCACAATGAGAACAGCCTCACCCATGGAAAGAGGGAGGGCATGCAAGTGCTCAGCAGCAGCCAACATCTCCCGCAGCCCAACGGCTAGGACGTCCGGGTATTGCTTATAAAGCTCAACAGGCAAACCATCAGGTCCAGGGGTCTTGCCCAGTTGCATGACTTTAAGTGCAGTAAGTATCTCATCCAGGGTTATAGGCCTGTCAAGGCCATCCCTGTATTTGTCAGTCAGGACAGGAACATCAACCTCGTCAAGGTAGGCAGCTAATTTGTCATCCCTAAAGGTCACCTGCGATGTATACAGCCTTTGATAGTAAGTGACCAAACAGCGATTGATCTCCTCTGAGGTGAAGAGGAGATCTCTGTTTGGTCCGAGAATGTGGGGGATGGCAACGCCACCCAACCACTCTCTAGAGAGTCAAGCGAGGAGCCTACCCGACCTCTCCCCCTGCTCGAATATACGTTGGGACCGAGCAAGCAGCTTTTTCTGAGTCAGGGAAGTACGAAGAAACAGAACCTCTCTGGTCAGGAACTGCAGTCTGATATAGTGTTGGGGGACCCGTGCGCAAACAGAGTGCCTCCTGCGCGGCGGCAACATCTTCAGCTACAATCAGAGAAGAACGCCTCTCCCTTCTGACCCCAGCTATAATGGCCTAATACTGATCCCTTGTAAAGGCCGTGAAAGCATCCCATAAAACTGTCGGGGAGGCAGTGTCGGGATTAGTAGCCCAAACCTCTCCAGCACCCCTGTAAATTGGGAGGCAACATCCTGGTCCGTGAATCATAACCGAGAGTCTCCAAAGCCTACTCGGGGAACCCGGGTCACCCAAGCTCACCAACGGGGAGCATGGTTCGAGATGCCCCTAGGAAATATCTTGACCTCCCTGACCCCGGAGAGGACCGAGTGACCAGCAAACACCAAATCTATGCAGCAGAAGGAGGCATGTGAGGCAGAATGGCAGGTGTAGGCCCGCACTTGAGGGTGTCTCCACCGCCAGACGTCAAGTCAAGCCATAGGCCTCAGCCCACGCAGTTAAACCCAGGGAGGAGGGACCCGCAACTGCCATCCTGTCAATGGTTGGATCAGGGGCCATGTTGAAATCACCCAACATGATCATTTGATCTGAGGCAAAGTCCGCCAATATGGCCGTTATCTTGTTCAATAAAACCAGCGAAGCAGATATAAACCCACAAAAGACCAGGTCTGAGATAGGATTCTAGCATTAAAGGGGTTGTAAAGACAAAAATATTTTCCTCTTAAATTGAAGTCTGACAGTAGCCGATAAAGTAAAAAGTAATGTTTTGCATTATAACTAGTTTGATACCTGTTGAAATCGAGCGGTTTTATTCACCTCCGTCACTCTTGAATCGTTATTCTCACTGACTTCCTGGTTTGCGGTGCACATTCATTCTTGCTACGTCACGGCCTAATGGGAACTACAGTTCCCATTAGGCTTAGCCTCCATGCCTGTGAGGGATAAGAGGGCATCTTCACGCAGGGCTGTAGTCATTGGGAGGGGGCGAGCACATTCTGCTTTCCACCATGCAAAACAGCTCAGATGCTGGTGGAAAGCAAGAAGAGGAGAGACAGGAAATGGCATTTTCAAACCTGGCTTAATGTATTTTGGAGGTCAAAAGGAAAAACGAGGTAAGTGATATTTAAATGCTCTAGCTTACAGCAATCAATTGATCTAATTAAAAAAAAAAAAAAAAAACGAACCTTTATAGTGTTCCTTTAATAATAATGTACCTACCGTCTGGGTCCAGCGCCAAGTCCAGGAGTTTGAAGGGCAGTGACTTATTCACCAGAATGCTCACCCCTCTAGCAAAGGTGGAATAGGTAGAGTGGTAGTGGCTGCCCAGCCAAGGTTCTGCTACCCAGCAGGTGGGTTTCTTGAAGAATGCATATGTGTGGATTGTGTGTCTTGATAAATTGGAACACCAGTGACCTCTTAACTGGAGAATTGAGGCCCCTGGTGTTCCAGGACATAATATTAAGCACCGACATGGCGGTCAGGAGTAGCGGGGATTACAGGTAAGGGGGAGTGGAACCCCAGAGGACTTGGCGCCAGGGTCTGAGACAGGTCAAGCAGTATAGACCCAATCATCGGCTGACAGTGCATATTCAATACAACATCTGAACACAAAAACATATATAAAAAAAAAAAACATAAAACCAAAACAGCCCAAACCGGGCAAGAGCTTCCATTCCCCAGTCCCAAATCAGCACGCTGGCTGCAAAGGGGGAAAACTGTGCAAAAGGCGAGCTGGAGCCCACCGGTCCCAGTCAGGAGGGTGTCCGCTTGAGCCTAACGCGTCTCTGCTCCTGGCTTCTCTACATTGCACTGGAAGCAAGTGGGGCGGTATGAGAACAGGGTAAGGTCAAGGGGTCAGAAGTCTCCTCATGCCCCACTGCAAGGATAATGTCATCCAACGGGTGAGCACAGCCTCTGTACAGCAGTGAGTGGATGCAGAAAAATAAAAGAAAAAAAAAACAGCAAAGAGAAGCACCTCTAGGTTCTCTCCTGAACTGGTAAGGGCACAAAACTGTCAAAATAGCTAGAAAAAAAAAAACCAGTAAAAACCATAATGAAGAAAAAGTTCTCTCTCCTGACAAACTCTGGCCAACCAGGGTTTCAGAAGAAGGCCAGGGCCCCCCTCACAGTTCTACAAATATTCCCCAATGTCAAGGATCCCCAGCCCCAGCAAACTGTTCCAAGGGGGGTGCAACAGTGCAGCTCCCTCCGCAGCATGTCAGGAAAAAAAAGGGGGGTCCAGGGAAGAGGGCTGCAGCAAGGAAGCAATGGGAGGGAGGGATCCGAAAAAAGGTGCCAACAGAACAAAAAACAGGGCCTCCACAGCTGATAGTACCAACATGAAGCAAGTTACTCACTGTTCCCCAGGTCAGCGATGCGGTGGCAAAGACTCAAGCCATTTAGAGGCCTCTCTAGGCGTGTTGAAGCGGGAGGTCTCCATCTTGGATCCAGAGCCTGGCCGGAAAAAGGACACTGTATTTGATGTTGCGGGCCCTCAGTGCTCCCTTGACCTGGTCGAAGGACTTGCGCCGTTTCTGGGTTTCTACAGAGTAATCCGGGAATATCATCAGCCTGGTGTTTTGGTAGCAGAGCTCCCCTAGCAACCTGGAAGTGCGGAGGACCTCATCTCTGTCCCTAAAATTCAACATGCAAAGGATGAAGGTCTTTGAGGGGGGGGCCCTGGGGGACTCCATGTGCCCTCTGCAGTATAATGGGGAGAGAAGCGTGCGCCAGGGAGGAGGGAGCGGAGCATGGCTTCAATAAAGGCAGTCGGGTCATTCCCCTCAACCCCCTCTGGCAGGCCAATAATACGTTATTCCTCCCGTTTCTTTTCTCGGCGTTCTCTGCCCTGAACTCCAAGGCCTTCACTTTAGTATGGAGTGTGCAGAGAGACGACGAGTGCTCCATGGATTCATCCTCCAGCAGCCCAATGCGTTGCTCCGTTTCCGTCACCGGAGTTCGTCCATGTCCTGACAGACGAGGCCCACATCCAGCTGCACTTCCTCAATTTTGGCCGTCAGAGTGGACTGGCACGTCGCTATGGCCGCCATCACCTCCGGCAGCCCGGATGGCCTGGGATCAGGAGGCTCTGTAGGAGGCTGGGAGAGCATGCGTAAAGAGCACCTGGCGCGCGGATCCATGTGTAGGCCGGGAAAACGGCGGGGTCTCCTCCGGCAGCGGGGGAATCTCAGTCTCTTACCCCTACCGGACCGTGTACGGGAAGTCCCCTGCCGCATCCAGGTGACTTCAGGCCAGGAAACGAAAGGCCGTGGACCGAGGAATCTGGTAAGTATAAGGAAGCCTGCGGAGCTCATGGAGGATGCGACTGCTCATGTCGCCATCTTGGACACGCCCCCCCGAATACACATTTTTGGCATGCAAGCCATGGGTTATACAGTGCACATGGAAAGAATTCACAGCACTTCACCCTTTCCACATTTGTTATGTTGAAGCCTTATTCCAAAATGGATTTTAAAAAAATGTTCCCTCAAAATTCTATAAAAACTACTTTTTTTGCAAATTTCTACAAGTTGGAGTCCACCTGTGGTAAACTTATTTGATTGGCTATTTGGAAAAAAACACACACACCTGTCTATATAAGGTCCCAGTTAACAGTGCATGTCAGAGCACAAACCAAGCTATGAAGTCCAAGGAATTGTCTGTAGACCTCAGAGTCAGGAATATCAAGGCAGAGATCTGGGGAAAAGTACATAATTAATTGAAGGTCCCAATGAGCACAGTGGTCTCCATCTGTAAAAGGAAGATGTTTGGAACCACCAGACCTCTTCCTAGGAGTGGGCTGCTCGGCCAAGACACAACAATGTCTGCAACACTCCACCAATCAGGCCTGTTTGGCAGAGTGGCCAGACAAAAGCCACTCCTCAGTAAAAGGCACGACAGCCCATCTGGAGTTTGCCAAAAGGCATCTGAATGACTCTCAGACCATGAGAAACAAAATTCTCTGGTCTGATGAAACAAAGATTAAACCCTTTGGCCTGAATGTCAAACGTCATGTCTAGATGAAACCAGGCACCGCTCATCACCTGGCCAATACAATCCCTACAGTGAAGCATGGTGGTGGTGGCAGCATCATGCAGTGGGGATTTCTTTCAGCAACAGGAACTGGGAGACTAGTCAGGGTCAAGTGAAAGATGAATGCAGCAATGTACAGAGACATTCTTGATCAAAACCTGAGCACTCTGGACCTCATACTGGGGGCGAAGGTTTATCTTCCAACAGGACAATGACCCTCCAGCCATGTCCCCCACATATGCAGCCATATCCCTCCAGCCATGTCCCCCACATATGCAGCCATTTCCCCCCAGCCATGTCCCCCACATATGCAGCCATGTCCCCCACATATGCAGCTATTTCCCCCCAGCCATGTCCCCCACATATGCAGCCATGTCCCTCCAGCCATGTCCCCCACATATGCAGCCATGTCCCTCCAGCCATGTCCCCCACATATGCAGCCATTTCCCTCCAGCCATGTCCCCCACATATGCAGCCATTTCCCCCTAGCCATGTCCCCCACATATGCAGCCATTTCCCCCCAGCCATGTCCCCACATATGCAGCCATGTCCCCCCAGCCACGTCCACCACATATGCAGCCACGTCCCTCCAGCCACGTCCCCCACATAATGCAGCCACGTCCCTCCAGCCACGTCCCCCACATATGCAGCCATGTCCCTCCAGCCATGTCCCCCACATATGCAGCCATGTCCCCCCAGCCATGCAGCCATGCCCCCCAGCCATGTGCCACATATGCAGCCATGTCCCCCCAGCCATGTGCTCCACATATGCAGCCATGTCTCTCCAGCCATGTCCCCCATACCTAGCCGCTGCCGCACAGAGAACATTACAGCATTCATTTGAATAGCTGTTTCCCCCGTGTGTATAGACACTCCCCCTTGCTCGGGATTGGACAGATCACACATCCAATCCCGAGCAAGGGGGAGTGTCTATACGCAGCGGGAACACTACAGCTATTCAAATGAAAGCTGTGATGTTCCCACACACTGTTTAACCCATGCGGCGGCGGCTTTCGATGCGGCGGCGGCTTTCGATGCGGCGGGGAAGTATTCTATTTAGGTATCGGGGGTATTTGCGGGAGTACAAGTACTCCCGCAAATACTCGGTATCGGTCCTGATACTGGTATCGGGACAACCCTACTTCAAAGTGTTGAGCAAAGGCTGTGAATGTACATGGGATTTTCTATAAATTTGTAAAGGCTATCAAACTTTTCACATTGTCATTATGGGGGTATTGTTGGTCGTATTATGATCAAAATAATGAATTTAATCAATTTTGGAATAACAAATTGTGGAAAGTCATATGAATACTTTCCGGATGCACTGTATATACCACTGACACTAGCAAACTTACAGCAGACCAATGGTGGCTGGTGCTCGTGTGTGTGTGTGTGTGTGTGTCAGTCAAACCATGCTCTGCATACCAAGCCCACCCCTTTTGAAGCCAATTAGAGCCTCGGGCTCTAAATATGTGCAAAAAAACACCACCACACACGCCTTGTAAATTATGGTAGTGGCGCCCCCTAATGGCACAGCTGCCACTGCGGACAGATTTCACTTAGTCAATTTGGCATCATGAATCACATTGCCAAATCTCATACAGTATAACAGTATGAGCAATTTGACTGCAGAGTACTCCAATATATACAGGTTATATTAACATTTTTAAAAGTAGTAAATGTGATGGCGATATAAATGGTCTCACTTTACACCTTTTGTCAATTTTACATCTAAGAGAAAGTATGCAGTACATTTTAAAAATGAAGCTTTGCATGGAGAGTGCTACAGACGATTAGCTCTATAAATATGTAAAGCCGACGACTTCCAGCCATGCAAAACTCAAGTGCTAAGCAGACTTCAAAGCACAACCTGACATTGAAAGTCTTTTTCCAGCCAGCCCTTTTGTTACAGCAACTTAATGTGCCCTATCGAAAGAGCAGCTTCGGGGGATGGGGAAGAGGTGAAAAGAATAGGAGCCAGGATTTCTGACATTGCTTTTCCATTTTAATCCTACATGAGCCAGTGCCCAGCAGAGCCATAAACGTATCATCGCTTGATTCTGCAAAGATCAAATAGCAATCCTATGTCTTTGAAAAAAAATAAAATATATATATATATATCAATCCTATGATCAACCATTTATAGTCTATATGTACGGTTCAGTATATGACCAACGTCCTTTAGGCAGAGTTCATACTGGTACGACAGTCGTACTACTTTGGATTAGACTTGGCCTGCGACTTGAATTCCAACATGCATCCGACTTCAATGAACAGGGATTCCAGCTTTGATTCCTGACAACAACAGGCATCAAGTCTGGAATGAATCTTTAGGGGAAACGCCACGCAGCCCAAAAAAAAAAGCATGGGTTTCCCTTCCAAGAGCATACCAGGCCCTCCGGTCCACCCAAAATCCATACCAGACCCTTATGCGTGTACACAGCCCGGCAGGTCAGAAAAGGGGGTGGGGACGAGCAAGCACCCCCCTCCTGAACCGTACCAGGCTGCATGCCCTCAACATGGGGGTGTGGGTGCTTTGGGGCAGGGGTCCCCCCCCACCCCAAAGCACCTTATTCCCATATTGATGAGGACAAGGGCCTCTTCCCGACAACACTGGCTGTTGGATTTTCGGGGTCTGCGGGTATGGAGCATCTGGAAGCCCCCTGTAACAAGATCCCGGCCCCCCCTCACCCTATGTGAATGAGTAAGGGGTACATTGTACCCCTACCCATTCACTTAAAAAAAAAAAGCAAACTCCTGCCTCTGTCGGTTCTTTACATCTCTTCGGTTCATCTGTCTTCTGCCCGGTCTTCTCCCTAGGTTCTTCCGATGTTGACTCAACGCTCTCTCCCACTCTAATGCTGGGTGCACCACTAAACTTATATTGGCATGGGGTGGGGTCCCATGTGACATCATCCGGAGGCCCCGCCCCTTATGACATCATAAGGGGTGTGCCTCCAGTGACCCTGTCCTGTGCCAATATAAGTAGTGGCATACTGTGCTCCCGGCATTAGAGCTGGAGAGAGCATCGAGTCAACATCGGAAGAACAGAGGGAGAAGACAGAGGAGCGAGCAAAAGAGCAAGAAGACAGTGGAGGAGACCCAGCATAAGACAGCGGGAGAAGAACCAGAGAGGACAGAAGTACCAACAGAGGCAGAAGAGGTCAGCAGAGGAGGCAGAAGAGCCGGAGAGGGGAGAAAGTCAGAAGAGACGCCAGAGCTGCTTAATAAATTACTTTAAAAGCCTTTGTACTGTGTTCTATTTTTGCCCCTTTTTAAGGTGAATGGGTAGGGGTACAATGTGGGAGTACCCCATACTTATACACATAGGGAGGGGGGTGGGCATTGATTTTTTACATATCATGTGTCATAAGCTCCCAATGTCAGAGCCTTTGTCATACCAGTGTGAACCTGGCCTTAGGCGACTCATTTCACCAAGCGGTATTTACTGCTTTAACCACTTAAGGGCCAAACCTCTTTGAGATTTGGCATTTACAAGTTAATAAAAAAAATTGCTAGAAAATTACTTAGAATCCCCAAACATGTATATCCCCCCCCCCCCCAGACACCCTAGAGCATAGGTGTCAAACACAAGGCCCGCAGGCCGAATCTGGCCCTCGCACCTCTTCTGCAGCTGGAGGAGAGCTCCAGCCCTCCTCCAGACCCCTACTTTCCGTTTTCAAGCAATGCATCCAGCTTCTTTCCTCCCAGCAGCAGCATAAGGAAAGGGGGGGGGGGTGCACTGTGATGTAAAGGGAGAGTAGGGGACTCTTGACATCTAATGATAGGGGAGGGAATGCGCTGGACATCTAATCTGTATGCAACCGACCCTTTTGAGAACAATCAATGCTGATGTGACCCACAATGAAATTGAGTTTGACACCCCTGCCCTAGAGAATAAAAATGTTAGTTGTTCTCTGCTGGAGCGGGGCGAAATTTTACTGTCGCAGAGACAAAATTGGTTCCATGTTGGCCTCCAAGTTGTCTCCGCGCTTTCGCTCTCACTCTTTTCCCAAAGTTAGAATTGCCGATCAGACAATATCAGCTAATCCCAAAAAATTATGTTAGCATTTCAAGAATTTTACTCTAAACTATATAGTTCCGGTCGGGTCGTCGGTAACCTGGGTGCTTCTCCCTTTCTCCGGGAACTTTCTATTCCGGCTCTCACACCTTCACATAAGGAAGTTTTGGAGGCGGAATTTTCGGTTGAGGAAATAGTGGAGGTCATAAAAAACCTAAAGACGGGCTCCTCTCCAGGGCCAGATGGTCTGTCAGCTCCCTATTACAAAGCATTCTCTGATATTTTAGCGCCCTATATGGCTAGTTTTTTTAACGCAAAATCCAAAGGAGCCCCACTAGATCCTCATCTCAATACAGCATTTATTACTGTAATTCCTAAACCTAACAAGAACCCGGAGGAGGTGGAGAACTACAGGCCCATCTCACTCAATAATGACCTGAAGATCCTAACCAAGATCTTAGCAAACAGGTTGGCCTCCTTTATAGGCAGATACATACATAAGGACCAGGTGGGTTTCATACCAGGTCGTCAGGGTCCAGACCAGATTAGGAGGGCCATTGACATTATCTCCCTCTTGCAGTCGAATTGGGCAGGCGGCCCCAATCAGAAGGGAATGCTCTTGTCCCTTGATTTGCACAAGGCCTTTGACTTCATAGAATGGTCCTACTTGTTTCCCCTTTTGGAATGTTGGGGGTTTGGCAGCAGGTTCTTAGGGGTCCTCCACGCTCTATACTCTAATCCTAGAGCAATGGTACGTTTCCAGGGACATTACTCCCCCCCTTTTGGCATCTTTAGAGGGACTAGGCAGGGGTGTCCCCTTTCCCCCCCCCCTAATTTTTGCGATCGCTATCGAAACGCTTGCAATCGCGATTAGGTCCAATCCGAACATTTTGGGTGTTTCGTGTGGCTCTCAAACCCATAAACGTGGCCTTTTTGCCGACGATATGTTGTTGTTCCTGACTTCCCTTATTACCTCCCTTCCCAATCTCTTTAAAGTCTTGAATGACTTTGCCGCGGTCTCGGGTCTCAAGGTTAATTTCACAAAGTCCTGCGCTCTCAATGTCTCTCTAACTCTTGACACAGTGGCAACAATTAGAAGCTCCTTTCCTTTCCAATGGAGGGATAACCGCTTAGAATATTTGAGAATTAATCTCACCCCCAAAATAGAACTGTTATACTCCGCAAACTTTCCTCCCGCCTATAAAAAACTGGAAGCAGACTTAAAGGCCTGGGCAACGGGCAATCTTTCGTGGCTCGGCAGAATTCACTCAGTCAAAATGACCCTCCTCCCCCGACTGCTATATCTGTTTAGAGCACTCCCAATTAATGTCAGGAAAGACCATCTCCTCTCTCTACAGAGGAAGGTAAATAAGTTTGTGTGGGGTAGGTCAGGTTATAGAATACCTTGTTCTACACTCCTCAGGCCCAAAAGGAGGGGGGGGGACTAGGCCTTCCGCGACTTCTTGGTTATTATCAGGCAGCACGTCTTTCTCAGCTTTCGGTGGTCTATTCCAAATCTGAGAAACCGGATTGGATCCAGATTGAGAGAGACAAGCGGCCCCTTCCTATACTCTAGACTTTTTACTTTGGATCCCCCCCAGGAATCGCCCTCCTATCCTTTCTCAGTCTCTTTCTCTTTGGGACAAATTGCGGTCCAATACAAGTTTGGTCTCAGACATTCATCTCCTGGCGCACATTTTTAACAATCGTGATTTTATCCCGGGACTAGATATCACTGCTTTCAGGTGGTGGCTGGACAAGGGACTGTACCGAATTGGGCAATTCTTTTTAGCGTCGGGTCCCATTACCTTAAAATTTTGTCAACAAAAGCTTGAGCTTCCGACGTCGGAAATTTTCAGGTTTAGGCAGATACATCACTTCCTCCACAAGATTTGGAAGGGGAAACCCATCCCACCCCGAATTACTTGTACTCGCGCATATATCACTCCCTTGCACTTCAGGATAGTAAAACCAATATCGCAGCCTGGGAAACCGATTTCCAATTTCAATGGAGCTTGGAATCATGGTCGACTGACGAAAGCATACAAAAGGTATCCAATTCCCTGATAGAGGCCAATTTAAAGGTCATCACAAGATGGTACTACACCCTGTAAAATTGTCTTATGTTTCCCTCTGCCAACTGTTTTAGGGGTTGTGACATCATGGGTTCTATGGCACACGTCTGGTGGGAATGCCCAAAAATTAGACCTTTCTGGGAGTGTTCAATTTAATTTTCAAAGTGACCAGTCTTCAGCTTCCTAGAACTCCTGACTCTCCTCAACGCCTATATCCCCAATACCAATAAATCCACACGATCCTTGATCCACTTTATTCTCTTAGGTGCCAAGGCTACGTTGGCTAAGGCTTGGAAACAGCCCTTGGTCTCTTTTTCAGCTGTAATACGCAAGACTTCCTGGATTATGTCCCAAGAAAAAGTGGCTAGTATTTTGCTTGACACCAAAGATGCAGGGGACATTATGCCCAACTGACCTCTTCGTCCTCTTCTCTCCCTTTTTTCTCCCCTCTTTATTCCCCTCGGTCCTCTCTCTTGAGGAACTGCAGGAGACATTCTGCCCAACTGACCACCAATGCAGGAGACATTCTGCCCAACTGACCACCAATGCAGGGGACATTCTTTCCCACTGACCACCAATGTACGGAGCATTCTTCATATCAGTCTGTATTGTGGTTTGAAAACGGTCACACCACCAATGCAGGGGACATTCTTCCCAACTGACCACCAATGCAGGGGACATTCTTCCCAACTGACCACCAATGCAGGGGACATTATCCCAACTGACCACCAATGCAGGGGACATTATGCCCAACTGACCACCAATGCAGGAGACATTCTGCCCAACTGACCACCAATGCAGGGGACATTCTGCCCAACTGACCACCAATGTACGGAGCATTCTTCATATCATTAGTCTGTATTGTGGTTTGAAAACGGTCACATGAAAAAATAGTATCGGTAATCAGTATCGATGAGTACATGAAAACAAGTATCGGTACTTGTATTCGGGACAACCCTAATGTCAAGCTTCCACTTGTGGAATGGTGACAAAATGACCGTTAAAAATCTCCATAGGCGACATTTAAACATTTCTACAGGTTACCAGTTTTTAGTTACAGAGAGGAGGTCTAGTGCTGGAATTATTGCTCTCACTCCAACGATAAAGGCGATACCTAATATATGTGTGGTTTGAGCATAGTTTTCATATGCGGGTGCGACCAACATATGAGCTCGCTTCTGAATGAGAGCTCAGTGGAACGTGACAAAAAATTGCAAGTTAGGCTTACCGGTAACTTGTTTTCCAATAGGCTTTCAGGACAGCCACCTGAGAGATCATGGCTCCTCCCTCCACAGGAAACACCTCCACCATACGGTCTTTAAAGGGAGGCCTCCCCTTCCACTCGTCAGTTGTTTGTAGAGACCTCCAGCCCCGGCTGCAACACATAAGTGACAGTTATTGCATAGTATTACAGCTGTATCATTATATATGAAAACCAAGGGCGGGTTACTGCTGTCCTGAAAGCCTATTGGAAAACAAGTTACCGGTAAGCCTAACTTGCAATTTTCCCAAAACGGCTTTCAGGACAGCCACCTGAGAGGACAGTCGAGACTTACCCCTATTAGGGCGGGACAATAGCCTGTAAGACCTTTCTCCCAAATGCCTGGTCGTCCGCTGTCATTAGATCTAATCTATAATGGCGGGCAAAGGTAGACAAATTTGACCAGGTGGCTGCCCTGCAGATCTGTTCGGGGGTGGCACCAGCTTTCTCGGCCCAACTTACCGCTGCTGCTCTAGTAGAGTGAGCCCGTAGATTTTTTGGACATTCTTGTCCTGAACAAGAATATGCGTTCGTGATAGCCATTCTGAGCCATCTGGCAATGGTTCCTTTTGATGCTTGCTTTCCCTTCTTATCTCCGGAAAACAAAATAAACAAGGCGTCCGCCTTTCTAAAATTTTTTGTAACTTCTAAGTAACTCAAAACTGCCCTTTTAACATCTAGGGTATGGAATTCCTCTTCTTTTTTCCCTTTTGGATTGGAACAAAACGTGGGAAGTACTATTTCTTGAGACCGGTTTTTAATTGAAGCAACCTTTGGCAAAAAACCTGGGTCAGGTTTCAAGACAATTCTGTCTGAAAAAATTAAACAAAAAGGTTCCCTGATGGACAGGGCTTGTAACTCGCTGATTCTCCGGGCTGTTGTGACAGCCACCAAAAAAACAGTTTTTAGCGTCAAAAATTTTAAGGATGCTGAACTCAGAGGTTCGAAAGGTTCCCTAGTCAGGGCCTGTAATACGACTGGCAAGTCCCATGATGGACAATCTTTCACCATGATTGGCCTAGAACGACTGAGGGCTTTGAAGAATCTTTTAACTAATGAATGTGAGGACACTGCCCTTTCCAAAAAAACTCCCAGAGCCGCTACTTGGACCTTTAGTGTACTGACCGCTAGTCCCTTATCGGCTCCGTCCTGCAAAAATTCAAGGATGGAGGACGTCTGCCTTACCGACCTGCCAGATGATGTACACCAAGTATTGAAAACTTTCCAGATTTTTAAATATATAGATCTAGTTACCTGCTTCCTACTAGACAGGAGTGTTGCTACCAATCTGTCCGAGAAACCTTTCCTTTTCAGGAGCTGTTCCTCAGAAACCAGGCTGTAAGGTTTAGCTTTCCTAAGTCTTGGTGAAGCAGAGGACCCTGTAAGAGCAGGTCCTGTCTTAGTGGCAGATGCCAGTAAGGTTTTGTCTGCATCTGCAGTAGAGCCGAAAACCACGGCCTCTTGGGCCAAACGGAGTGACAAGAATTACCGTTGTGCCTTCCCTCCGAATCTTTGAGATCACCTGAGGGATGAGCTGAAAAGGGGGGAATGCATAACAGAGGTGAAAATCCCACACCTGTGCTAAGGCGTCCACCCCCAGAGCTGCTTTGTCCCTGGCTAGAGAAAAAAACCTGGGGTCTGTGTATTTCCTTTGTTTGCAAAGAGATCTATTTCTGGTTGCCCCCACTTCTTTGCTAGGAGAGCAAAGACCTCTGGGTTCAACTGCCACTCTGCTTCCTGAACTAAGTTCCTGCTGAGAAAATCTGCAGTTCTGTTCAAAGTCCCCTTTAGGTGGACCGCTGATAAGGATAGAGTATGAGACTCTGCCCAGCCTAGAATGTTTTTGGCTAGAGCCTGAAGTCCTCTGCTTCGGGTGCCCCCCTGCCTGTTTATATAGGCCACTACTGTGGCGTTGTCCGACAGGATCTGCGTATGCTGCTGTTGCACCTCTACTATGAAGCTCAGTAGAGCCAACTCCACTGCCTTCAGCTCTCGCCAATTTGAGGATCTCCGTGCCTCCTCTGCGGACCATGACCCCTGAGTCCAATGACCGTTTATATGGGCGCCCCATCCCCAGGAGCTGGCATCGGTCGTTATCCTCGCCTGGGTTGGAAAGGACCACAACAGACCCTCTGATAATCTTCCCTGATTTTTCCACCACCAAAGAGTTCTCTTGACGTTGGTGGGAATCTTCACCAGAAGGTCCAGAGACCTCTGGTGGCGGTCCCAGATTTTTAACAAGAATTCTTGTAGAGGTCTGAAATGGAACTTGGCCCACTGAACTGCGGGTATTGATGAAGTTAGAGTTCCTAGCACTGACATAATCTTTCTGATTGAGATCTGCTGACTGCACTGTAAGGTTGACACAGCTTCTATTACCCTCCTTTGTTTTTCTTCTGGGAGAAAAATCCTTTGTCCCACTGAATCGATCAGAAACCCCAAAAAACAAACTTGTTGCGAGGGGACCAAGCTCGACTTCTGGAGATTTAGAATCCACCCTATGGATTCCAAGTGAGACCGGGCCCGGACTAGATTTCTCAAAAGATTTTCTCTGGTCTGGGCAAAGAAAAGAAGGTCGTCTAGATAAGGGACCACTGAGATCCCCTCTAGACGCAGCGGAGCTAGTGCCTCTGCCATAACCTTTGTAAACACCCCTGGGGATGATGATAGGCCAAAGGGGAGAGCTCTGAACTGTAGGTGTGTCAATTTTTTCCCCTCCCTCAAAGCTAGTCTCAAGAACCTTTGGGAGCTGTCTGCCATGGGAATGTGCAAGTAAGCATCTCGCAGGTCTATTGTTGCCATGAAGCAACCCTGACTTAGTAGATTTTTTACGGAAAAAATGGAATCCATCCGAAACTTCCTGTATTCTACCGACTGATTCAGCTCTTTTAGATTCAGGATGAGTCGAAATTTTCCCGAAGGTTTTCTGACCAGGAAGACATGAGAATAGAACCCCTGAAAACATTCCTTGGACGGAACCGGCACCACTACTCTCTGAGAAATCAGCTCCTGAATCAGGGACTTCATAGCGAGAGCCTTGGCGGGATCCTTTGGAACATTTGTTGCCAGAAATCTTCTCGGGGGTTCTTCCCTGAACTCTATTGCATAACCCTTCAAAAGTAAGTTTTGAATAAACTGGCTTGAGGTGCTGTCCCTCCACTGGGGAACGAACCTCTGGAGTCTTCCCCCTACCTGTAGCTGCGAGTCATTGAGGTTTTTCGGGGGCTGAAGGAGGACGGAAGAGTACTCCACCCCTACCTTTACCCCTTTGTGTCGGCCACTGCTTCCTTTGGTTTTGTACCTTTTTCTCTTGCCCCTGCAGACGAAAAAAACGCTTGCGGGTAGGTACAGGCTTTTTCTTTTCTGGAAAAGATTTCTTTTTGTCCGCTGTCCGGTCAAGGATAGACTCCAACTCCGAACCGAACAATAAATCTCCAGAGAAGGGTAGGCCAATTAACCTATTTTTTGAAGCCGCATCCCCTGGCCAAGTTTTAAGCCAGAGAGCCCTCCTGGCGGAGTTTGTCAGAGTTGCTGACCTTGCTGACATCCTAACTGACTCCGCTGAGGCGTCAGCGATGTAAGACACCGCAGCCGAAAGGGTACCGAAGGAGTCTAAAATCTCCTGCTTCGGGGAATCTGCCAAAACGTGTGATTTTAACTGGCCTATCCAGTGTTCCAGGTTTCTGGCAACACAGGTCGTTGCCATAGCTGGCTTAAGGTTGTTCATCACGGACTGCCAAGACCTTTTTAATATCAGATCCATTCTCTTATCCATGGGCTCTCTTAACGTGCCCATATCCTCAAAGGCTAGATCAGAAGATTTCGAAACCTGTGAGAACGCCGCATCCAATTTTGGGACTTTATTCCAAATGGCATCCGGACTATCCTCGAAAGGGAACCTCCTCTTGTGTGCCCCTGAAAAAAATGGCTTCTTCTCTGGGTCCAACCATTCCTTCTTAATCATATCTGAGATTAAGGAATGTACTGGAAACACCTTGCCTTTGGTATCCCCTAAACCTGCATACATTCGGTCATGTAGGGAAAGTTCCTTTTTCTCCTCTTCTATCCCCAAAGTCGCATGGATCATCTTAACAAGGCCTGCGACCTCCTCTAGTGATAATTTATATTTTGAAGACGACTCGGCTTCATCTTCTTCCTCAGAGTCTGAATCTACCGGAACTGATTCCTGAGAAAGGTTTTGGGCTATTGGGGTGACTAAAGCCTGAGACTCGCTCAGTGAAGAGTTCTGCGACCCTCCCGGCTCTTCCATGGAACTTGTTTGTTCCCCTAGGTTAGACCTAAAAGCCTGAAAGGTGGTACGGAGTTCCTCCTTAATAGTGGATATCAACTCTCCACATAAGGAAGGAGACTCTTTAAGTACGTTGCTTGTACAGTCTGCACAAAGTGATTTTTTCCAAGCATCGCTGAGCTTCTCTTTGCAAACAGGGCATCTTCTCTTTGGAATCTGAGCAGAGCCTTTCCCCTGTACAGACAGATAACAAGCAAGAAAACGCACGCTTAGGAAGTAGTATTCAGTAAAAAAAATTCTGACACCCAGGTGCACTTTTAGGAAACCAACACTCCTTGTGCCCTACAAGCCAAAACACCATCACCACCATAAATTCCTAATACTAGGCAGAAAGGAAACAATCCCAAAATGACCAGAAAACTAGGAGGTGGAGGGTGGGGGAAGAGGGGGAGATGGGTGAAGTAACCCCCATAGGAGAAAGCAAAAAGGTAATACAGGCACTCCCTTACCTTAACTTTGCTGGTGCCTTGGCTTGTCCCCTTATCTGCAATAACTTCCTCCATGGGAGCGTTTGCAGCAGCGCGCTTGTTAGGACACGGTTCCAGGATTCAAAGACGCCGCTGCGCTGACCCGGAACCGGAAGTCCATCTGAAGGCACCAGGTGACCTTGCCTTCTTCCTCTGCGCATGCGC
The DNA here is from genome assembly GCA_029574335.1 of Rana kukunoris. Classification (NCBI taxonomy): domain Eukaryota; kingdom Metazoa; phylum Chordata; class Amphibia; order Anura; family Ranidae; genus Rana; species Rana kukunoris. The sequence continues at coordinate 82,327,921 of CM056058.1, read as the reverse complement.
CAAGAGAAAGCGCGCGCCGACCCGGAAGCGCGGCCTCTCCCTGTAACCAGGGCGCATCTGAGGCCCTCCCCAGACGCCGGAGCCTGCAGAATGGGGAGAAAGAAGAAAAAAAGCCCCCATAACCAGACCCCGCTCTGCCGAAAAAATGGGCCGCCACCTCCGCGCGTACAGGCTCTCCCCGAGCACGGAAGGGGAAGGAGACCACTGCGCCATCGTTGCTCGAGGCAGGTGGTAAGGACACTCTCCAGAAAAAAACATTTGAAGTGAGAGCCTCTGTCTCCCAGGCGGACCTGAAAGATCATGGCTCCCACCGGAGGTGTTCCTCCAGCTGGAGGAAACACAAAAAACTGACGAGTGGAAGGGGAGGCCTCCCTTTAAAGACCGTATGGTGGAGGTGTTTCCTGTGGAGGGAGGAGCCATGATCTCTCAGGTGGCTGTCCTGAAAGCCGTTTTGGGAAAAAAAAAAAAAAAAAATTGAGGGCTTTCTTCCTATTACAAGGAATGTAAACATTTTTTTTTTTTTTTTTAATGATAGGACCTCTTAAAATGCGAGATCTGGGGTCAAAAAGACCTCACATCTCATTTACACTATAATGCAATAAAAAAAAAAAAAATCCTCTTTCAGATCATTGGGCGGAAAAGACATTTGACTTGCACTTCCGCCATCCAATAGTGTGGAGCCGAACAGGGGTCATCTTTTCCTCACTCGGCATCTAGCCTGTGAGGGTAGAGGGCCCAATAGTCTCCGCTGCTACAGATGGCTCCTGAAAGCGATGGAGACAACCGATGCATGGCAGGGGGGGGTCTCTACCGTGCCTGAAAAAAGTAATTTTGTAGGGAATCCGACGTCGAGACTCATCTGAAAGCTCACCGCCCGCTAAAAAGGATACTGGGATTATGGTAGCCATTTGCTGCCATAACAGTATTCCTCTTCAACCAGCTGCTGTATAATGAAGGCAAGTGGTTAAGATCAGTTGTAAAACAGAGTTTAATATTTTCAAAAACTTTCTATGCCCCTTGAATACCTTGGGATGTTTACTCGCAAAATGTGGTTATTTTGTGGGTTTTTAAATGATCCTGGTGCTCCAGGGCATCCAAAAATGTCAGAACATTTGATGTGTAATTTATGCCCCTAGAAAGCTTTAAAGTGTTAAAAACCCACAGCAGTAAAATCAGTCTGTATATGCAGCATTGCATGCTTGTTATGCTCACTGCCTCTGCATTATCCTGTATGCACAGATCCTCCCCCTCTTGTACTGCATTTGGCCCCCTCTGGCTAGGCTGTGAAAGTCTCACAAGTGGCATCGCCATACATGGGAGGAGAGGTAGAAAGTGTAATTAGAAGTATGCCCATTTTTTGGGTGTAAATATATATTTATATAAAAAATAATTAAAACACACACACACTTTTTTTAATCATGTTTTTCCCTCAACTTATACCGATAACCTGTCATCTCTCTGCCTGATGTTTCAGGATTACATTTCTTTGATACAGCAAGCTTTTTGTATGCCAGAGGGCATGCATAAAAATAAAAAAACACACACACACACCAACCCTTGGCGATATCCAATTCTTATTTGTACTCCAGGGGAGAAAGTACATCGAACATTTGGTCCCGTTCAAATCTGTGCCTTTGTTTTTAAGCAGCAGGGTCAGACAAGTTCCACCTTCTCTTCTGCAGTACACATTTCAGAACACAACAAAAATCCAAAAAGAGTCATAAACAGCTGTGGGTAAAAAGGATAATTCTACACCAATTAATTTATAAGTAATTACTATAATAAGATTTGGTGTTCTTTTGAAAGTTGCCACTGTCCCTTGGAGTCACATCCATTATCCAGCTGTGTATTTGTCACTAGATTGGCCCCTGCAATTGTCACAATGAGTCATCTTTTCTTATTTTTCCTTCCTAAACACATGTGTATCACAGCATCCCTAAGCTCTCAGGCGTGGAATGCGAAACGGCACATTCTAAGCCGCGGCTTTTGTTGACCAGCAAGCAGTTACACAGTGCAACCAGGCATCTGAATTTAAAGGGGTGGTATGCCCATAAGGTTTTTCACCTTAATGCATCATATTGTGCATCATATTGTGCTGCATCAGCCCCCCCAGAGCCCACCTTTTACTTACCCGAACCTGATCTTTCCAGCGACAAGAATGAGCCCAGCAGATCCAGCTCTTGTCTCGGGATCCTCATTGGATAGATTGATAGCAGCAGGAACCATTGGCTCCCGTTGCTGTCAATCACATCCAGTGACACAGGAGCGAGTCCTGCTGTCTGTGTCAATGGACTTGGCGCACGCCCGTACAGGTGCCCTCTTGGAATGAGTCTCCAAAGGGGGCACTTGATGTGGGGGCCAATCGCACGGCTGAGGGACCACAGGAGGATCAGGGCCACTGCAAAACCCTTGCCCAGAGGAGGCAAGTATAAAAAACTTTTTTTTTTTTTTTAAACAAATCTTTACAGCCCCATTACGTACCAGAGGAGCAAATCCTTGTTTTATAAAGCATGTAATCTTTTGGCCCTTTCTGGGTTTATGTTGGTTGCAAACAACTGTCGCGTATACTTGCCACAATGCAGCACACCGATCTTGATACAATATATCTCACAAATGCCAAGTAATTGTTTTGTATCTCTTTGTAAAATGTAATTGTTGCTGTAGTACATCCGAATTTGGAAGCCCCCCCCCCCCCCAAGGGGGCTTCAAAATATAAATTCCAAATCCCCCCCCCCCCCCGTGAATGAGTATGGGGTACATAGTAGCCATATTTGGCAGCAGTGGCGGCCCGTCCATAGGGGGCGCCCTGGCGCCGCCCCCCCCTCTCCTGTAGTCATAAAAAAAAAAGGGCCCTTTAAGAATTTTTTTTTCCTTAAAATGTCCTTTTACTATTACTAACTACACTACGTGGCGCTGGCCACGTGCATTATGGGAAGCGCTACGTCAATGCAATGACAAGATGGCAAACGCAGCGCTTCATTTGCGGGCTTTTGTCCTGCCTTGTGGCGCTATCGCTACAGCTACAGCTTCTGCCCGGCGCTCGTAGTATCACTACGGCCGGGCAGTTTGATTGACAGCTGAGTTGGATCACATGTCACTTCCTGTCTTCTCTCTCATTGCGCCCGAGTAAGAAGACAGGAAGTATGCGGGGCAGGTTCCTCCATGCATTTGATGGACACGCAGTGGACTGTGAAGTAAAGTGCACTGGAAACACAATGATGGACTGAGAGCCAGCAACGGATCCATAACGGCAAAGGTAAACTCCTATGAGGGGGAGAAGGGGAAGCAGCAGCAGCAGCTCTGTATATGCAGGGAGTCCGGACTGAGGGAAGTAAATGTTTCACTCACTCGTGATAACAGCTGATAACAGCTCGCTGCACACTCAGGCATAGTCTATTTTTTTGCAGGAGAGAGAGATACTGATCTTCCCCTGTGACAGTTTGCCATTGAAGTGCTGCTATCTCACTGACTGTTAAAACATGTTTCCAGTTACAGTTAAACTGTCCCAGCAGTAGTAAGGCTGAGCCTAAGGGCTCTTTCACACGTCCGTTCAGTTCATCCGTTTTTTGGACGTCCGTTAACGGACCTCAATGCTTCCCTATGGGTTAGCGTCCGTTAGCGGATGAGCATCCGCTAACGTCCGTTAACATCCGTCTGCGGTAAGCTCCGTTTTTTTGGACGGAAGAAAACCCTATTTTTCTTCCGTCAAAAAAACGGAACGGACGAAAAACGGACGTTAGCGGATGATCCGTTTACCATCCGATCCGCCAACGTCAGTTTTTCATCAAAATATGTAAAAAAAAAAAGTTCTAAAAAAAAAAAAAAAAAAAAAAAAAAACGGATGAAAAAAACTGATGAAAAACTGATGAAAAACGGAACGGAAACTGATGTAAACGGACGGAAAACGGACGAAAAAACGGATCAACTGAAGGGGGAAAAAACTGATCTAAAAAACTGAACGGACGTGTGAAAGAGCCCTAAATGTAAATGCATGTTCTGTTATCAGGTCAGGACAGAGGTTAACCCTTTACTTCCCTGCATTTGTTTTGTTGGTTTCTCCTATTACCTACTGGAGTTGGGGTATGAGCCCCTATTCAGACTACTGCAATCTAAGACATGGCATGTGATTTTCACCAGCACTGCGGTGCGAGGTCTGTGAAATGCGAGTTCAGCCATACTGTTGTATGGCTGAACTCACATTATATGCTTAAGAAAAAAAGTGCAGAGAGGGACTTGTTTTCCCCCACACTGAAATCAGATCACATGTGTGTTCTCACCTATGTGATGCGATTTCTGTGCGAGTTCACACTGCGATCTGTGAACCGATCTGGGGGTGTCATTAACATTGTAATGACACCCGCAGTGGTTCGCAGAGGGCAGTGTGAACTGCCTGCAGAAAAGATGCAATGTGGGAACCAGCGCTGAAATTGCACTGGTTCGTGCATCGCAATCAATGTGAACCCAGGCTAAAGGAGAAGGATCATCTCATAAAACCAGGGCTGGTGCTCCATGCTTCTAGATTAAAAGCATCAACCATTTTAGAATTCAACTGTTTGTTGAACCCAGGTATATTATACAAGGATGGTGACGACGGTTGTATTACGACGACGACGGTGACGACGGTTGTATTACGACGACGGTTGTATTACGACGACGACGACGACGGGTGTATTATACAAGGATGATGATGATGATAATGATGATGACGACGGGTGTATTATACAAGGATGAGGATGATGATGATGATGATGACGGGTGTATTATACAAGGATGAGGATGATGATGATGATGACGGGTGTATTATACAAGGATGATGATGATGATGGGTGTATTATACAAGGACGACGACGGAGATGATGATGATGACGGGTGTATTATACAAGGACGACGACGACGATGATGATGACGGGTGTATTATACAAGGACGACGACGAGTGTATTATACAATGAGGATGATGATGACAACAGGTGTATTATACAAGGAGGAGTATGATGACGGGTGTATAATATGGGGATGAGGATAGTGATGATGGGTGTATTATAGAATGAGGAGGACTGGAGTATGATGATGATGGGTGTATAAAATGGGGATAAGCATAGTGATGATGGCTGTATAATACAATGACTGGAGCATCAGGGTGTCAGTGAGTGTGCCACATCATGTCTCGCTGGCTGCTTTGGAATACATGATTTTGGGGATTTCTGCCATGCCATGTACGGACTACTTTACACTACATAATAGTCACAAATTGTGAGTACATATGTCCTGTAATGTATACAGCTATATACACCAACCTTCTTCCTGTATATAGAGACCATCCTCCATCATCACTGACTGCAGATATACATCATTATTATTTATTTATTTTATTTGAGGTACTTATATAGTGTCGTCAATTTACTCAACGCTTTACATATACATTAGTTCCTACCTTCAAGGAGCTTACAACCTAGGGTCCCTAACACACATTCATACATATACTAGGGCCAATTTTGACAGGATCCAATTAACCTACCAGCATGTCCTGTTACTGTATACATAGCTGTATACAGGACAGATGATGTATATCTGCAGTCAGTGATGATGGAGGAAGGTCTCTATATACAGGAAGGAAGATGGGTGTATATATATCTACCTGTATACAGGACAGATGATGTATACCTGCATACCCTGATCTGTGAGGCTGAGCTGTATACACTGTCCTATGATGCTAGGGCTGTATACTCTGTCTTGGGATGCTAGGGCTGTATACTCCTGACACTATGGGTGGAATACAGGGGACGGAGTGGGTGGATTCTATAAGGGGTGGGGCTTATGGGAAGTGGGAGGGGTCAAAAAGGAAGGGCGTGATCTTGCGCCCCCCCATCCTAAAAGTTCACCAGCCACCACTGTTTGGCAGTGATGTCACTTCAAAGGAGGTGGGGAGCCAGATGACAGCAGCAAGCTGTTATACGGTATCTCACCAGAGTACCCGCCTCACATTTAAAAAAAATATATTGTATCTTTTCATGTGAAAACACTGAAGAAATTGCACTTTTCTACAACGTAAATGTAAAGTAGAGAGCGTACAGCTTGTATAACAGTGTAAATTTGCTGTTCCCTCAAAATAACTCAGCCATTAATGTCTAAACCGCTTGCAAAAAAAAGTGTGAGTCCACCCCTGTTGGAAGGCAACATGAGTAAGACCCCTTTCACACTGGGGTGCTTTGCAGGTGCTAAAAACGCTAAAATAGCGCCTGCAAATCGCCCTGAAACAGCCGCTGCCGTCTCTCCAGTGTGAAAGCACAGAGGGCTTTCACAATGGAGCGGAGCGCTAGCAGGGCGGTTAAAAAAAAATAAAAATAAAAAAGGCCTGCTAGCAGCATGTTTGGAGTGATGTGTTTACCGCTCCTGCCCATTAAAATAAAAAATAGCGGCACTTTACCGCCGACACACCCACCTCCCCAGTGGACAGGCAGATGGACCCCAAGTTGGAATGTAACCAATTAGACCTTTAACGTTGCATGACAAAAACATCTGCTATCTGACTATGGAAATCATTGATTAACCATTCTACAAGCAAGCTTCAAAGAAGAGCTATGGTTGCCAAGATAATAGAGGACAATGATCAAATGAGCAACAGATATATGGGCAATACTATCCCTAGAGGCTAATACAGCAAGTAGGATAGTAATATAAATCTCGAGGACTGCCCCGTGAACACTTTGATGCATCCAAAAACAGAGTTGGGCTGGCAATGGGAGGGGGGGGGGTTTGAATGAGGTGTGTATTGAGGGACGGATGGCTCTGCACATAGCCCGAGTAGGGGGTCCGGTATCCGGCAGCTCCTCTGCCACCTAAAGACAATAAAAAGAAGGATAAGGACCCAGTCAATAAGTCTGGAGGCAAGGCCAAAAAGAAGTGGTCTAAAGGGAAAAGTAAGGGACAACTTGAACAATCTTGTGTAGAGGTCAACCAACATATTGGCGGAGAAATCAGCATTGGCCGATTATCCAAATTAGGCAGATATCGATCACTGATCTCAGAGTGTGGAGAAGGGAGGAAGAAGATGGGGTTCCTCCTCCACCCTTGGCAGAGCGAGAGAGCGAGACTCATTCAGTCATCAGTAGGGGTGCAACGGATCAAAAAAACTCCGGATTCAGATCGTTCCTCGGAGCAGAGTCACAGATCGGATCATTTTTGGGACCACCACCATGTATAGTCCCCACTGCAATATCCACATCATCTCCCCCAACCCCCACTGTAATAGCCAAATCTCGCTCATCAGCCTGCCGCTCTGAAGAGCTCACCCAGGCTGCCAGCGTAGGGTGTACCAAGATGGCCTCCGAGGCCTTTCCTGTGGCAGCAATCCGCGGATCGCAAGGTGTTCCGATCCGAACTCGGCGACCCATTCGAATCAATGATCAGCTGTCAACAGGGGAACCCGGCGACCCATTCGGATCAATGATCAGCTGTCAACAGGGGAACCCGGCGACCCATTTGGATCAAGCATCAGCTGTCAACAGGGGAACCCCACTGATGACTAGGGGTGCAACAAAAGTGTAAACAAAGTCCCGGCAATTGGAGCCGTCAAGAAATCTGACTACACATTCCTCCTATTCAATACCCCCGACGAAGGGCTTATACCAGAAACGCGGCGGGTACCAGAGAGATTATTCAATATTACTATGTAATTTTATCTTTTCCTGCCTTTTAATATGGCAGTTTTTTTAAACGATCACTACATGTTTGGATGATCAAATTTTATGTGTAATGAATATAATAATTTTCTACTGTACTATTGCCTTTAAAGTCCCAAACAAAAAATCTCTGGAAAATTAAACAACACCGGAGGCATTTTTCCAGGCACTTTTGTGCTAAAAAGATCACCTGTAAAATTCTTTCCCTGCAGCCTCAGTGCTTTTACACTGGAGCGGTGTGCTTGCAGGACATTAGAAAGTCCTGCAAGCAGCATCCTTGGGGCGGTATACACCACTAAAAAGTGCCCTGCTAGTGGCCGAAAATCACCACTAAAACTAGAGGCGCCATCACCTGGCGCAGTTCAGTGTGAAAGGGCTCTTAATTAAATTACCTCCATTATGTCCAAGGGTGTTGTGTACTTATAGGAGCCCGCTATGCAGACGTCACGGATTTCAGTCAAGGCACCACGTCATCACGACAAAGTCTGGATCCGCCTGATGTCTGGACTGACACCCATCTCAGCGAGCCGCTGAGAACCTGAGACGGGCAGTTCCCACCCTGCCCCCTTGCTCCAATGAGCGAGGTGGGAGCATAGTGGAGAGCTGTGACCGACAGTCTACAGCTCTCTGCTCATGGATCTTTGAAAAAACAGAGTGATCAGTGGTGTTCGATCGCTTGGTTCTCAGGTGCAGCATCAGAATGAGGTAAAGTATTATTCGCAAAAAAAAATATCCTTTACCACTCTTTAAGAGCCATTGAATTACCTACAACTGCATTCCTATTTAGAGTAAAAAGTAGGCGAAGGTGTTTTATAATATCTTGCTATTAAACTAGGACTAGAGTTCAAGTGCTTGTTCCCCACGCTATATATATTTTATAAGCGTCACGTGTAATTACAGAAGCTTTGATTGTGCCAGCGGTACACAGAGAATTTTACTGAGCATTGTGCAACTTAACAAAAGAGAAAAAAAATTAAAATATGGCTAATTACAGAGGATGTATAATTAATCAAGCTCAAGCATGGAAACACAGGACTTTCATAGAAGGTTGTCACATCATACAGAGTTATAGATTTTTCCCTTTTCCTGCAAGACTTAATTATGAAAGCACAGACTTTCACAGAATACTTTATAAAAACGTCCTTATCTTATTTTATCCTTTTAAACAAAACATAAAAAATGTACTCACAATTTGAGACTTATTTTACTAAAGTATCCGAGAAGTGATGTCACCTTTTTTTATTTTTTATTTTTTTTACACACACACACACACACACACAATAAGCAATAATTTTCATTTTATAGTGATTGGCCACAGCTATCATAGTACAGATGTACTGTGATTGGCCCCGTCTACCATGTGTTCACTGACCAATCACATAGATCATCCTAAAAGTACACAATGATTGGGTATCAAGAGAAGTACATGCGATTGCTGCAGTTCATTGGTGATTAGGCCGACCTGGTACAAAAATCTGTCTTTTGCCGTGTTTGGTGGACGCTAGGGCATGTGACTGGGAAGACATATGACATCCAACTGGGATAGGAAAGCTCTCGCTTAGCTGTCATTTTGCTATATGCCAGACAGGAAGCAGTTAAAATAAACCTGTCCCTCTGTTATCTCCAGCACAGAGGAGTGTTCTGTAGTCCTGGGACACCACGGAGAATGTCATGCACAACAGCCAGCACAAGAAGAGAGCAAAAGGAAGTTAGCGCAAAAGTTGTCCTCCAGTAACAGGTATTTAACTGCTTGCCGACCAGCCGCCGTCATACTGAGGCAGTAAGGCTCTCTTGGGCAAATTGCCGTAGGTGTTCGTCGCCTGCTTAAGAGCAATAGGGAGTGTGCTGCGACGCTGGAGCAGATTCGCTAGTCCACCCATAATCACTACACAGAGAGCCAGAACAGGGATCTGTGTGTAAACACACAGATCCCATTCTGACAGGGGAGTAGAGAGATCTGCTGCTCCTAGTGATCGGGAACAGCGATCTCTCTCCTCCTCCAGTCAGTCCCATCGCCCACAGTTAGAAATACCTCGCTAGGGAACACTCAACCCCTTTCCTGCCAGTGACATTTACACAGTAAGAGTGAACAAACAGAAGAAAAAACAAAATCAATATTTGGTAGGACTACCCTTTGGGTTTAAACCAGCATCAGTTCTTTCACTTGCACAAAGTCATGAATTTTGTAGGATTAGAGCAATGGTCTCCTTACTGCAGCCCTTTGATTGCATTTATGCGGCCCTTGGAGCACAATTCCCTCCACTAAGGTTAGGTTCACACTAGTGCAGGCCGTGTGACACATTAGCATGGGCACAGAAAGCCCATTCATTTTGAAAAGGCTGCTTTGCCACGTGGACAGCACAAAAAAAAAAAGGCACATGCACCTTTTTTACAACGTGATGCAGGGAAACCGTGTGGTCTTTTTGACCATGTATTTTCCGCACCCGCAATCACGCTGCAGGCTGAAATGCATTGGATTGGCATTTAGAAACGCGCACCTGGCAAGAGCAGTGCAATTTGGCTGCGGGTATCAGATTTCTGCAATGCACAGTGTGGGCCAAATGTGAACCTAGCGTCGCACCCAAATGATGGACCATTATTCTTTCCATTGATAGGACAGCAGTCTGACCCCCCAACAGTCTAAATGACAGTAGACTGGCCTTTAGTTTAGAAAGTTTGCAGAGCCCCGATTAGATTCAGGCGTATGATTAGCCAATTCTACCAAGTAGGCACCAATAATAAATTTCAAATATAGGTTGAAACTATCATTAACAAAACAGGTGTGTAGCAGTCTTAAAAGTGGGGGAGGAACAGTCAAACCCGCTACCAAGATGAGGTTTTTGAAGACCGTATAATCTCACAGGTCATAAACCAAGTCAAGACTAAGCACAGCAACGAGACACAATGTAGTTATACAGCATCCGCAAGGTCTCTCCCAGGAAAAAAAAATTCAAAGCAAACCAGGGTTTTTAACATTCTGTTCAAGCTCTTTTGAAGAAGCAGAAAAAAGAAACGGCCAACGCAGAGGACATGTATGCAGTGGTTGGTCAAGGAAATTAATGCAAAAGATGAGACATCATGCTTACTCCCCTTTGACATTGGAAGATGTCCAGCAGTGCCATCAGTACAGAGCTGCCGGAAACCAGTGGTACACCCATCTACTGTCCAGGGAAGTCTTGATCATAGAACAATTGCAGCCAAAAAGCACATTATGGGAGATGTAGATCAATGGGGAACTTACACCCCAGGCTGATGAAGATTTCTGGACGCAATATGGTGGGAGCTTATAAGATAAATGCTTTAGGCATGCCAAGATTTGTTTTAGATTATACCAGGAAAAACAAAAAAAGCAAACACACGCACTTCTTGATCACACCAATGCACTATGGGCTTTTAGCAGGGTTTCCCAGAGACATTAAAAGCATTACAAAGAAAAAAAAATACCAGAGAAATATATATATTTTTTTTTATATATATACTTTATAGATATAGAGAGAGAAATAAACTCCATATATTGGAGTATACAAAAACACAAGCAACATATTCAAAGATATTGGGTTATAAGCCGATACATAAGCTCTTGAGGACACCCCCTGGTCATTTTCCTATAGCCCTACCTCACTTTGTGGAGTATGCCGTTTTGTTGCAATCAATGTAGAGCAACACAGAAATCGAAGGAAGTGTGGCCTGTACTTCAAGATATGGAATTTACAGATAATTCAAAAAGCCTTTTATTCCAATTCATACAGAAAAGGCACAGGCTGAGTATTCATAGACCCTGTGACATCCACAAGAAAGGAATGAGAATGCTGGGCATCAAGTAGGCAAGAAGAACTGTACCAATATGCCTTACACAAGGGTCAATGGACCCAAATTCAGAGTGCCATCGCAAGAACCCCGTGACCAAAAGCTGCATCCACAGAAGATTTAACACCTACCTAGTCGAGCTTTAAAGGGTATAAACAAAAAGATAAAATGGTGCCTTACAAAGCTGGGCAACAGAGGCGTGTTGTTGGAATGCCCAGGAAACATCCACCGAAGTGGTGGAGTTACCATGTTAATGCACAGGAGGAGTTCTCCTTTAGTGTGTAAGCTCTGGCAATGAAGTGTCCTATTAATCTGGCAATGGTGAACTTGAAAGCAGGATGTGCCTTGCAAGGGCTTGAGGGTAGAACGAATAGGGAGCGTCCTTCCGACAGAAGCTTTTGCTTTGAGGTAGACTTTAAGCCCCAGTTCACATTGCAGCCATTTGGCATGCAAATTGGCGGCTATTGCAAGCAATGGCACCGGCCGAATCAAGGCACCGCTCCGATTCCCAAAGGTAGTTTCTGTACTACTTTTAGCAAAGTCAGGGTGTGATTTCAATAGACCTCTGTGCAGAAATCTGTGAACCTAGGCTTTTGGCTCGGATGACATCCAGAAAATGAACATTTAATCTGGGTGCTTTGGAGCAGGGTATAAATATGGGACGTTGTGTGTATGTATTGTGACAGGAAGTCAGGTAAATCTCTGTGCGTTGTCCCAGACGGGAGATATTTTTCTGCTTTGTTTAGACAATACACCAATTACTATTGGGCGTCGGCTGCAGAGATGGTCAGAGAGGTTTGGGGCGTTAAAAGGTTTCAGCTGTTCAGAATTAAGCAATTAAAGCCCCTATAAAGACAGTCCAAGTATAACGACTGATTGCTGGATCCTGAGGCTTTGGGAGTGAAGGAGCAGTCACAAGCACTTCTGAAGAGGTGAGGTGCTGATGGATATTTCTGTGTGAGAAATATCAGAGACTTTTTTGTTGTTTTCTGCTGTAGGACCAGCAGTGTCTGCCCAGCAGTAGGCTGTGCCAGACTCCATAGGTAGGTTTCTGTGTTGGGAAGGTAGACGCCCCAAGTGGCAAGGGTTTATTTTATGTTTAGTTTTGTTTATGCTGTTTTGATGCTTGCACGTGTATCCTGCAAGATGGAAAAATAAACCATATCATTTGTTTTCAGTCATCCCCAAGTGCCTTTTTGTACAGTTCAGCGTGTAGTGAACCCATAGAGGGGGGTCACACACACCCGCTACCGAGTTAATCCCTCACACATGGTGGAGTGCCGCGGGCAGTTAAAGTAAACCCAAAATGGAGGAGATGCTGAAACAGCTGATTATAGCAAATGCAAATCAACAGGCTCACCAAAAGAGCATGGCAGCTCAACAGCAGGCTCACCGAGAGAGCATGGCAGCTCACAGAGAGAATGGCAGGTTGGGAACAGAGATGCCAGCAGCAAATGGAGGCCATCGTGAAACAATTTGAAAGAACAGAGGAAAAGGATAGCAAGCCCTCTCTGATTGAGAATCCAGAGGACCATAATGCTATGGAGGTTACCACGTCTGTTGAGACAGAATCACCGGAGTGTAGTACTTCACCAGAGGAACAAGAAGTGGAGCCAGAGGAGTGTGCCCTGGCAGAGCCTGAAACTCCCGAAGTGAAGGAGCCGCCATTAGTAGCAGAAGAGTCTGTAGAGCCTGTTGAATCCAATGTTGTGAATGGTGTTCCAAAGGTCAAATCAGACGAGACCAAACCAGAAGAGAAAGACCCTCATGTACAAGAAGATGCTGAGGAGGTCCTGGCTGTCCCCGCAGTAGCAGCTCCTATGAAGCTGAATCAACGGTCTGACAGTTCTGCTAAATACAGTAGAGAACCTTTAGCAAATACTTTGAAGAAACTTGATGATCCAGCTACCAAAGCTTGGAACCCAACAAGTTTAGGGGAAGATTTTGGATTGCTCCAGAGCTTTTCGCAAGGCCAAGTTGCTGCGTTGCCATATGAAGTATTTCCATGGCGTTCACAGGTCAGAGCAGGATCAGAGTCCTGTCACGAGGCATATGCAGACAAGAGGCTCTTTAGCTCACAAAAAGGCCAGTCAGCAAAGCTCAAAGAGAAGACGCACCACAAACAGTTCAAATTCCCACCGACTGTCCCTAAAAGACAAAAGCAAGGAGAACTTAATCCAGAAGTCTCATAGCAAGCCAGACAAGCTGTCTGAAAGTGTTAAAAAAAAAAAAAAAAAAAAAGATAAAGAAAGCAAAGTCAGAGCTGTCTGGTAGTGAAGAGAACATAGTGGTTTCTAAGGAGCTCTCACCAAAAAAATTACAACCTTCAAAGCTCAACAGTGCCCTGTGTCCGGTAAAAGCAGCGATCATGGATGCCGTCCATATACAAGACTAAGTGATGAGGAGACGCTCAGCGATTCTTGCACAGAAAGCTTACTTTGGAGTGATGAGGATTACAATGAAGAGATCGTTGTCACGCATGCTGATGGTTTTCTAAATGTTGGCCGCAACAGGAGCAAGTACAGCTCAGCCAAGCAAAGACTTACAGTGCCTGCCGCCGAGAATGTGTTTTTAGCACGACAGCATCGCGCTGATTCTCGGCGACAGGCTGCCGACATCTCGCACTCGCTGGAATAGTAAAAGCACATTCCAGCGAGTGCGTCATAGAAGCGACGGGGATCCGATGCGGATTCCCGCCAATTCTACACGTGGGCGGAGTTTGTTATGAATCCTGAGAAGGAAGTCCCCGCTGGATTTTAAATAAAAAGGGGGGCCTCAGGAGCATAACGGGCCCTTAGGTCTGGTATGGGTTGTAAGGAGACCCCCCCTACGCCGAAAAACGGCGTGGGGGTCCCCCCACAATCCATACCAGACCCGTATCCAAAGCACGCCGGCCGGCCGGTCAGGAAGGGAGTGGGGGCGAGCGAGCGCCCCCCCCCCTCCTGAGCTGTACCGGGCAGCATGCCCTCAACATGGTGGGGTCAGGTGCTCTGGGGCAGGGGGCGCACTGCGGCCCCCCACCCCAGAGCACCCTGTCCCCATGTTGATGAGGACAGGGCCCCTTCCCGACAACCCTGGCCGTTGGTTGTCGGCAGATACCGGCCCCCCACCCTAAGTGAATGAGTATGGGGTACACTGTACCCCTACCCCTACCCATTCACCTGGAGGCAAAGTGTAAACACAAATAAACCACACAGGGTATTGAAATATTTTATTAGTTGGCCGCCGGGGGGGGGGTGTGTATGATCGCTCTTATAAAAGCGCCCCCCTCCGGCGGGCTTCTGCGGGGGGGGGGGGCCGCTGTTCTTCGCCGCCGTCTGGTTCTCTTCCGCCGCCCAGTGGGCTTCCTTCGACATCTTCGGCGGCAGGGGGGGGGGGGGTCTTCTCCGGCTCTCCGGGGGGCGTCTTCTTCAGGACTCGCCGCCGCTATCTTCGTGTGTTAGCTCAATTACTAGAGGCGGCCAGTCCCCTCTTCTGTGACGTCGTCTTCTTCTCTTATCCAGATGTTGACGCGACGCTTCCTTCCGCTGTTATGGCTGGCGCGAGGCTCGCAGCGAGTTATATAGGCCTGTCTTGTGACGTCGCAGTCCCATCATGCTCCGGTAGGTACCACGTGCTACCTACCCACGTGGTACCTACCGGAGCATGATGGGACTGCGACGTCACAAGACAGGCCTATATAACTCGCTGCGAGCCGCGCGCCAGCGGAAGGAAGCGTCGCGTCAACATCTGGAGAAGAGAAGAAGATGACGTCACAGAAAAGGGGACTGGCCACCGCTAGTAATTGAGCTAAGACACGAAGATAGCAGCGGCGAGTCCTGAAGAAGAAGACACCGGAGAGCGGAGAAGACCCCCGGAGAGACGGAGAAGACCCCGGAGAGCGGGAGAAGACCCCCCCTGCCGTCGAAGGAAGAGAACCAGACGGCGGCGAAGAACAGCGGCACCCACCCCCCCGCAGAAGCCCGCCGGAGGGGGGCGCTTTTATAAAAGCGATCATACACACCCCCCCCCCCCTGGCGGCCAACTAATAAAATATTTCAATACCCTGTGCGGTTTATTTGTGTTTACACTTTGCCTCCAGGTGAATGGGTAGGGGTACAATGTACCCCATACTCATTCACTTAGGGTGGGGGGCCGGTATCTGGGGGCCCCCTTATTAAAGGGGGCTTCCAGATTCCGATAAGCCTCCCGCCCGCATACCCCGACAACCAATGGCCAGGGTTGTCGGGAAGGGGCCCTGTCCTCATCAACATGGGGACAGGGTGCTCTGGGGTGGGGGGCCGCAGTGCGCCCCCTGCCCCAGAGCACCTGACCCCCCCACTCCCTTCGCCCGCTCGCCCCCACTCCCTTCCTGACCGGCCGGCATGCTTTGGATACAGGTCTGGTATGGATTGTGGGGGGACCCCCCACGCCGTTTTTTCGGCGTAGGGGGGTCTCCTTACAACCCATACCAGACCTAAAGGCCCCGTTATGCTCCTGAGGGGGGAACCCATGCCGGATTTTTATTTAAAATCCGGCGGGGACTTCCTTCTCAGGATTCATAACAAACTCCACCCACGTGTAGAATTGGCGGAAATCCGCGTCGGATCCCCGTTGCTTCTATGACGGCTTTGTCTCCATCGCGGCAAGCCAGCTCGGCGCTGGCTCCCGCGATGGGGCTCGCAAGTGCTCAATCTCACCGAGAAAGGGAGCGAGATTGACACAATATCGCGGTCAACCACTGTATGATGGACAGTGTGGATGAGAATGCTATGGATGCAAATATGGGCGAACTGTTAGATCTCTGCTCAGGAAAGTTTAAGGAATCACAATCCAACACCAGCCAGTCTGATGCAAATGGCTCCAAGATAGGGGTTATGGATGAGTTGCTGGGACTCTGCTCTGGAAAATTTGTCTGTCAATATGATGGTTCAAATCAAGAATCTTTTAGTTGTACAAAGGCTCATGCTGAAAATTAGAAAAATTACCTAATGTCTGAAGCAGTTGCTCTCTGTTCCGGTTCTTTCACCACCAGAGAAAATGAAGAAAATGAGGCCGGGCTTGAGGATTTCCATCTTGTAACATGTGATGATTCTGACAGCGAAGAGCTTGCAGAAGTTGAAAGTGGTGCAGAAGATGAAGAGGAGGAAGTGAAGGAGGAAGTAAAGATGGAAATGGAAGTAAAGGAAGAGCCGGTCCTGTCACTGCTGGATGTCCTGGAGGAGGATGACGCCCTGGAGGATAAGGCGTCTGCTGTGCTGGCGGGAGTGAATCGGAAAAGTGCTTCTACCCCCTGGGTTATGTGAAGAGACAAGCGCTATACGCCTGCAGTACCTGCACCCTGGATAAAGAGGAGCCTGCTGGGATATGTCTGGCCTGTACATACAAGTGTCATGAAGGCCACGACCTGTTTGAGCTCTACATCAAGAGGAACTTTCGCTGCGATTGTGGAAATGCCAAATTTAAACAGCTGGAGTGCAAGTTATATCTGGATAAAGAGAAGAAAAACCTGGCTAATAATTACAATGACAATTTCTTTGGCATGTACTGCACATGTAAGAGACCGTACCCCGATCCTGAGGATGAGACCCCAGATGAGATGATCCAGTGTGTGGTGTGTGAGGACTGGTTTCATGGTCGGCACATAGGGGCAGTTCCATCGGAGCACGTTGAGTTGCATGAGATGGTGTGCCAGGGCTGTATGGATCACTGTTCATTTCTTTGGGCCTACTCGGCCAAGATAGGAGTTCCTGTTGTCACCAAGATTACCAAAGCAGAAACGGAACATGAAGATGTTAAAGTTTATGATTGTCCTACGGAAACAGCCAACACTCAGAATGGACTAACAATAAATACTGAAGAATGTGTGGAAGATGATGATGAGGAGGAGGCAATTCTTAGAAAGCTAAATCTGAAGCACTTTATGGAAAATGAAGCTGAACTTTCTGGAAGTGATGTTGAAAGTGAAATCCCTGACCGCTTCAGGGCAAATGAAGTGGCTGAAGTGAAGGAAGTAGGTTTGCACATCTTCAGTTCTCAGTCAGTTGCTTGATGGAAATAAAGCTGAAAAACTTAATTCTGACACTACACTAAATGATGTAGAAAAAGTGTGTCCAATATCCACGGAGCCTTGTAAATGTAGTAAGGCAGGCGATATTCATGACTTCCCCTAATTGATGATCAGCTGAGCAGGGTCATTGAGGAATCTGAATTGCAAGAAATATGCACCCAGACTGAAGCTATTTTTGCCTCTGAATTATTTGCATGTTGAAGAGCAGTGTGTTCATTTTTATGTTAATGAAATTAAAGCAGTAAATACAAGGTCACCCTTACCACAGGCAGGATCTGTAGAGAGGGGGTTTGGTGTCCACCTAAGTAGAAAGGAGTCATTTTGGGTCTTCAGAATTAATGGTACCAGCATGTCATGATCGGAATAGAATTCAGGAAATCATCTGCGATACCTTAAATCGGCAGAGTGAAGACATCTGTGATGTTGAATCTGGAAAACCACACTCCCACAATGAGGATATTGCAAAGTCTGATATAACCAGTGCAGTTTCTGTCCAAGACTTGGATAGACCGCCCTCGGTGGTTGAAACACAGTTAGATGATGCAGGGAGCCATGTAGTACAGTGCTGCCAGTTCATACATGATGAAATCGGATTTGAATATAAAGATAGTGTCACATCCTGTGAAACCCAGTCTTTGGAAAGTGTTCTGTCAGAGCCAGTGACGCAGGATAATACTTTGGACTTGACTACCGAGATTCCTCTGGAAGTAAAATCTATTTTTCAAAGTGTAGAATCGGTAATGGCAGGTGAGCCCTCTGAACATTGTGAAACCTCCATCACTGAAGTGGTCAGAGAGGCTAATTGTACTAATTTAATGGATGCTTTTTCCAAATGTCTTGAAAGGAATGAAGAATATGAGAATTTGTGTCCAATAGTCGATGGTTTCAAAGAAACAAGTGCTAGAACATTTTTGGGAGACTATGAGGCAAAGATAGTTGAACAACTAGCCATAAACATAATTTCAAAAGTGATTGTAGCTGCTAGACAGGAAATGTTGTCTAGCTCAGTTAATGATGTGTCCGATAGCGGGTGCACGGGTGGCAAGCGGTCAGAACCAATAGGCAAGTATATGTCCTTTTGTTGCAACTTGTACGAGTCAATAAAGAAAACTTTATAACTTGTTCCAAAGTGTGGTCTCAGGTGAATTTCTCACAGTTAACACCAGGTCCATACCACTAAAGCCAGTGGCCGAGAAGCAGGCTAGAATAGATGGGCCTGAGGTGGAAAGAGGCTAGGGGGGGGGGGTGGTCATCCAGTAGTTTGAGGTTCCGCTGGGCCAGTTTAGTGCACCGAGAATCACCAGTTTCTTTTCTTGCTCTATTTTTTGGAACAGGGGAGGCAAAATTCCCATTGGGGGAAGGGCATGGATTAGCCTGAACTGAAAGCAGGAAATGATCAAAAGCATCCAAGGCCAATAATAGAGGATCCTTGGTCCTGATCACAAATAAAAATAAAACAAAACTTGTTGGATCTGGAGGCCAGGATATCCATAACTGGATCCCCCATCTCCGACATCAGATTGAAGATGTGGGGGTGAAGGGCCCATTGCTCTTGGTTCAGGTGGCTTTGTGGGCAAAGTCTTGCGCCAAAAAGGAAGGGCAGAACTTAGGTTTACAAGTTGAAGTCTGGGTAGAGAGTTGAGGTGCTCTGAGGAAGAAGGAGATTTTGGAACTTTCAACTTTGGAAGAACCTTTCCTCCGGTTATATCTGATTAGATATAAAACAGCTGTGCCATCTCAAAGATTTAAATTAAATCAGCAATGGGAATAACCCATACAAAACAAAATCAGTACAACAGGTCAATATGCCAAGTGACCAAAAGTGCCATTACAGCATTAACATGTGATTTTTGAGATAGCGCAGCTATTTGGATTTACTTTAGGCGTCAGTACTTAAACACCTTTTTTGTGCTATTTTCTTTCATTTGATGAATTTGTCAAGTGCATCAAAATCGACAACCTCTTTCAAAGGGCATACAAGTTGGGTCCCTCTTAAAGGCAGCTTCTGCTGACCAGGCGATAAGACATTCTATGCATGTTGGACTGAGCCACTTGAAGATATTTATCTACTGGTTCTATGGCATAGGTAAAAATGCAGGGCAGAAGGTAATTAAAGGGGGGGTTCACCCCAAAAAAATTTTTTTAACATTACATGCAGGCGAGTTGTTAGAATGACAATCGGCTGTTTTAAAAAAAATCCTTGCCGTACATACCGTTTTAGATGTATATGTTCACTGCAGCTTCTGGGTATAATCAGCGGAACTGGGCGTTCCTAATTGATTGACAGGCTTCCGACGGGCGCATACAGCGCATCACGAGTTGCCGAAAGAAGCCGAACTTCGGTGCGCAGGCGCCGTATAGAGCCGACTCGCAGTCTGGCTTCTTTTGGCAACTCGTGACGCGCTGTATGCGTCGGTCGGAAATCTGACAATCAATTAGGAACGCCCAATACTGCAGATTATACCCGGAAGCCGCGGTGAACATCTACAATCTAAAACAGTATGTACAGCAAGGATTTAAAAAAAAAAAAAAAAAAAAACCCGATTGTCATTCTACAACTCGCCTGCATGTAATGTTAAAAAAAATGTTTTGGGTGAACCCCCACTTTAAATCGATCAGTTACAGTATGCTCTTAGATTGTGTTGGCTGTTCATTACCCTAGCCCAGTTATCTATGGTTTGGCAAAATTTGAGAAATTGCAGCAATAGCTGGATGCAGAGCTGGGCCTGCAAGTGTAAAGAAAGATGTAAACCCCAATAGGTTTTACTTTTTTTCCCCCTGCAAAGTAAAAGCACAATTGTCTAGCATGCATCGCACACAAGCCCATTATGTGTCGCTTGCCTTCAAAACAAAGCCCGCGCTTTCACCACATTCATCTTCATCCCTCTTCCCGCCGGGCTGCAGACTCTAGCTCTGACTGGCCGGAGCCGCGTGACATCACTCCTGCACATGCGCGTGGGAATAGTCACGTCACTTGCGGGTAAAGAAATGGCACGGAGGTCCGTTTCTTCACAGCGCATGCGACAGTGACATCAGCACGCTACAAAATAAATAGCTCCTGAACCGCGCGCATTTAGGAGATATTTCCACTACTTAGAGGTAAGCCTTACCTTACCTATAGGTAAAAGTGACAATCTGGGGTTTTACAACCACTTTAAAGGGGTGGTTCCCCTAAAAAGAAACTTTTAACATTGCCTGTCTCTTCTTAATAACATGTAGAATCGGCTGGTAGTTTAAAAAAAAAACGTCCGTACATACCATTTTCGGCATGTAGTCTCACCGCCGCTTCCGGGTATGATGTTTGGGGACAGGCATCCGATCGACGCATACAGCGCGTCACGAGATGCCGAAAGAAGCCGAACGTTGGTGCGGCTCTATACGGCGCATGCGCACCAACGTTCGGCTTCTTTCGGCATCTCGTGACGCGCTGTATGCGTCGATCGGATGCCTGTCAATCAAGTAGGCACGCCCATCCCCGGCCGCCAGACCCTGAAGCGACGGTGAGACTACATGCCGAAAATGGTATGTACGGACGTTTTTTTTTTAAACTACCAGCCCATTCTACATGTTATTAAGAAGAGACAGGCAATGTTAAAAGTTTCTTTTTAGGGGAACCTCCCCTTTAAGAGCATTTCAAGCTTCCCATCTGCATAATCTCTGAACAAAGGAATACCGTATCAACTGGTATAGCGAGATGTTTAAGACCAAGATGGCAGGGTCTACTACCAGAACGTTTTCGTGAATTCCTTTCCCACTGGATAAAGCTTGGCAATCATTTTTGGATGACTGAAAATTGGCCCAATAATCATAAATTGACAATTCTGACATTAATAAGGAATGTTTTCTTAAACTTAGTCGGTCTCTTTGTATCTAAAAAGGGGCATTACGAGATGGGGGTGGGGAGAAAGATTCAAGCACAACAATACTGAGGCTTTTGAATGCAGCAGGAATGAACATATCAACATTAGCAAGCATACTGCATCAGGTGCATAGGAGCATGGTGGCAAGAAATCTATGGCCTCCTCTTAACACTGCCTTGAGTCCTGCAGAAAGAGCCCAACACCAGGAAAGTGAGGACAGTTAGGTAGACTTATAGGAGGGAGGAACAACCATGAGAGGCATTCCCTCAAAACTTTGCCAGTGTCCAATCACCTGAAAGTACCAGTCTAAAACCCCAGGTCTATGAATACGTTGCCTGTATCCTGTACTATTAAGATAAACTAAAACTAGCTACATATAAAAAAAACTAGCTACATATAAAAAAAAAAAAAAAAGGACGCAAACCACTTTCAGCATAAATATCATTGAATGCCAATCGCTTAACTAAACCGTTAGTCATCTTCAATGAGTCACCCTGACTTCTGAAATAATCCTCTTATATAAACATCTAACAAAGCGAAACCTAGTTAACGTTTTTGTTCATTTTGCATGCAATTTCAAAACTTAAGACTAAAAAAATAAAAAAAATAAAAAAAAGTCATACTATTTTTAAGTCATAAGCACAGCTTATATTCACCACTCCTAAAGCGCTGCAAAGAAGCTATAACAGGACTTTTTTTTTTTTACGCCCTACCAGTGCAGTGCCCCAGTGTGAAAGCACTCGGGCTTTTACACTGGGATTGCAGTTGAGGCTTTTCTTCAGGCGCTTTACATGCGCTATTTTTAGCGCTGAAGCGCCTGAAAAATACCTCCAGTGTTAAAGGGGTCTTAGGCCGACACAGCCATTTGTCCTAATGTGACAGGTGTGTGGGTGAGCAGCCCCAAAATGCAAACAGTGTGCATTCAGGGCCAATCACCTGCACCCCTGCCACATCAGGGCAAGCAGCTGTGTCCATGCAGCTGCTGCGTCCCATATATTTTAATAGGCTGCCTGCATGCAGCACATGGAGTCTAGATGCGCTGCTATAAACAGCTCATTCACAGTATACAGGCATACCCCACTTTTAAGTACACAATGGGACCAGAGCATGTATGTAAAACGAAAATGTACTTAAAGTGAAACAATACATTTTTTTCAATTCTAGGGTGTAGTGGGGGCTCAGGGGCTGTAGTGGGGGTGTCAGGAGCTGTTGAGGTCTCAGGGGCTGTAGTTGAGGTGTGAAGGGCACACTAGAGCAGGGCAGGCTATGCTCTCGGAGCCTCAGCTCCTTTTACAGTACTTGTAAGGCACTTTACATACACTTGTGGGCATGTCCTTACTCGCGAGTGTATGTCCTTACTCGCGAGTGTATGTAAAGTGAGTGTACTTAAAGCGGGGTATGATGTATGGGCCCCTGTGCCATTGTAAATAGTGAAAACAGTGCAGCGCAAAGAACAAAATTAAATAAATAGGTCATATAATAATAACATTTAGAAGAAATAAAAGTGTCCATCTGAATAAAGACCATGTATTAAATCCAAGGATCCGATCCCAAGAATTCATATATAGTCACCTTAAGACTTCGACCTTAAAAGGTCACAGAGCCTGTCCGTAACTATCAAAGATCAGACCAAGACGTCCATGGGGAGATAGATGGCTATGGATGGCAACACAGATCGTTCTCCAGCAATAATACCAGCAGTGATGACCAGCAACGACACCGGTAAATACATGGAATGAAGAGAAAACGATCTAGTACTCTCTGGTAAACATAGTTTTAATATGGCAAATAAATAAGTACACTCACATGTTAAAACACTCGCATCGCCGAGTGTCAGCTGTACAAGCGTGCAAACATACACAATCTGCGGCGATCGTAGGTGACATCCTGCGTGGCTCCAACCCTGTACGCGTTACGTCCTGTGGGCGGACTTCTTCAGCGTGGGGCAAGCGTGTTCTTCCTTGCCCCACGCTGAATAAGTCCCGCCCACAGGACATAACACGTACAGGGGGAGGAGCCACGCAGGATGTCGCCTACGATCGCCACAGATTGTGTATGTTGTACAGCTGACACTCGGCAATGCAAGTGTTTTAACATGCGAGTGTACTTAATTTGCCATATTAAAAACAATGTTTACCAGAGAGCACTAGATTGTTTTCTCTTCATTCCATGTATTTACTGGTATCGTTGCTGGTCATCACTGCTGGAGAACGATCTGTGTTGCCATCCATAGCCATCTGTCTCCCCATGGACGTCTTGGTCCGATCTTTGATAGTTACGGACAGGCTCTGTGACCTTTTAAGGTCGAAGTCTTAAGGTGAGAGTCCATCTTGCTCACGGTGGTGTATACTTTGTGGTGTCATTTTCTCACTCACACTATATGTAAATTCTTGGGATCGGATCCTTGGATTTAATACATGGACTTAATTCACATGGACACTTTTTTTCTTCTAAATTGTATTTATTTAAGTTTGTTCTTTGCGCTGCACTGTTTTCACTATTTAGTTCACTTGGGAATCTTTTTATGAAATTGTCCTTAGTGCTGGCATGCATATTTTATTTTTAATTTCTTTATTTTATTTAATTGTTCCAGTGCTGAATACCTTTCAATATTTGTCCATTGTGAATAATGCCTTAAAATGGTTGTGAACCCTTTACAACCACTTTTACCTACAGGTAAGCCTAGATTAAGACTTACCTGTAGGTGCCCGAAATATCTCCTAAACCTCCACGGTTTAGGAGATATTTGCAAAAGACGAGCGCCAAAGTCTATGGCGCATGCACGGGAGTGACGTTATTGCGGCTCTGGCCATTCACAGTATCGGAGCCGCGATACCCGGACGGAAGAGTGTGAAAGATGAACGCTTGATTGCACCCGACGGGGGCGTGGCCTGGACATGCCAGAGTAGGAGACACAATGTGTTAGAGCTCCCGGGATCTCCGTGCTAACCCTGACGTGCAGCAGCAGAGAAACAGCCTATACCGCAGCATGAATAGAGACCGCAGATGCAAAGTTGGACCCACAATTAAGAAAACTACAGGAACCATCGTACAGGGAAATATCCAGCATTTCCTCACCGCACCGACCTCTTCACTCTCAGAGATCCTCGAGTGTAACGTAGCCGACGCGACAGGATTTGGGTCACGTGACAGCAGTAAGGTCGGGCTCTCCCCGGAGTTCTTCCGGGTTGGGTAGTGAGAGGAAGCCGGAGGTACACTCCCAGACTGAACAAGCGGGTCCTGGTGAAGCGGACGGTATTCGAGATATGGATACCTGACATCAAAGCCTTGCTGGAGGCACTTCCTACACGACAGGACCTAGCTGCTCTACCCACTCGTCAGGATATTGAGACACTGATTCTCCGGGTGGAAGAGGCGCACCACCAAGACCTGCAAGTGGCAAGGTCTGATGTGACTGCACTAACAGAGGTTGACTGTGGGAGAGGGCTCCATAATATCTTTAGAACAGCGTGTGGGAGACTTTGAAAAGGTGCAGACCCAAGAAGCAGATATAATAACCAACCTGCAATTACAAATAAGTCCTCGAAAATAGAAGAAGTCGCAGAAACAATCTGCGACTCCGGGGGGTCCTTGAAAGCAACCGATACAGAGGACTTGGATAGTAAAGTAAAAGCGGTGTTTCAGGTTATTTTAAAATCGCCTCATATTGTGCTTGAAATATATAGGGTCCATAGAGCCATTGGCCCTAAATCTCAAAATCTTGAGACCAAGGGATATCATCTGTCGCTTATATCGATATCAGCAAAAATAACTGATTCTCAAAGCCACATTGGAATATGGAGGATATTACATATGAAGGAACTCATAAAAGTTTTGCCAGATCTGTCACAAGCTACACTTCAACGCAGGGCTTGCCTGTGACCTATTTTAGATCTGGCCAGAGAGAAGGGGTGCACATATAGGTGGGGATACCCACTAGCGGTTACGTTCTGTAGGGCATCAACCACGTTCACTCTTCACCAGAGTTACCAGAGCTCTTTTTATACTTAGAAGTGACTCCTATCCAGATTTCAAATTGGTTACTACCCCTTTGCGTATATGGGGACCTTTAAGTATTCAAGGACAGAGAAAGAATGCCCAAATAATCCGGCAGCAACAATCTAGAAGGCTCTCAGGGAAAAGCTGAGGAACCAAGACAGGAATCTGAACCATCTTCTGCAAATTAGCCAGTGTGGACAACAGAGGCCTAGTTTGCTCTCCATAAATATGGGTCTTGGAAAGCTTAAGCGTCGGCCCCCATAAGAGGAAGAAAAGGGAAAGAAAAAATATGGAGTAAAAAGGAGAAGGAAAATCTACCCAAAAAAAAAAATATATATATTAAAAAAAATAACAACAAAAAAATAGTCTTATTGTATGAGACGATGTAAAAAAAAAAATTCCTTTACATGACTGGATGATGACATATTCTGAATAGAAGGCACCTTTCTCTATGGGAGGAATTGAGAGCGAGAGCGACTTTTTTTATATATATACAGTGGTGTGGGAGGTTGACCTCTATCATACAAAAATAGGGGTGAGTGGGTATTTTTTCTTCTGGGGTTTTCGCTTTTTTGAACATAATTATTTAGTCACTTAATAGATGAATAATTCACTTCATCACTAAGGGATTAGAATATAGATTTTTTTTTAGATGTAATAAACACTAGTATAATAATGAGTACAACCAGAATGGGAATTTTTTTCCCTTGGAAAATGTGGGGATAATAAACCACATGCTATATAAATCACGTATTAGATTAGAGATTTTTTTTCTCTATTTTGGAGTTCATTTTTTTTTTCTTAGAGCAAAGTTGCTCCTGAGGTTTATTTACACATTATGCACTTAATGTTTACTGTATTCACAAATGATGAGGGGGGGAGTTGGTTTTTTTTTTTGTTTTGTTTTTTACCCCATGCCCAGGGGAAAAAGTAGACAAGTGGTTTACTATAAAGGGGAACTTGATAATTTACATTTGCTGTTTGATGTTTGATTTAATATTGACTTTGATTCTGCTGACCTGGAATTTAATAACTGACTACACCTGGGTTTGTGAACCCCCACTCCCCTTCACCATTTTCTTATTAGGGGTTCGGGGATATGGGGATGATAACAGAGTAATATAGGACAAAGTGTGGATGGGAATAATTGAGATGTCAGAGAGAAGGTATGGAGGAGTAAGGGATAACTGATATGGTAGCCTCTCCCTTTAGTGTTTGAACTTGAGTGTGGAGATTGAGAGAGGATCCATCTCAGGTGGGATTTCCTCCCCACTTTTTTTTGGGGGGGGGTGAAGAAAGAGAAAAAGGACTCAAGGAAATGAAGGAATGAAAGGAGAAGATCTATGTACACACACACACAAAAATATATATAAAACACATACATACGTATGGGCCCCTTTTTTGGAACTTTGTTATTTCTTGCTCCTCTCTTGGCTCTCTCAGCCTCTCCCTCCCAGGGGTTGGGAGTGGTTGCACGCTCTCCCATGTTCCTTGGTTTTTTTTTTTGTATTTAGATCCGGGGGGCACGGAGGACCTGGGAAACTAATCTCCTGTCCATTCCAGGTACACATACCCTAATAGGTAGGCGTTCAAATACCGTTAAAACGGTGAGCGTTCTTTTAGCAAGATAGCTAAATATATTAGATAGGGAGAGGAGCTCTTCCCTTTATTAGGGGGTTTTTTTTTTTTATTTGGACCACCGGAGGGGATGGAGACCTGAATATTCTGTCACTAAATGCCAAGGGATTAAATACACCAGAGAAAAGGAAGATTCTCCTACATGACTTGCAACAACTTGAAATAGACGTTGCTTTTATACAAGAGACACATTTTAGAGATGATAAAGTACCGACTCTAAAGAGCCAGCCCTATCCCACAGTGTACCATTCTACTAATCAAATAGCTAAGTCGAGAGGAGTTTCTATCCTTTTAGCAGGAAGAGAACCATGGAAGCATATAGAGTCTAAACGCGACTCAAGAGGACGCTTTTTATTTGTTAAAGGGGAAATAGGAAATATACGGGGTACTTTAGCCACTCTATATGCTCCTAATGATCATCAAGAGTTTTTTTTTGAGCAAGACGCTTAGGGTCCTTTCACACTAGCGGACCGTTCGTCCGCTCATTACAAGTCCGTTTACGTACTTGTAATGGGCCCCTATGGGAGCGGATCAGTTAGCGGATGATGCATCCGCTAACGTCCGCCAGATCCGCATCCGTTTTTGCGGACGGAAGAATGTCCTATTTTTCTTCCGTCCGGCCAAACGGATCGGATGCAAACGGACAGACGGTCCGTTTCCATTCGACTCCCCATAGGGGAGAGCGGAGGAGAGACAGGGCGGTCCCTGCACAGTGTGCGGGGACCGCCCTGTCCGCCGACAGCTGAGCGGAGACCCCCCCGCTGAGCTGACGGACACACGGAGCGGACCGAAAAACGGACCGCTCCGTGTGTAAGGAGCCTAAAGTGCCTGATAGAATTTACAGAATGACATTTAAATTTTAGGGGGTGATTTCAATACCCCATTAGTTGTAAAAGAAGACACGTCCTCTGGAACATCATCTATATCCCTTAGTGCAAGAAATCGTATTGCTCAAATTTTGCATATAATAAAATAGACATATGGCGGCTTCTACACCCTAAAGAAAGATTACACGTTTCTCTACCCCTCATAAAATCGTACTCTCGAATAGATCTTTTTTTGATCCCACATGCCAACTTCACTCAGTAAAAGCAGCTAAAATAGGATCTATTACATGGTCAGACCACGCTCCCATTTTTCTGACATCTAATCCTTGATTAGATCAAATCAATGGAGATTAAATGAGTTTGCTATAGGATAAGAGGTGCTGGAAGATGTGATAAAGGAGATACATTTTTACTTTAATATCAATGATACCCCAGATTTCGACCCGGAACAATCTGGGAAGCACATAAGGCGGTCATTCGGGGGGGTGTTGATTAAACATGGTGCGAGGATCAAAAGGGAACGCTCAACCTACGGTTCCGCCATTTAGCTAGTGTGATGAGGACCCACGACGTAATGTGGCTGCCCTTACTCCCTCTCAGCGGGAACGTGTATCTTGCGGTGGTAGGCGCCGGGAGGAGCGCCGGTGGAGGTCAGACGGAGGCATACTTGGCCCCTCTCCACTGGTGTCAATGCCGGCGTGCTATACCTAGGGAGGGACGAATGCACTATTGGACTGTTGTTTTAGGTCTGAGGTCGTGATACTAAGCTCACCATGCATTACTGCGAGGCTGCAGACTATACTGTAATACTATCACTGTATTCTTTGTTTTGTATTTGTATTCAAACAAATAAAGACAGATTTTGCCAAAAAAAAAAGGGAACGCTCAAAACAGTTAAAATGTTTACTGGAAGAACAAGCGATATTAGAGCGGAAACAAACATACGCTCAATATCTTTAGAGAAAACCTCATCAGTAAACAAACACAAAATTACAGATCTCCTTTACTATAAAGCCAAAGAGATATTACAGAGATGTAGAAAATTTTCATACGAATCAGGAGATAAATGCGGGAAACAGCTGGCCAGAACTTTACGAGAGCAGAAGCAAAGTAATAACATTCCACATATTATGACATCAAATAAACTAAAGATGACGAAACCGCAAGATATAGCGCGAGAATTTCAAAAATGTTACCAATCCCTTTACAATCTCCAGAGTAAGCCCCCTACTTTAAATCAGATAAATCAGTACCTCTCTGCGTCACGAATGCCAGACTCTGGGGAGGGAGCCAGGGAGAAAATGGAAAAATCCTATTACCAGGGAAGAAGAGGAAGCAGTGGGATCTATGAAATTGGGGAAAGCACCGGGACAGGATAGCTTTACGGCCCAATACTATAGAACAGGGGTGGCAAACTCAAATTCATCGGGGGCCGCATCAGCAGTATGGTTACCCTGTGCCGCGTCGCTCGCCAAAATCCTGGCAAAATGAGGTGGTTGCTGTGCAGGCCAGGAATGGACTGGGACAATAAAGTGGCACAGGACTTCAGCCAGACCGGCCCACTTTATTTTTCCAAACACACTTTGTGCTGCTGCCAAGACTGCCAGTACTGCCACTGGTCACTGATGAATGAATGTACTGCCACTGATGCATTAATGGCTGACCAGTGGCAGTACATTCATTCATCATCAGTGACCATGACCAGCAGTGGCAGTACATTTATTCGTCTGTGACCATGGTCAATGAATTATTTGTCTGTGACCATGGCAAGTAAATGTATTCATCAGTGACCATCACCAGTGCAGGACATGTCACTGACAGTTACTATGACCAGTGGCAGACAGTACACCCCCCTCCTCACCATGCTGCATATTCAAAAAATCATAATGGCAGTCACAGTTTATAATCTTTATACACAGTACATCCCCCCCTCACAGACTTCCATTCTGATTTTTTTAATATGCAGCATGGCGACGGGTGGGGGGGGGGGGGGAGGGTGTTGGGATGTACTGTCTGCCATCACTGGTCATAGTAACTGATGTGATATGTGTATGAAGATTATGAACAGTTCATAATCTTCATACACATATCACATCAGTTACTATGACCAGTGGTGGCAGACAGTACATTTTCCCCCCCCCCCGCCGCCATGCTGCATATTAAAAAAATCAGAATGGCAGTCGCAGTTAATAATCTGAATACATCAAAATGCAGATGTCCGAGTAGTGTTTTGTGTTAACCTACTTTTTAAACTTGCTGGCACTGACTGTATCGTTCCTCCTCGGCAGCGCTGGTTTCCGCCTCCTCTTGTAAATTTAACAGCCTCTCTCTCCTCGGGCTCAGCTCCTCCTCCCATGCCCTCCTGCATACGGCCGTGACCCCCTGAGATACGTCACGCCACTGGGAGGGGAGCAGGGCCGCTCTAAACATAGGAGGAGCCGGAGGGAAGTATTGATGGCATTGGCAGCCGCAGCGTGATGGATGGCGGCGCAGCCGGGTACACGCAGCCAGGTAAATACAGAATCAGAATCACCAGAGACACTGACTTTCCGATCAGCTGGTGCGGGCCACATTACAAGGTCCTGCGGGCCGGATTCGGCCCGCGGGCCTTGTGTTTGCCACCCCTGCTATAGAACATTACTCCCCTCGCTATCTGACCGATTAAGCTATTTAACACACTAGGGACCTCGGCATCTTTCTCAAAGACACTCTGCTAGCATATATTGCAGCGATACCGAAAGAGGTGAAAGACCCAACGTCCTGTGAAAGCTATTGACCAGGTCGGTTTTGTCCCCACACGTGAAGCTCGAGACAATACCACAAAAGCCATTAATTTACTACAGATAGTGAACACCACTAAGACGGTGTGTGTTCCTGAATACGGATGCAGAGAAAACCTTCGATAGGATGAACTGGAGTTACATGCAGGCAGTGTTGCAGTATGTAGGATTTGGCAAAAAATGACTACAATGGATTTCTGCTATATATTCCTGCCCGTCGGCTGAGACCTCAGAGACCTTTAAAATCTCAAATGGGACACGGCAGGGATGTCCCCTGTCCCCACTCCTCTTCGCCCTGTCGTTGGAACCGTTTCTTTGTACAATGAAGACAAAGAAAAATGGATAGCCGCACTCCAAAACCTGATGGGTGGTCTTTTATTCAATAGACAGCATGTACAAAAATAGGGTCACAGCAGTAGAAACAAGGAACAGCCGACGCGTTTCGCACTGGATCAGTGCTTATTCATGGCTGAATTTTC
The DNA here is from genome assembly GCA_029574335.1 of Rana kukunoris. Lineage (NCBI taxonomy): Eukaryota > Metazoa > Chordata > Amphibia > Anura > Ranidae > Rana > Rana kukunoris. The sequence continues at coordinate 82,296,802 of CM056058.1, read as the reverse complement.
TTTGTACAATATGCCTGAATCAAGATATTGTAGGAATACAAATAAAGAATACCCAATTTAAAATCTCCGCATATGCGGATGACATGCTGTTCACACTTACCAATCCGGTGATCACAATACCAAACTTGATGAGAGAATTCGAGAGATATGGCTTGAACCTACGTATTAACTTTAATAAATCTGAAGCTATGGGTGTGAATTTATCACAAACAGCGATATCATACTTGAAGCAAAATTTCAAGTTTAAATGGACCGATAGAGCTTTAAACGTATTTAGGGATTTTGCTCCCAATAAAAGTAGCAAATATTTTTTAATTCAATTTTCCACCCCTATTGCAAAAAGTTAAGACACTTTTAGATAGATGGAATTCGGGATATCATACCTGGTTAGGACACTAATATTAAGATGAGTATACTTCCTATATTTTTTATATCTATTGCAGGCGCTACCAGTACATATTCCTTTAAGCCATCTTAAACAGAGCCAGAGATTAATATTTGAATTTATATGGGCACATAAACACCCTCGGATAAAACGGAAGCAATTAATGTTCACTAAAGCACAGTCAGTACCGGATGTTCGGAAATACTATCAAGCAGTCTATTTGAATAGAGTTATTGATTGGAATAGACATATGGATACCAAACTACACCGCTGAATAAGTCCCGCCCTAGGGATGCAACGTTCGGTAGAGAAAGGACGTGACATCACCCGCGCAGCCGTCCACCATCACACATGTTCCTCGCTGTATATCCTGGCACTGGTTCAATGCCTACGATTGCGAGTTCTCAATTTTATCTTTATTAAAACTGTTATTTATATGGAGAGCACTATGGGATGTCCTTATTTTTTTTTCATGAATGTATCTACTTCCCATTGGCGGTTTATCTGTATATATGAGCTCTTGGTCTTGGACTAATCGTTGTTGCAGTGCTGCCTGGATATATCCCTATGGCAATGCGCAATTGACTCTAACAAAGGGTCCTCCATGGGAAATAAAGCACTGCACAAACACGGAAGGACCATAGTTGTGATGGTGGCGGCTAGGAAGCTGCGGGAGCGATCACAAGTCTCTTTTTCTAACAGTAAGAATGCTTTCGCAGCATACCATTACTGGCATTTTAACCACTTAAGGACCCCTTCACGCTGATATACGACAGCAGAATGGCACATCAACATACCTGTACGTTGCCTTTAAGCCCAACCGTGGGCAAGCGACCCGGTCTGAAGCTCCGTGACCCGATCGCCGCTGGAGTCTCATGATCGGTCCCTGGAGCTGAAGAACGGATAGAGCGGTGTGTAAACACAGCTTCCCGTTTTTCACTGTGGCGCTGTGATCGATCGTGTGATCCCTTTTATAGGGATACACAAATCGATGACATCACACCCCCCTACAGTTGTAAACATATTAGGTCACACAACCCCTTCAGCGCCCCTAGTGGTTAACTCCCCAAACTGCACTGTAATTTTCACAGTAAACAATGTATTTTAAATGCATTTTTTGCTGTAAAAATTACAATGGTCCCAAAAATGTGTCAAAATTGTCCGCCATAATGTCAGTCAAAAAAAAAAACACCACACGCTGATCGCCGCCATTAGTAGTAAAAAAAAAAAATAATAATAAAAATGCAATAAAACTATCCCCTATTTTGTTTTTTCACAATCAAAGGTTTCATTGAAGCTTACTACAGTAACAAGTTTATTTTGTAAAAGCTGTAAATTTTGCGCTAACCGACAAAGGCTTATTGCGATTTTTTTTACCAAAAATAGGAAGAATACGTATCGGCCTAAATAGGGTATTTTATAGCATTTTGTTTGGGAGCCACGTCGCGATGACCGCGCAATTGTCAGTTAAAGCGATGCAGTGCAGAATCGTAAAACCTGGCCAGGTCCTTTGCTGCCTAATGGCCCATACACACGATCCGAATATCGCCGATGGATCGTACGAATTTTTTCGCTTAATCACTTAAGACCGGACCAAAATGCAGTTAAAGGACCTTGCACCTTTTTGCGATTCGGCACTGCGTCGCTGTAACTGACAATTGATGCGCGGTCGTGCGACGTGGCTCCCAAACAAAATTGGCGTCCTTTTTCCCCACAAATAGAGCTTTCTTTTGGTGTTATTTGATCACCTCTGCGGTTTTTATTTTTTGCGCTATAAACAAAAATAGAGCGACAATTTAAAAAAATTCAATATTTTTTACTTTTTGCTATAATAAAAATCCCAAAAATTATAAAAAAAACATTTTTTTCCTCAGTTTAGGCCGATACGTATTCTTCTACGTATTTTTGGTAAAAAAAAAAATCGCAATAAGCATTTATCGGTTGGTTTTCGCAAAATTTATGCGTTTACAAGATAAGAGAATAGTTTTATTGCATTTTTATTAAATTTTTTTTTTTTACCAACTAATAGCTGGGCGATCAGACGATTTTTTTCGTGAC